>BSBM01000089.1:3082500-3682500 GCA_027924585.1 Larix kaempferi
TATTGTTCCTAATTTAATTTGCGCAACTATAGTATTCTTCGAACTGATTTTCTTATTTTCATCTTTTCTTTCTTATTCCACATGAGCCATGAAAAGTACTTCTTTTGGTTCTTCACCGCAGTCACTTCCTTCAAATGCATTGCTTCCTTCTTAAGTGTACAAACTCTTCCTCTGTTTTGGAATCCTCCTTTTATTTTTAGGCCTGTGTTGAGATCGCGTATCCTACTAATCATATGAACAAGATTCCTTGTCACTGTCACTGTCTATGTTTTCTTTGTAAGCATACTTAGAGGCATAATGACCTACCTCTCCACGTCTAAAACATTTGAAGGGAAACTTGTTATTGTACTTACCTCATCCTCTTTTCACCTTTTTGAAAAAGTTCGATTTCTCATCATTTGACTCATCACAACAGTCTTTGTCATGATCAAGATTATCCTTTTGTAATACCCCTACCCTACCTTAGTATAAATGGCTGGCCTCAATGTAAATATTGTGTTTTTCCAATGTGTGTCAACCCTAGTGTGGATCTCAAGGCCAAGGTCTCGATAGTGGATGCTTAAGGTTTTCTTTCATAGGCAATTATTCGACAGTGAAACTATGCATGTGCTATTAAGCCATGAAATTTTGTAATGGATTTAAATGTTTAATATTGCAATGAAATACCCAAAACTGGCTAAGTGAGGCAACAAACTAGAAGGGGGAGAAGGTATCCACTAGGGAGAGGTGAGGGGGTTGTGGGATGGTGACCCATGTTGCCACTTGGGAAGGAGTAACTGATTTGATTCCCTGTATGGGTACGGATTCAGTTACAGAACGTGGAGAAGGAAAGCCGGTGGAGGATATTCGCAAGAGATAAAACCAGTGCTGAGATATGAGAAGGGCGTTCATTCGTTGGTTCATTGTTTCAAGTTCAGGGGGTTGATTTGGTTCATGCAATTACATAGTGGTATTAATCCTAAAAGGGAGCGAGCCATGAGATAGAGGAAGAAGATGAGATCTCCTATGAGAGCTGAAGTAGTGAAGCTGAATGCCATAGGAATCCTGAGCATATGCATTATCTTTGAGTAGAACCCCGAATACTATCTGAAGGGGGATTACAGGGCATGAATAGATTGAGTAAGATGTGTGAAGAATGAAATTCGTGTGCATAGAGTCGAGTTGCGGGATAGATCTTAGTCTGCAACCCTGTGATCAACCAACTTGTTTAAGCAAATGTAAAAGATATGGTTTAGGGTTGATATGCTTGACAAACCTAGTGAAGACCGTGATCTCATAGAAATTGTAGTTGGACCTTCTTATGCCTACCCTGAATAGCATTGGAAGGGAAGGGGCCTTGAGGGACTGTGTAGCAGAGAAGAGGACCTTACTTGTGTTGGGTGAGGTGGATAATGTGGGTGCCATGTCTTCTAAGTGATTGAGATGTATGTAGCTCTATGGTTGAGCTCACTCGCTTAGCAATATTTTCCATGTTACCCTGTATACTTGACAAACCCAACTGCAGGTTGGCTTAGCATGTGTATGCTTGATAAACCGAACTATAGGTTGGCTTAGAATTGAAGTGGATCTTGATGGTTAGAGATCCTACCTATCCCTCCTCAGTGGATATGCATCCCAGCTCGGTGGTGGTCTCTCAGTTGAAAGAGTATAGGCTGGACAGAGACCTAAGGTTGGGTGGAACTTTTCTCTCACTTAGCCAGTTGCGGGGCAACTTCAAGATACAAAGATATGTGTTCTATGGAATGAATGATGTTATTCCATGTTCTTATTATTATGTTGTTTGCTTAAACTATTGAATGAATGTTATATACATGTGAGTAATAGTTATACCATGTGTAAGCCTAGGTGGAAGGCTGAGTGCATGTTGAATGCTTCATTCAGTTGCATGAGTTTAATGCATTGCTAATTTTACATGTGTTAGATGTATGGTTAGCCTTAGCTTCATTTATTATATGTATATTGTTAGGATATGCTTACCTTGTAATGATTTGTTTAACCTCACTTGGCCATGGGGAGATGTTTGTATGGCCTGGGGTATTATGAACCCTGTCTATGAGTCAGAGGAAAGATGAGGTTATGGCAAGGGACAAGTAGAGACCTATTGAAGGAAGGAATGCACCTTAGAGGGATATATATAAGAACTTCAGAAGGGAAAATGAGGAGTTTAGATACCTCAGTTGGGAAGGGTATTGTACCATTGGATAGAGATCCTCGATAGATTTCCAACGGTACCGACTTTGCATCATTTTGTACCTAGGATGAGAAAGTTATGACCCTTGGAAGTTGCTTTGGAAACTTGCTGGAGAAGGGGTCTAAGCATTGTTAAATATTGTAACTTCTAAGAATATTATAATTGTACATTATTATTCTGGAGATGTTTCATCCCTTCGAGGTAACCCTATTATGTATCCGGATATGATTATTCCTCCGAGGGGTTGTGGTAACTAGGGTTATTAGACCCACCATGTGTGGGTCGGCCCTGATATTATATTTTAGGGGTTATTAGACTTCTCTAGGAGAGGTCGGCCCCATTAGGGATTTTTGGTCAGTCGGGAGTTAGTATAAATAGAGGAGGTGAGCTCCTCATTAGACACACTTGTACAACTCAGAAAAGTAGCGCACTAGTATGAGAGATCTGCTAAGGAGGAAGAGAAGGAGGGAGCACATCTTGTATTTTGGTTGATCATCTTATTGAGGAAAGCTTTGCTGGGTTTTCTACCCCATGAGGGTTTCCCAGGGTAAATTCTGTGTCTATCTTGTGATTATGTTTCTTTAAGTGATCTTGCTAGTCTATTTGGTTTAAACTTAACATGGTATCAGAGCTAGCCTGAATAGGACATCTTTCACAAGGTAAGAATATCTCTCTCTCTCTCTCTCCGGTGAAAATTAGGGTTTCAGCAAAAAGTTGGTATTGTTAATTTCTGATTACATGGCTGGATAGCCCTTCTCAAAACCAATCTTTTGAACCCTAGATCGAACTTTTTGGTTGGGTATAACTCCAGGAAAGTCAAACCCTAGTTCTACCAAAAGTGCGATAAACCAGAAATTGGTTTCAGCAAAAAGTTGGTATTGTTAAATTCTGAGTACATGGCTGGATATCCCTTCTCAAAACCAATCTTTTGAGCCCTAGATCGAACTTTTTGGTTGGGTAGAACTCCAGGAAAGTCAAACCCTAGTTTTACCAAAAGTGCGATAAAATTCTGTCCTAGGATCCGGAAAAGTAAAAAGGTTAAAGTTTCCTGGTAAGTACTATTCTATATCTTGTCTCTTGGACTCCCCCATGAGAAGATGTCTCCAAGCACTAAGCTTGAAGACAAGTTAGAAGGCATAGAGAATTTCCGGGCATGGAAATAGAGAATTGGTCTCATTCTTAAAGAGAATGATCTTACTCAGTACATCAAGGATGAAGTTGCAGAACCTGAAGGAGATGAAGCCAAAGAGAAGCACAGAAAGGATTTGATTAGGGAAAAGAGAATCATAGCTGATTCCATCAAGGACCATTTGATTCCCCAAGTGGCTTCCAAGAAAACTCCAAAGGAGATGTATGATGCCCTAGGAAGAATATATGAGGGAAAGAACATCAATAGGAAGATGAACCTAAGAACTCAGTTGAAGAGTACCAAGATGAACAAAGGGGAATCCATTCAGGACTACTTCTCAAGGGTCTCCCAAATCAAGGAGCAACTAGATGCCATTGGTGATACTCTTGATGAAGATGAACTTGTGATGACTGCTCTAAATGGTCTCACTAGATCTTGGGAGTCATTCATACAAACTATGTGTGCCAAAAAAGAAAGTATGAAATTTGATGTAGTGTGGGAAGATTGTGTTCAAGAAGAGGCTAGAGTAGCCAATAGAGAAGCACTCCTCAAGGAGAATGACCAAGCCTTGGCCACTCACACCAAAAGAAGAAGAATGGGTCACTTCAAGAAAGTTGACTACAAAGGATCTCAACACTTCTCTAAATTCAAAAGGAATAGAGGACCCAATCCAGTAAGAGATCTGTCCACAGTCCAATGTTACAGTTGTCTCAAACTAGGACACATTGCAAAATTTTGTCCTTCACAAAATAAGAAGAAATTTGTACACAAAAGACATCATGCACACATGGCAAAAGATGATAGTGAAGAAGAAGAAGAAGAAGAAGAAGAAGAAGAGGAAAAGCCTCGAAGGAAAAGATCTAAAATAAAGAAAGAAGATCCAGAAGAATATGTCCTATTCTCTGCACTCTCTGGATCTGTATCCCCTGGAGAAGATACATGGCTCATTGACAGTGGTTCTTCTAAGCACATGATAGGTCAAAGAAAGACTTTCTCAAATCTTGAAGAAAAGTCTTCTACACAAAAGGTATCTCTAGGAGATGACTACCAATATCCTATCAAAGGAATTGGTGAAGCAAGCTACAAGCTAGATTCTGGAACACCCTTGAAGATGAAAGAAATTTTATATGTGCCAGGTTTGAAGAAGAACCTACTATCTATCTCAGCACTAGATAAGAAAGGTTTTAGAGTTGCCTTCATAGATGGTCAAGTACTTATGTGGCCCAAAGGAAAATCTATTGAAGATGCAGTTGTCATTGGTGAAGAAGAAGGAGGTCTCTATAAACTCAAGGGACATCCAGAAGTTGCCCTTGCTCATGAAACCTCTAGTCCCAGTGAGCTATGGCATAGAAGATTAGCTCACATTAACTATAAAGCTCTACCCTATGTAAGCAAGGTGGTAATAGGACTACCAGATTTGAAGGTTGATCATAATGGCTCATGTAAAGGATGTGAAAAAGGGAAAAATATTAAGAACCCTTTTCCAAAGAGTGAAACAAAGACTAAGAACATTTTGGAGCTAATACAATCAGATGTATGTGGACCTATGCCCACCACTTCCCTAAGTGGTTTTGAATATTCTCTTTCATTCATTGATGACTATTCAAGGAATACTTGGATATACTTCCTAAAAGGCAAGAATGAAGTCTTTGGAAAATTCAAAGAGTTTAAGGCCTTAATAGAAAATCTCTCAGAAAAGAAAATCAAGATTCTCAGAATAGATAATGGGGGAGAATACACTTCAAAAGACTTTGAAGACTTTTGTAAGGAAGCTGGAATCAAGAGGGAACTAACCACTCCCTACAATCTTCAACAAAATGGGGTAGCTGAAAGGAAGAATAGAACCATCATGGAAGTTGTAAAGACTATGATTCATGATCAAGACCTACCCATGTATTTATGGGCTGAAGCAGCTAGGACAGCAGTCTATGTGAATAATAGACTATGCCATAGTGCTCTTGAATTCAAAACTCCAGAAGAAGTGTTCACAGGAAAGAAGCCCGAGGTAAGTCATCTCAAAATATTTGGTTGTCCTGTGTACATTCACATTCCAAAAGAAAAGAGAACCAAGTTGGATCCTTCTGGTAAGAAGGGAATATTTGTTGGTTATTGTGAATCATCAAAAGCCTTCAGAATTTACATACTAGGTTTTCATCATATGGAAATAAGTAGAGATGTAACATTTGATGAAGAAGCAGCTCTCAAGAAATCCAGGAAGTGTCAACTGGAAGAAATCTATGAAGAAGATACACCTCCTAGAATCACAGAAGCTGTGCACATTCCTGAAGATGATACACCAGAGGACCATGACATGATAGAACCACAAGAACCCCCTATTACGAACTTATCTAGGAAGAAAAGGCCAGCATGGGCTAGAGACATTATTCAAGGAGCTGAAAGATATGGAGCTCCTGAAGGATCCATTAGAGAAAGAAAGAAACCAAAGCTAGTATCCAACTATGTGGCCTTGATGTGTGATCTTGTGGATCAACAACCTGCTAGCTATGAAGAGGCAACTCAGAAGAAAGAATGGGTAGAAGCAATGACAGAAGAATATCAGTCAATAATGAAAAATGATGTTTGGGATATAGTTCCCAAACCAAAAGCCATTAGAGAAAGAAAGAAACCAAAGCTAGTATCCAATTATGTGGCCTTGATGTGTGATCTTGTGGATCAACAACCTGCTAGCTATGAAGAGGCAGCTCAGAAGAAAGAATGGGTAGAAGCAATGAAAAATATAAGGCAAGGTTTGTAGCCCGAGGTTTCTCTCAGAAAGAGGGAACTGACCATGAAGAAACTTTTGCACCAGTTGCTAGGTACACTTCAATTAGAACTATCGTGGCACTTGCATCCATGATGAAGTGTAAATTACACCAAATGGATGTTAAGACAGCTTTTTTGAATGGTGTAATTGAATAAGAAGTGTACATAGAGCAACCACGAGGTTTCGAGATTAAAGACGGAAGAACTCATGTATGCAAAATGAAAAAGGCACTATATGGATTAAAGCAAGCTCCTAGAGTTTGGTACAGGAGGATTGACAATTTCTTAACAAGCATGGGCTTTACCAAGAGCAAAGCTGATCCTAATCTTTATCTCAAGGTAATGAATGATGAACCAGTTATACTACTGTTATATGTAGATGATCTGTCTCTAACCGGAAATGAGAAACAGATTATTGAATGCAAGAAGAAGCTTTCTTCAGAATTCGAGATGAAAGATCTCAGATTAATGCACTACTTCTTAGGTCTAGAAGTATGGCAAGAACCAAAAGGGATCTTTCTAAATCAAGGTAAGTATGTTGTGGAAATTCTGAAAAGATTTAATATGTTGGAGTGCAAAGCCATGGCCACTCCCATGGACTCCAACTTGAAGTTATTAATTAATGACACATCAAAATTAGTGGACATAACTCTATATAGACAAATCATTGGGTCTTTAATGTATTTAACAAATACTAGGCCAGATATATGCTTTTCTATAAATACCCTGAGTCAGTATCTAGAAGAACCTAGAAAGGTTCACTTAATAGCTTCAAAGCATGTGATGAGGTACCTAAAGGGTACTTTAGACTTTGGTCTATATTATCTTGGAAACCATGAACTCAATTTACATGGTTACTCAGACTCTGATTGGGCAGGAAGTATCTCAGACAGAAAGAGTACATCTGGTGGATGTTATGGTCTTGGATCTGCCATGATCTCATGGTTCAGTAAGAAACAATCCAGTGTGGCTCTCAGTACTGCTGAAGCAGAATACATAGCTGCCTGCTCTGCTAGCTGTGAAGCAATATGGCTTCGGAAACTATTATCTTGAGTGTTTGACTTAGAGATGGATCCCACTGTGATCATGTGTGACAATCAAAGTTGTATCAAAATGACAGAAAATCCTGTATTCCACGATAAGTCAAAACACATAGAGATCCGATACTTTTATATATGAGACATGGTGTAGAGAGGGGCTATCAAACTCGAATATATAAGTACTGAAGAACAAGTTGCTTATATATTAACCAAACCCCTAGCTCATGTGAAATTTGAATACTTCCGAGACAAGCTTGGAGTAACTCTAAAGGACCCTCCTCGAAAGGGGGAGTAGTATCGTCACTAATGATGAAGATACATGTCTACCACTCTTAGATATTTATGCTTATTTAGACTTAGACTTCTTACACTTAGAACACTTACACTATTTCTATTTACATGTTTTGTTGATGAGGTTACATATTTTGATGATATATGTATTTACATGTTTTGTTGATGAGGTTACATATTTTGATGATATATGTATTTACATGTTTTGTTGATGAGGTTACATATTTTGATGATATATGTATTTACATGTTTTGTTGATGAGATTACATATTTTGATGATATATGTATTTACATGTTTTGTTAATGACGAGGATACATGTTTTGATAATGTATGTATTGATGAGGATACATGTTTTGATGAGTATACTTGTGTACTTGTATGGATGAGGATACTTGTACCCATATTGACAAACGGATTGTATCATCTGTGGACTTTAGTCCTAAAGTGATCCATAGACAGATGTCTCCGAGAGTAAGAGGATTGTATCATCCGTGGACTTTAGTCCTAAAGTGATCCGCAGATAGATGTCTCCGAGAGTAAGAGGATTGTATCATCCGTGGACTCTAGTCCTAAATTGAGCCGTAGACAAGATGTCTCCGAGAATAAAATCCTGAATGAACAGGTAAGGGGATTGGATCGTCCTCAGACTTTGGTCCTGTGAATTGAGCCATAGACAAGATGTCTCTGAGAACAAAATCCTGAATGAACAGGTAAGGGGATTGTATCGTCCTTGGACTTTGGTCCTGTGAATTGAGCCGTAGACAAGATGTCTCCGAGAACAAAATCCTGAATGAACAGGTAATGGGATTGTATCGTCCTCAGACTTTGGTCCTGTGAATTGAGCCGTAGACAAGATGTCTCCGAGAACAAAATCCTGAATGAATAGGTAAGGGGATTGTATCATCCTCGGAATTTGGTCCTGTGAATTGAGCTGTAGACAAGATGTCTCCGAGAACAAAATCCTGAATGAACAGGTAAGGGGATTGTATCATCCTCGGACTTTGGTCCTGTGAATTGAGCCGTAGACAAGATGTCTCCGAGAACAAAATCCTAAATGAACAAGTAAGGGGATTGTATTGTCCTCGGATTTTGGTCCTGTGAATTGAGCCGTAGACAAGATGTCTCCGAGAATAAAATCCTGAATGAATAGGTAAGGGGATTGGATTGTCCTCGGACTTTGGTCCTGTGAATTGAGCCGTAGACAAGAGGTCTCCGAGAATGGAATGATAGGACCGGATCGTCCTTGGACTTCGGTTCAAAAGGTACATGATAGGACTGGATCGTCCCTGGACTTCGATTCAAAAGGTACATGATAGGACTAGATCGTCCTTGGACTTCGGTTCAAAAGGTACATGGTAGGACTAGATCGTCCTTGGACCTCGGTTCAAAAGGTGCATGACAGGATTGCATCATCCATGGACCTATGTCCAAAAAAAAAAAAAGAGCAGGATTGATCATCCTGTAAAATGATCATATGTATTGCAGGGAATACGATGCCAATGATCGTATGATGACGATGCTGATGATGATGATGCCAATGATCATATGATGACGATGCTGATGACCGTATGATGACGATGCTGATGACGATGCTGATGCTGTCGATGATGTTGGTATGATGACGATGCTGATGATGATGATGCTAATGATCGTATGATGACGATGCCAATGATCGTATGATGACGATGCTGATGATGACGATGCCAATGATCGTATGATGACGATGCTGATGATGACGATGCCAATGATCGTATGATGACGATGCTGATGACTGTATGATGATGATGTTGATGCTATCGATGATGTTGGTATAATGACGATGTTGATGATGACGAAGCTGATGATCGTACGATGACGATGCCGATGATCATGCGATGATGATGACGATGATGTTGATGTTCCAATAACTTATTAAGTTGCTGATGATGATGTATTGAAGAAAGCTTCCGATGATTTATAGATGTATCATGTATGATGTAGTCAATGACTCCTTGCTCCTGCAGATGTTGTTATAATATCCTTCTCGTTAAGGGGGAGTGTTAAATATTGTAACTTCTAAGAATATTATAATTGTACATTATTATTCCGTAGATGTTTCATCCCTCCGAGGTAACCCTATTATGTATCCGGAGATGATTATTCCTCCGAGGGGTTGTGGTAACCAGGGTTATTAGACCCACCATGTGTGGGTCGGCCCTGATATTATATTTTAGGGGTTATTAGACTTCTCTAGGAGAGGTCGGCCCCATTAGGGATTTTTGGTCAGTCGGGAGTTAGTATAAATAGAGGAGGTGAGCTCCTCATTAGACACACTTGTACAACTCAGAAAAGTAGCGCACTAGTATGAGAGATCTGCTAAGGAGGAAGAGAAGGAGGGAGCACATCTTGTATTTTGGTTGATCATCTTATTGAGGAAAGCTTTGTTGGGTTTTCTACCCCATGAGGGTTTCCCAGGGTGAATTCTGTGTCTATCTTGTGATTATGTTTCTTTCAGTGATCTTGATAGTCTATTTGGTTCAAACTTAACAAGCATGACCCTTTCCGCATTCGCAATGTGGATTGCGAATTGCGGAAGCTCGTTTGGCGGAGAAGTTATATTTTCGCATTTTTGCATCTGCAATGTGGATTTCGGATTGCGGAAGGTCCTTTGGCAGAGAAGTTGGATTTCCGCATTCCTACAACCATAATGCATATTACGAATTGTGGATTGCGGATCGCAATTGTGGATTGAGGATTGTAGATTGTGGATCGCAATTGCGGATTGGGGATCGCAATTGTGGATTATGGATCACAATTGCGGATTGCGGATCGCAATTGCGGATTGCGGATCGCAATTGTGGATTGCGGATCGCAATTGTGGATTGCTGATCACAATTGTGAATTGTGGATTGTGGATCGCAACTGCGGAATGTGAAATGCGGATTGCATATCTCAATTGCGGAATTGTGGATTGTAGATAGCGGATCGCAATTGCGGAGTGTTGATTGTGGATCACCATTGCAGGATGCAGAATGTGGATCGCAATGGTGGATTGCGGATCCGAGTCCATTGCGGCTGTGTGTAATTTTGGAAGTAAAAGAAGAAGAAAAAAGTAATGAAGGATCTTAGGTGACCCCTGAAGGCCACAAGGGAGGTCCAGGGAAGTTACGGACTGGTATCAGAGCTTCAATTACAACACTAGGCTATTAGGGCCGAACCGTGGAAGAAATCGCACGCAAGGAAATGTCCATGGCACTGTTTTAACCTAACATAACTCTTATTTATTAAGTGTTTAATGAGTAATTTCCAGATTGTATGGATGTTTCAAGTCCTATGCTGTCTAATAAACATTTACATCATGCACAGTGATTGCAGTAGGTATATTCGAAGCATACAGTGAGGCCATGTGTCAGAAAGCAAGAATGGTGACCATTAATGATGCACAGGATCCCTACGAGCCTGAAGAGGACGTGTTGGGGGAAAACATCCAGGAAGAGCACGTTGAAACAACGTCTAATGGAAGAAGGGAGCGGGTGATTCCCCAGGACTTAGTTGAGACCATGGTAAGCTTTAATGAGAGGCTAATAAAGGCACAAGAAGAGAAGCACCAACTCAATGTGGGCATTCTGTAGAGCCTCAATGACATGCATCAGAAACTAAACATGGGTTCCAATCCAAGTAATATGGGCCGAGAAGAAACGAATGCAGTTAGTCACTCTAGAAGTCGTTCTAGGCAGAAGACTCCAATCCATAGAAGGGGTTTTGTTAGTAGAAGGCACATAACATCCTCTTCGGGATCTCCTTCTAGTAGATCGGGACACTCCAGGGACTCTCCAAAAATTCCAAGGCACACTTACAACAGGATTGAGAGAGGAAGGAAGTCTAGAGGGATCTCATAGGGATAATTTAGGAAAGCAAGGCCTCCTACCCTTGATGGAGAAAGAAAGACATGCCAGGAGGTGGAGGCATGGCTACTTGGAATGAAAAGGTACTTCGAAATGCATGATTATTCAGAAAGTGAGAAGGCTAGAGTTTCCATTTACAATCTGAATGGCAGAGCTTCCATTTGGTGGGAACATCTCATGAAAGTGAAGAGAACCAATGAAAGATGGATCAACTAGGAATGGTTTAAAATATGCTTTAACGAAAAATACCTATCAGTTAGGTATTATGAAAACAACAGAAAGGATTTCAATGAACTCAGGTTGGGGAAAAATCCCATGGAGGAACATGTTCATAAATTCTTGGAATTATTAAGGTATGTAGACTACATGAAGAATGAAAGGGTGAAGATTCATTGTTTCCTTGGAATCCTACCACAGAACTACAGAGATAGTATTGAGTTTGTCCATCCACCAAGCTTGGATGAAGCCATTAGAATGGCCATGCTATGTTATGAGCATAATAGAGGGAGGAAAGGCACTCAACCAGCGTGGAAAGGAAAACCCAAAGGAGGATTGGAACCAAGGAGAAATGGCTTCAAGCCACCTTTCAAGAATCAGTCCAAAAAATTCCCATAGGGACAACCAGTAGGAAGTGGATTCAAACCAGCGGTAACAACAACTAAAACATCAAAAGGACCACTTCAGTGTTGGGGATGTGGAGACAACCACATGCTTAGATATTTCCCAAATTGAATAGGGAATCCCTGAAGCTTGCACAACTTGGTAGAATCAACCACGGTAGAAGATATGGCCAAAGCCACACCTCAAATTTATGCACCACTGGATGATCACCGGGAAGACCACCAATCAGTGGTGGTATAAGTTGAAGGTAAGATTCCTAGCAATCTATTTCTGTTTTAATTGATCTAGGATCCACTCATAGCTATGTGTCTCCTAAGTTGGTTGAAATTTGTTCACTTAGTAAAGTGAAACATAGTAAGTCTTACTTAGTTCAACTAGCCACTGGGACTAAGAGAAAGGCGAGTGAAGTAGTGGTGGACTTTTCCATGGAGCTGAATGGACTTCCCACCAAGGTGAACTTGAATGTACTACCCTTAGGATCTTATGATGCCTTAATAGGAATGGATTGGTTGGAGAAGCATAGGGCCAAGCTTGACTGCGATAAGAAGGTAGTTGAGTGTGTTGATGACGAAGGAAGACCAAGGTTGGTTAAAGGAATTCCAAAACAAGTTTCGATCAGGAAGATTTCATCCTTACAGCTGAGAAAGTTCTATGAAAAGGGGGTGTCAATTATATGCTATGCATATATCAGACTCAACAGAAGATAAAGGGACAAAGTTGGAAGATCTTCAGCTGTTGTAGGAGTTCCACGATGTATTTCCAGAAGAAGCGTCAAGACTACCACCTAAGAGAGACATCGATTTCTCCATTAATCTTGTTCTAGGAGAAACACCAAGTTCCAAATCTCCTTACAGGATGAGCACACGTGAGCTGATAGAATTGAAAATGCAGCTGCAAGAATTAGTGGACAAGGAGTATATCAGACCGAGTGTATCCCCTTGGGGTGCGCCTGTGTTGTTTTTTAAGAAGAAGGATGGGACTTTAAGGCAATGTATAGATTACAAGAATCTAAACAAGGTAACAATCAAGAACAAGTACCCATTACCAAGAATTGATGACTTGTTTGACTAGATGAAGGAAGCTAAAGTATTTTCCAAGATTGACTTAAGGTCTGTCTACCAAGTGAGCATAAAGGATGAAGACATTCACAAAACCACTTTCCGAACTAGATATGGACACTATGAGTTCACCATGGTGCCATTTGGTCTCACCAATGCACCTGCTACTTTCACGTGTCTTATGAAAAGTGTCTTCAACAGATATTTGGATAAGTTTGTAATTGTATTCTTAGATGACATTCTAGTGTATTCAAAGAATGAAGAAGAGCATACTGATCATTTGAGAATGGTACTGCAAGTCCTTAGAGAACACGAGCTGTATGCAAAGCTGAGCAAGTGTGACTTCTATCAGCAGAAGGTACAGTATTTGGGACATATTATTTCAGCAAAAGGTATTGCAGTAGATCCAAAGAAGATTAAGGCCATAATGGATTGGCCTACTCCAAGGAATGTTGTAGATGTAAGAAAATTAATGGGCCTTTCAGGTTACTACAGAAGATTCATTGAAAGTCTCTCCAGGATAGCTCACCCAATTACATCATTACAAAGGAAGGAAGCCAAATTTATATGGTATGAGAAGTGTGAAAGGAGTTTCCAGAAGTTAAAAGAATTACTTACCAGTGCTCCTTTTTTAAAGATTGCAGATCCAAATAAAGACTTTGTGGTGTGCACAGATGCTTGCATGGAAGGATTGGGTGGAGCACTCATGCAAGAAGGATTTGCAATTGGCTATGAGTCAAGGAAGCTGAAAGATCACAAGAGGAACTATGCCACACATGATTGAGAACTAGCAGCCATAGTGCATGCTCTCAATAAATGGAGGCATTACCTTTTGGGAAGAATATTTGAACTCATGGCAGATCACATGAGTTTAAAATATTTATTTGACCATCCAAATCTAAATGCCAGACAAACTAGATGGATGGAGTTTCTCTGTGAGTTTGATTTGGATATTAAGCATGTAAAAGGAAATGAGAATAAGGTTGTTGATGTTCTCAGTAGGAAATTTCATGTTACAACAATAAGTGTTTGTAAATCAGATTTGAAGGAAAGGATCATTGAAGTTCAAGCTAATGATGAAGCTTATCTACAAATCAAAGAGAAGTTGCAGCAAGGAAATGCAGATGACAAGTGTTAGTTTTTCAGAAATTTCAATATGATCTAGGATCTTAACTGAGAGAATAACATGTACAGCATATCTACAGCATATTAATCATGGACACAATAATGAAATAACACAAGAGACACAGAGTTTCACCGGGGAAAACCAAGAAGGTGAAAAACCCCGCAACTTCCTCACAGATAGATAGAGCAATGATACAACCCAAGTACAAGAGATAGTCCTCCTAGCAGCAACTTCTCCTCCTCCACTATTGCGCCACTCTCCAATGAGTGTGTGAGTGAGAAGTGAATGATCAAATAGAGTGCCTCCCGCACTCTATTTATACATGACTTAACTTGCCTAATAACCTTTACTAGGTCGGCCTCAACTTAACCACATAGTATAATACTGATAGGGCCGACCCCCAATAGGGTGGTCTAATAACCCTTTAACCCACATGACTTATACAGGGCCGACCCCATCAAGGTCGTCTAATAACCCATCAAGTATAAGTTACGACACTTACAATATAAATGACGACACTTCCGTATAGAGGAATAATAACATCTCTATAAGAATACAATATACATATGTGAAATACATTCTGAAGATACAAATACATCAGCAACAAGTGTGTAGGATATCATATTGGATAAGAAGATGTCCTTATGTACCAAGATGCTAGACTGTACATTCCAAACTGTGCAAAATTGAAGGAGCTCGTGTTGGGAGAGATACACCAAAAATGATATTCTGGTCACCCAAGGTGCCAGAAAACTATAACCGCAACAAGGAAACAATACTTTTGGCATGGGATGAAGAAGGACATAGAATAGTATATTGATAGATGTCAAAATTGTTAGTAGGCCAAGGTAGAGCATCAACACCCAGCAGGATTGTTGCAGCCATTGCCAATTCCAGAGTGGAAATGGGAAGTAATTTCTATGAAATTTCTAATGGATTTTCCCATGACCATGAAGAAACATGATTCGATTATGCTAGTAGTGGACAAGTTATCAAAAGTATCTCACTTTATTCCAGTTAAGTCTACTCACAAGGCCAATGATAGTGCAAATATCTTCATGAGAGAGATATTTAGGTTGCATGGATTTCCCAAGGAAAGAATTTCAGACTGAGACACAAAATTCACTTCCAAATTTTGGAAAGGTTTATTTCAAGTGTTGGGGACTAAGTTGAATTTCAGTACAGCCTATCATCCTCAAACAGATGGTCAAACTGAGAGAGTAAACTAGATTCCTGAATACATGTTAAGGATGTATGTGATGGATAAAACATCCAAGTGGGAGGACTACCTACACCTGGTAGAATTTTCCTACAACAATGGGTACCATGCATCGTCGAAGATGAGCCCTTTTGAAGCTTTGTATGGCAGAAGATGAAGAACTCCAATGAATTGGGACAGCCCAGTGAACAGGGTAGTGCTTGTACCATAAATGATTGAATAGATGGAGCAAGAAGTTGTTAAGATCAGATAGAATTTGAAGGAAACTCAGGACAGGAAAAAAAGCTATGCATATTTGAAGAGAGTACACAAAGAATTCCATATTGGGGATCATGTTTACTTGAGAGTGAGACCAAGGAAGAGCTCCATGAAGTTGGGAAGTTGTGCCAAGTTGGTACCCAAATATTGTGGACCATTTGAAGTCCTTGACAGTATAGAACCAATTTCATATAGGATTGCATTACCTGCTAACATTAAATCTCATAATGTTTTCCGTGTCTCTTTGATTAAGAAATAAGTTCATGATCTTAATCACATCATTAATTGGCATGTGATATAGGTGGAACCAGAGGGAGAATTCCAAGTGGAGCCTATATGCATCCTTGACAAGAAGGTTACATTACTGTGGAGGTGATCCATCAGACAGGTAAAGGTGCAATGAAAGCACCTTAGTACAGAGGAGGCGACCTGGGAGCTGGAGGATGCCATGAAGGAGGCATTCCCATTTTTGTTCAGTTTTGAGAACACCGAGGACGTTGTTGTTCCAAGGAGGGGGAGTTGTAATACCCCTACCCTTCCTTAGTAATTGTTGGCCTTAATGTAAATATTGTGTTTGTGCAATGTGCGTCGAACCTAGTGTGGAGCTCAAGGCCAAGGCCCCACTAGTGGATGATTAGTGTTTGCTTTCATAGGCAAGTATTTGATAGTGAAACTATGCATGTGCTATTAATCCATGGAATTTTGTAATGGATGTAAATGTTTAATATTGCAATGAAATACCCAAAACTAGCTAAGTGAGGAAGCTAACGAGAAGGGGGAGAAGGTATCCATTAGGGAGAGGTGAGGGGGTTGTGGCATGGTCACCCATGCTACCACTTGGGAAGGAGTAACTGATTTTATTCCCTGTATGGGTACGGATTTGGTTACAGAATGTGGAGAAGGAAAGCCGATGGAGGATATTCGAAAGAGATAAAAACGGTGCTGAGATATGAGAAGTGGGTTCATTTGTTGGTTCGTTGTTTCGGGTTTAGGGGGTTGGTTCGGTTCATGCAATTACAGAGTGGTATCAATCCTAAAAGGGATCAAGCCATGAGATAGAGGAAGAAGACGAGATATCCTATGAGAGCCGAAGTAGTGAAGCTGAATTCCATAGGAATCCTACGCGTATGTGTTATATTTGAGTAGAACCTCGAATACGAGTCGAAGGGGGATTACAGGGAACGAATAGCTTGAGGAATTTGTGTGAATCCTGAAATCCGTGAGTAGAGAGTCAAGTTGCGGGATAGAGCTTAGTCTGCAACCCTATGATGAACTCACTTGTTTGAGGAGATGTAAAATATAGGGTTTAGGGTTGATATGATTGACAAACCTAGTGAAGATAGTAATCTCATAGAACTAGCAGTTGGACCTTATTATTCCTACCCTGAATAGAATTGGAAAGGAAGGGGCCTTGAGGGACTGTGTAGCAGATAATAGGACTGTGTTGGGTGAGGTGGTTAATGTGGGTGCCATGTTTGCTAAGTGATTGAGATGTATGTATCTCTGTGGTTGAGCTCACTGGCTTAGCAATATTTTCCCTATTACCCTGTATGCTTGATAGCCCAGACTGCAGATTGGCTTAGCATGTGTATGCTTGATAAACCCAACTGTAGATTGGCTTAGCATTGAAGTGGATCTTGATGGTTAGAGATCCTACTTCTCCCTCCTTAGTGGATATGCATCCAAGCTCGGGGGTGGTCTCTTAGCTGAAAGAGTATAGGCTAGACAGAGACCTAAGGTTGGGTGGAACGTTTCTCTCACTTAGCTAGTTGCGGGGCAACTTAAAGATACAAAGATAAGTGTTATGTGGAATGAATGATGTTATTCCACGTTATTATTATTATGTTGTTTGCTTAAATTGTTGAATGAATGTTATATGAATGTGAGTAATAGTTAGACCATGTGTAATCCTGAGTGGAAGGCTAAGTGCAGGTTGAATGCTTCATTCGGTTGCATGATTTTAATGCATTGCTAATTTTACATGTGTTAGATGTATGGTTAGCCTTAGCTTCATTTATTATATGTATGTTGTTATGAGATGCTTAGCTTGTAATGAGTTGTTCAACCTCACTTTTCCATGGGGAGATGTTTTTATGGCATGGGTTATTATGAACCCTCTCTGTGAGTCAAAGAAAAGATGGGGTTATCGCAGGGGATACGTAGAGACTTGTTGAAGGAAGGAAGGCACCTTAGAGGGCTATAGATAATAACTTTAGAAGGTAAAATTAGGTGGTTATATACCTTATTTGGGAAAGGGATTGTACCATTTGATAGATCTCCTCAAGAGCTTTCCAATGGTACCAACCTTGCCTCATTTGGACCTAGGATGAGAAAGTTATGACTCTTGGAAGTTGCTTTGGAAACTTGTCGAAGAAGGGGTCTGAGCATGACCCTTTCCACATCCGCAATGCGGATTGCAGATTGTGGAAGTTTGTTTGGCAGATAAGTTAGATTTCCGCATTTTTGCATCTGCAATTTGGATTCCAAATTGCGGAAGGTCGTTTGGTGGAGAAGTTAGATTTATGCATTCCCGCACCCGCAAAGAGGATTACGGATTGTGGAATGTCGTTTGGCGGAGAAGTTGGATTTCTGCATTCCTACGCCCGCAATGTGGATTTTGGATTGCGGATTGCATATCACAATTGTGTATTGCGGATTGCGTATCGCAATTCCGAATTACAGATTGCAGATCGCAATTGCGGAACGCAAAATGCAGATTGCAGATTGTGGATTGCGGATATCAATTGTGGAATTGTGGATTGTGGATTGCAGATCACAATTGTGGATTGCCGATCGTGGATCACCATTGCAGGATGCAGACTGCAAATCGCAATGGGGGATTGCGGATCTGAGTCCATTGCGGCTATGTGTAATTTTGGAAGTAAAAGAAGAAAAAAAATTAATGAAGGATATTCGGTGACCTCTGAAGGCCACAAGGGAGGTCCGGGGACGTTACAGAGTGGTATCAGAGCTTCAATTACAACACTGGGGTTGTTAGGGCCGAACCGTTGAAGAAATCGCATGCAAGGAAATGCCCATGGCATTGTTTTAACCTAACAAAACTCTTATTTATTAACTTTTTAATGAGTAATTTCCAGATTGTATGGATGTTTCAAGTCCTATGCTAACTAATAAAAATTTATATCATGCACAGTGATTCCAGCAGGTATAGTCAAAGCATACAACAAGGCCGTGTGTCAGAAATAAAGAATGGTGACTGTTAATTATGCACAGGATCCCTACGAACCTGAAGAGGATGTGTTGGGCGAAAACGTGCAGGAAGAGCACGTTGAAACAACGTCTAATGGAAGAAGGGAGCGAGTGAATCCCCAGGACTTGGTTTAGACCATGGTAAGCTTTAATGAGAGGCTGATAAAGGCACAAGAAGGGTAGCACCAGCTCAATGCACCCATTCTGCAGATCCTCACTGACATGCATCAAAAAGCAAACATGGGTTCCAATCCATGCAATATGGGACGAAAAGAAAGGAATGCAGTTAGTCACTCTAAAGGCCATTTTAGGAAGAAGACACCAAGCCATAAAAGGGGTCCTGTGAGCATAAGGCACATAACATCCTGTTTGGGATCTCCTTCCAGGAGATGAGGACACTCCAGGGACTCTCCAAGAAGTCCAAGGCACACTTACAATGAGATTGAGAGAGGAAGGAAGTCCATAGGGATCCCACAGGGAGAATTTAGGAAAGCAAGGCCTCCTACCTTTGATGGAGAAAGCAAGACAGGCCAGGAGGCAGAGGCATGGCTACTTGGAATGAAAAATTACTTCAAAATGTATGATTATTCAGAAAGTGGGAAGGCTAGAGTTTCCATTTACAATCTGAATGGAAGAGCTTCCATTTGGTGGGAACATCTCATGAAAGTGAAGAGAACCAATGAAATAAGGATCAGCTGGGAATGGTTTAAAAGATACTTTAAGGAAAAATACCTATAAGCTAGGTATTATGACAACAAGAGAAAGGAGTTCAATGAAATTAGGTTGTGGAAAAATCCCATGGAGCAACATGTTCATAAATTCTTGGAATTGTTAGGGTGTGTAGACTACATCAAGAATGAAAGGGGGAAGATTCAATGTTTCCTTGGAATCCTACCACATAACTATAGGGATAGGATTGAGTTTATCCATCAACCAAGATTGGATGAAGCCATTAGAATGGCCATGCTCTGTTATGAGAAGAATAAAGGTAGGACAAACACTCAACCAGCGTGGAAAGGAAAAACCAAAGGAGGATTGGACCCAAGGAGAAGTGGCTTCAAGCCACCTTTCAAGAATCAGTTCAGAAAAGTTCCATAGGGAGAGCAGCAGGAAGTGGATTCAAACTAGCGGTGACAACAGATAAAACATCAAAAGGACCACTTCAATGTTGGGGAGGTGGAGACAACCACATGCTTATAAATTTCCCAAATCGAAGAGGGAATCCCCGAAGCTTGCACAACTTGGGAGAATCAACCACGGTAGAAGATAGGTCCAGAGCCACACCTCGAATTTATGCAGCTCTGGATGATCACCAGGTAGACCACCAATCAATGGTGGTAGAAGTTGAAGGTAATATTGCTAAACAATCTGTTTCTGTTTTAATTGATCCAGTATCCACTCATAGTTATGTGTCTCCTAAGGTGGTTGAAATTTTTTCACTTAGTAAAGTGAAACATAGTAAGTCTTGGTTAGTTCAACTAGCCACTGGGACTAAGAGAAAGGTTAGTGAAGTACTGGTGGACTGTTCAATGGAGCTGAATGGACTTCCCACCAAGGTAAACTTGACTGTACTACCCCTGGGATATTATGATGTCTTGATAGGCATGGATTGGTTGGAGAAGCATAGAGCGAAGCTTGACTGCTATAAGAAGGTACTTGAGTGTGTTGATGATGAAGGAAGACCAAGGTTGGTTAAAGGAATTCCAAAACAAGCTTCAATAAGGCATATTTGTAACGTCCCCTCTTATCATACCAGCATGATAGAGAGGATCGTGATACTAAACCGGGCATCTAGCCCCATAAAATTTTAACTAAGCATTCACATAATATAAAAAAGATATGGGATGTATAATTATGAGAAAAACACAGCGGAATTAATTTCAATAACACATCCATCATACATTCAAGATATTCATCAAATAATAATTGCAAAGTTAACACAAGAGAATACTTATCTTAACAAATTAATCCCAAGCAACCAGCTATGCATCTGCAACGTTCCACCCAACCATAGGCCAGTTGTGCTTATCAACCTCTTGATGCAACTGCCACCCCCGAGCTGGGCATGATCTCTACAAGGAATCAGGGAACAACAGACTCACACATAGCCAAGAATACACCAAGATGAGCCAAGCCAATCTGCAATTGGGTTTTTCAAGCTGCTAGGACATGGAAAGGAAGAATTTCTAAGCTAGTGAGCCCAACCACAGAGCTACGGATACCCCTCCCAGATCTATTCAGCTTGGCACTGAAAATGCCTACACACCCAACACAAGGAAGTATCCTCTTCAATGCCACACAGTCCCTCAAGCCATACCTTCCTTTCTAGTGTTCTCAGGGTGTGCATAGAAATGTAGCCAAAGCCCTCTTTATCTTCTTGGGAGGTTACTCCCTCCACTAGGTTTATCAAGCCAATTCTGTCCACTACCAGTCCAAGTTTCTTGCTCACAGGTTCAAATCAAAATCGGGATGCACATAACAGTAGAGCCACACTTATTGGGCATGATAAAACGTTTTTCCAGCGAGGTTCTCAAAGATGGGGTTTTCATTAGCTTCAGAAAAATGTGGGAAACCCAAAAACAAAACTAGAAGATGGGGAACAACCCTAGGAAGCCAAATCCGTTTTTAGAAAAACGTCCATGGACATTCTGGGGCAAAAACAGCCTCCATAACAGTCCCAAATCGTGGCCCTTCTCTCCCAGCTACTGTCCAATGTAAAAACGAGCTCCCAGGCATGGAAAATGCAGGAAAAATGGTGAAAAACGTGATGGGGAAAGACCCAGTAGTTCAGACTGTGTGAGAGAGGAAAGACTGTGGGTTCAGAATGGCTTTGGGCACCATTTCGTGCGTGTTTTCTTGCCCAAGGAGACAAAACATGATTTTCCAGGTTGATGGCTTGCCCATGCACGAAACTGGCTTCCATACCTCTTCATTCCCAAGGCATTAACTGCCTCAACCAACTCTTGGAAGAAATTAAATGATTGGGTCCATAACCCAAAATGGGTTGTTGAGGGTTTATGGGTTTTCTTATTGACACATGGATTAACACCATTGGCTCAAGGGTTTGAATAATTTCCCTCCCAATTCCTTGTGAAATCATGCCCCCATCTCTTTGTTGCATTGCATAGCTAGTTGTGGGTATTTTTATTAAAATGCATATTACATGATATTTGAATTTCCAATGTGCAATGCTAGCACGCAAATCATATGCATCACTAAATCGATGGCAGGGCCTTGGTCTTGAGCTCCTCACCATGATTTCATAACAATATTACATCATTTATAATGTTAATTCCATGGGGTCAAACTGGGGACATTACATTCCCCTCCCCTTGGAATAACACTGTCCTCGGTGTTCCCACACTTCGGACTATAAACCCACTTTACACATGATTCAAAATTCACAAAATGTGACAGGTCTGTCCTGCGTTTCATCCCTTTACTTTGAGCTTTCAGGACCAATTCCTTTGGCTTCCACAATCGTTCCTGCTGGATTTGATCGGCTATCTCTACAGGTGGGCATTGCCCTACAACGATCCCTTTCTTTTATTTACCTTCCAGCTGTTCTACAAGTCTGGAATTCCATGGATGCCATCTTTCTTGTTGTCCCGGCAACTATCTGAGGAATATTTCCAGCCAAAACAAATAGCTTTTGGTCTGCTGCCATTATCAATGTGCACCACTGGCTCTCGCTTTTCTCACTAGTAATCATTTGGCTGGTAACAGCTGCAACAATGGCTTTCACTATCTCTCCTGTGAGACTCCTCATGGCAATTCCTGTTAGGACAAGCATAACACAATAGTAAAATTAGTCAATTATTTTCCTAATTGACTTGGAACGTCCATGCTTTACTCATGAGACTTCCACACATTTCATGCTTTCCCACATACACATGAACTCATTCATGTTCATCCTTTCACAAGAAAGATAACTATTTCAGCATTCACAATTCATTTCAAGCAATTAAACACAATTGGTTTTCATTTATGACATGCACTCAACAATCTTTTGTTTCTGAGATGCATCAGTTAAAAGGAAAGAGAAGAGTAAGAGTTTCCCCCTCTTAGTCTTATTCCAATTCGGAGCCACACCATCACTTGTGGTTCTATGCTCCTTAGCCTCTTTCACTTCAATGTGAATGCTTGACTTGCCCTTTCTTGGCTATGACACTTAGTGTCTAGGGTATGTCTAATGCTTTTCAACTAGGGAACCCTTCCCCGTTGTTGCTTACAGAACCTTTGACTGCTAGGACCCACATAGTTCCACTAGCATCATCTTTCATTACTGCTCATACTAATCTCTTTAGGACAGTCATATGTCCACATGCATCCTCCATATGCTTTCATAGTCCTTGCTTCCAGCAATACCTACACTCAAACATTGAGTCAATTCACATGTTTAGTGTATTTTCATAGGGTTTATCTCCAAACGAGAATTTAAGGAATCATAATTAAATCATATACACATGTATATTCATAAGCAAGAGTTGCAAGATAACTAAATACTTATCTGTATTGGATGTCTTCACTCCACAGGATCCTTTTTCACTTTCCAAGCATTGGATTTCCCGTGGATACAACAATGAATGTTGGGCCAGCACGCAGGCTACTCCACAACCATTCGAATAGGCAATGCCAGGCCAGTACGCTAACTGGTTTTATCAATTGTTTAAGGGAATGTTTGGCCAACACGCTGGCTGCTCCACAACATCAAGTGGTTAATGTTCCCACCGACTATTCTCTGAATTTACCAAGAATTTTATAGCACCCAACCAGTTACTCTTTGGATTTACCAAGAATTTATAGCCCTCAACCAGTTACTCTCTGGCTTTACCAAACATTAATAGCTCTCAACCAGTTACTCTCTGGCTCTACCAAGCATTTGTAGCTCTTTCGGGGTCCTTGCTTCCTGTAATGGCCAAGGTTTCCAATAGAGAAACAACAGTGCATTAGCTTGGTTGTCATAAGACTTATACCTGAAGTCTTCATTATTCCAAACAAGAAATAAATGAAAATGAATACTTATCTGTATTGTACATTTTCCTCGCTACTCCACAGGTTTCCTCCTTTGCTTTACAAGCCTTGGATCACCTGTGGGGTGGATGCTTGGCCAGCATACCTGCTGTTCCACAACATCATCTGAATAGGAAATGCCAAGCCAGTGCGCCGACTGAGTTTATCAGGCATCCCAAAAATCAGTATGCTAAGCCAGTATGCCGACTGGGTTTATCAAGCATTTCAATAACCATTTCCAAGCCAGTTCTCCAACTAGGTTTGTCAGGAAATAACACCCTTCACCAATACCTCTACAACATGCAAATCACCAATGCTAAGCCAGTACACCGACTGGGTTTGTCAGGCATTAATTTAACAACATGCCAAGCCAGTACATCGACTGGGTTTATCAGGCATCCAGCAAACTTTCGCCACAACACCCAAATAACCAATGCCAAGCCAGTAGACCGACTCGGTTTATCAGGCATACAACAACCATTGCCAAGCCAGTACATCAACTGGGTTTATCAAGCAATATGAACAACATAATATGATTACGTGGCTCCTTTTCTCATGCAACCTGTGGTTCCTTCCAGGAAATCCATAGGTGACTCACTTGACTGCAGGCTATCATGGCCCCACAATACCCACTCACACTACACAAGGATGATACCCCTTTTCTGCAACACAGCTCCTCGGGCCTATCCATCCCTTCTAGTGTCCTTTAGTGTGAGTGTAGAAAGGTTACCACTGCCCATACAGTCCTCTTGAGCACCCTTGCTTCACTTTGCCTTTTAACATGCAACACCAAGTTGCATTTGCGTAAGCTGTTAGCACAAGAAGGATAAGCAGGCTCATCAGTATTGCTGCTCTAAAATCGTAATCGTATTTCATATCATTTACTATCAAGTATTGAAACACCAGGAATGCGTCCATTCCCTTAGGGTGTAGTCAATATTGAAACCCTAACATAACCCATCACCCGAAAGGTATGCATCCCTTTCCGATGTGATCCATGTAGGACTTAGTCACACTCAAGCAGTTTGGAACAATAATAAAATAATAAAACATGCTCTGCCTATTAAATCTAATAACCAGACATGTATATCCTTAGTTAGGGTTACCGAATACTCATTCGTTTCACAAATGTATATTTTCTTCATTTGCGAAGAATGGGGGCTCCCTTCTCTGAGTCAACAGTCCTTTGGTTTGCCACCCCAATCTTTTCTCATTCCATAACCCACACATGCCTTCTTGGAATAATTTACTGTCTCACTCACATGCTTTACCAACATGTAGTTCGGCTGAGACATTATCAACATTTACAATGGCGTTTCACCCGAAACCCATTTCCAAAGCATGGGATCTTTCCCATCTAGTTTGGCTTCTGCAGGCCATCCCACATGGTCTTCCTGCAATGTGTCATCCTGGCAAACGTTATCAAATAGCCAAAACAGTCAGCAGCATTTAGCAATACGCTTCAAATATGATTGTTCCATAACCAATCAATAGCATTAACAATTAAATTCAATATGAATTACAATTCTGTCTCCTACAGAAATTGATTTGCTTAGCAATGAGTCTCTCCTCATATTGTTTAGCTCTTGTAAGTGGTATCACTCTGTCCATTATGGTTTCACCCTTGCTACCATACATGAACACCCACCTATAACATGTCCTCCTGACACAATTCTATATAAGCCAAACAGTCATTAGCAATTATAAGCAAATTTGTAAATCTGTTTTCCTACAAAAATTAAATTTGCAACTATGAGACTATTCTCATAAACCTAAACCAGACAATTTTCAGATTTATGTCATGCATAAATTTACAACCATGAGAACCTTCTCATAACCTTTGTTTTCTGCATATGGTAGATCTCGGTCTTTACTATGGACTTATCCTCATTGCCATACGCAAGACTTTTCTACCTGAAAAATGAAACTTCAATCAGCCAAACACGTTGTGAGTATCTATGCACATAATCATTCATTGCCATAACAGTCACTGAAGTGATCTCAGAATTATAATACTCAATAATTCAAACACCTTCAGCTGTTTAACATTTGAAATGCAATGAAATATATATACATTTCTATATATGCATCATTATCACAATAAAATTTCAAGACACAGATACACTATCCATGCAATTTAAATAAACTGTAAATACTCATTACTTCATATCCATATTCTTTTTATCCAACTCTGTCATTCCAACAGAGCACTTTGGTAGCCCATCAACATGTCTACCTTCCACATGCAATCATCTCCTGCATTCACAGCAGCTCAGGAAATGGTCTCAGTATTAACACTGGTTCACCATTTCATCGATTATCTAATTGCATTGAAACATATATATTACAACCATGCATTTACACAATACATCTCAACATGTGCACCCGCACTTATGCAAGCACATTCACAACATTTACATAATATTTTAATGTGCATTCACTCAATGCATACCCCTCAATACAACCTTGCATTAATCCATGAATACTATGCATTCCAACATACTATGGCCTAACCATGATTACTACATATAGCATGCACTACCATGATAGGTCCATAAGTCCTCAGTTGCTTTGGTTGTTAAATTCACAACCAATATTCACAAATGGCATGATATGAATTCATATGAATGCATTGAGGTTTTCTAGAACCTATAGGGTGTAAGGATCCCTGCCTTCACCTACCTGCACCTAACCATACTTGGTAGGTCAACATTCACATTTAGGCACTCAATACCACATGCAAACCAAATCATCATAGTTTAACTGTAGTTGAAGGGATCTTACCAAATCCTCTTTCAACATTCATGCAATTAAGCATCGTTAACCCTTACCTACATGGTTGTTATTAATATCACTTGATGTTACCTGATCAGTCGGCCTCTTACCAAGGCTACTCAGTCCTTTTGCCAACATCATGATCATGGGTTTGTTGCACCATCCTCTCTTCATGAGGTTGGATGCAACAATCATCATCCACACCCTTAGCCATGCTTCGGTTGTCTTTGGTCCTACAACCAATGTGAACACGACTTATTATTAGCAACCACAATCATTGTCTTAAGTGGCGCATTGCATATGTAAAACCTCACTATTTTACCAATATGCAATATCATATATATGCAAAAACATTTTCACATGCACTGTGCAATACGCCATCTAGTACATATTCACTTCATCTATCTATCCTCTTGCATTTCCAGCATCCCTATGCCATAATTTTTCAGAATATAAATACAATAGCAAGAGAGGAGTTAAGGAATTCTTCCCAATTCCTCATTCCATCATGGAGTTACTCATCCACATCATAGCTAATCCTTTCCCTGGCTTCCCTACCAAGCATACAAGCAATCATTAGCTATGATATTATCATGAATTAGCAATTCAACATATACATGTGTGCAATCATTCATTCTTGCTATTTCCCAACATGCAATTCTTATGCTATAAACAGAAATAGTTTAAGGTGAGGCATTTTCCCTTTCATCTTCCATAATGGATATCACAACCAATTTCTCTTGTTGAGAATTCCATCCTTTATGCAATCTGTGCTCCTCATCCCAAAAGTGCATTTCACACTTTCAATGACTGTCTCTGGGGGACGACAGGGGTCAAGGGGGCTTGCCCCCTTGTGGCCGCCCTCGTTTTTTTTTTTTTTTTTTTTGAAATCAACTCGCGGTTCTGGGGCGATTCGCCGAACGCTTCCGCAATTGTGGAGCAATTAGCCGAATGCTTCCGCGGTTGCGAAGCGATTCGTGGAATGCTTCCGCAGTTGCGGAGCAATTTGCCGAATGCTTCCGCGGTTTCGGGGTGGTTTGTTGAAGCCTTCTGCAATTGCGGGGCATTTTGCTGAGTGCTTCTGCAATTGCGGGGTGATTTGCGGAATGATTCCGCAATTGTGGAATGACTTGTGGAATTCTTTCGCAATTGCAGACGATTCACCAAAATCTTTCGCAGTTGCGGAACGATTCGCCGAAGTCTTCTGCAGTTGCGGAACGATTCACCGAACTCTTCCGCAATTGCGGAATGATTCGTGGAACTCTTCTGAAATTTCGGGACGACTTCCCGAATTCTTCCGCTATTTCAGGATGACTTCCCGAACTCTTCCACGTTGTGGAACAACTCATGAAATCCTTGCGCAGTTTCAGAAGAGAATTCCTTCCGCAATTTCAGAAGAGAATTCCTTCCAAAAATTTCCTTTCGACGCCGAACACTTAGAAAATTTTTCCGTTGTTTCGGAGCAGTTCGTCGAATTCTTCCGCGTTGCGGAACAACTCACGGATTCCTTCCGCAGTTTCGGGACAACTTCCCGAATTCTTCCGCGTTGCGGAATGATTCACGGAATCCTTCCACAGTTTCGGGACAACTTCCCAAATTCTTCCTGAAACAGACTCACACAAAAATTTTCAAAAACACTTAAAACAATTTCCGAGTTCTTCTTTCCTTCTTCCTATGATGACTGTAATTGGATTTGGCCCATAGAGGTCCAATGCTGCAACCATCAGCTCTGATACCAAAATGTAACATCCCATCCTATCATACCAGCATGATAGAGAGGATCGTGATACTAAACCGGGCATCTAGCCCCATAAACTTTTAACTAAGCATTCACATAATATAAAAAAGATATGGGATGTATAATTATGAGAAAAACACAGCGGAATTAATTTCAATAACACATCCATCATACATTCAAGATATTCATCAAATAATAATTGCAAAGTTAACACAAGAGAATACTTATCTTAACAAAATAATCCCAAGCAACCAGCTATGCATCTGCAACGTTCCACCCAACCATAGGCCAGTTGTGCTTATCAACCTCTTGATGCAACTGCCACCCCCGAGCTGGGCATGATCTCTACAAGGAATCAGGGAACAGCAGACTCACACATAGCCAAGCATACACCAAGATGAGCCAAGCCAATTTGCAATTGGGTTTATCAGGCTGCTAGGACATGGAAAGGAAGAATTGCTAAGCTAGTGAGCCCAACCACAGAGCTACGGATACCCCTCCCAGATCTATTCAGCTTGGCACTCACAATGCCTACACACCCAACACAAGGAAGTATCCTCTTCACTGCCACATAGTCCCTCAAGCCATACCTTCCTTTCTAGTGTTCTCAGGGTGTGCATAGAAAAGTAGCCAAAGCCCTCTTGATCTTCTTGGGAGGTTACTCCCTCCACTAGGTTTATCAAGCCAATTTTGTCCACTACCAGTCCAAGTTTCTTGCTCACAGGTTCAAATCAAAACCGGGATGTACATAACAGTAGAGCCACACTTATTGGGCATGATAAAACGTTTTTCCAGCGAGGTTCCCAAAGATGGGGTTTTCATTAGCTTCAGAAAAATGTGGGAAACCCAAAAACGAAACTGGAAGATGGGGAACAACCCTAGGAAGCCAAATCCGTTTTTAGAAAAACATCCATGGACATTCTGGGGCAAAAACGACCTCCATAACAGTCCCAAATCGTGGCCCTTCTCTCCCATCTACTGTCCAATGTAAAAACGAGCTCCCAGGCATGGAAAATGCAGGAAAAATGGTGAAAAACGTGATGGGGAAAGACCTAGTAGTTCAGACTGTGTGAGAGAGGAAAGACTGTGGGTTCAGAATGGCTTTGGGCACCATTTCGTGGGTGTTTTCTTGCCCAAGGAGACAAAACACGATTTTCCAGGTTGATGGCTTGCCCATGCACGAAATCGACTGCCATACCTCTTCATTCCCAAGGCATTAACTGCCTCAACCAACTCTTGGAAGAAATTAAATGATTGGGTCCATAAGCCAAAATGGGTAGTTGAGGGTTTATGGGTTTTCTTATTGACACATGGATTAACACCATTGGCTCAAGGGTTTGAATAATTTCCCTCCCAATTCCTTGTGAAATCATGCCCCCATCTCTTTGTTGCATTGCATAGCTAGTTGTGGGTATTTTTATTAAAATGCATATTACATGATATTTGAATTTCCAATGTGCATTACTAGCACTCAAATCATATGCATCAGTAAATTGATGGCAAGGCCTTGGTCTTGAGCTCCTCACCATGATTTCATAACAATATTACATCATTTATAATGTTAATTCCATGGGGTCAAACTGGGGACATTACAATATTTTAGCCTTACAGCTGAGAAATTTCTATAAAAAGGGGTGTCAATTATATGTTGTGCATATGTCAGACTCAACAGAAGAGAAAGGGACAAAGTTGGAAGATCTTCAGCTACTGCAGGAGTTCTAGGATGTATTTCCAGAGGAAGTTCCAGGACTACCACCCAAGAGAGACATTCATTTCTCCATTAATCTTGTTCTAGGGGTAGCACCAAGTTCCAAAGCTCCTTACAGGATGAGCACAACTCAGTTGATAGAATTGAAAATGAAGCTGCAAGAATTAATGGACAAGGAGTATATTAGACCGAGTGTATCCCCTTGGGGTGCGCCTATGTTGTTTGTTAAGAAGAAGGATGGGACTTTAAGGCAATGTATAGATTACAAGAAGCTAAACAAGGTAACAATCAAGAATAAGTATCCATTACCAAGAATTGATGACTTGTTTGACCAGATGAAAGAAGCTAAAGTATTTTCCAAGATTGACTTGATGTATGGCTACCATCAAGTGAGGATAAAGGACAAAGACATTCACAAAACCACTTTCTGAACTAGATATGGACACTATGAATTCATTGTGGTGCCATTTGGTCTCACCAATGCACCTGGTACTTTCACGTGTCTTATGAACAGTGTCTTCAGGAGTTATTTAGATAAGTCTGTAATTGTATTCTTAGATGACATTCTGGTGTATTCAAAGAATGAAGAAGAGCATATTGAGCATTTGAGAATGGTACTGCTAGTTCTTAGAGCTCAACACCAGCTGTATGCAAAGATGAGCAAGTGTGACTTCTATTAGCATAAGGTACAATATTTGGGACATATTATTTCAGCAGAAGGTATTGCAGTAGATCCAGAGAAGATTGAGGCCATAATGGATTGGCCTACTCCATGGAATGTTGCAGATGTAAGATCTTTTATGGGCCTTGCAGGTTACTACAGAAGATTCATCAAAATTTTCTCCAGGATAGCTCACCCAATTACATCATTACAAAGGAAGGAAGCCAAATTTATATGGTCTGAGAAGTGCGAAAGGAGTTTCCAGAAGTTAAAAGAATTACTTACTAGTGCTCATGTTTTAAAGATTGCAGATCCAAATAAAGACTTTGTGGTGTGCACAAATGCTTGCATGGAAGGATTGGCTGGAGTACTCATGCAAGAAGGATTTGTAATTGGCTATGATTCAAGGAAGCTGAAAGATCACGAGAGGAACTATGCCACACATGATTTAGATCTAGCAACCATAGTGCATGCTCTCAAGAAATGGAGGCATTACCTTTTGGGAAGAAGATTTGAACTCAGGATGGATCACATGAGTTTAAAATATTTATTTGACCAGCTAAATCTAAATGCCATACAAACTAGATGGATGGAGTTTCTTTGTGATTTTGATTTGGATATTAAGCATGTCAAAGGAAAGGAGAATAAGGTCGTTGATGCGCTTAGTAGGAAATTTCATGTTGCAGCAATAAGTCTTTGTAAATATGATTTGAAGGAAAGGATCATTGAAGTTCAAGCTAATGATGAAGCTTACCTAAAAATCAAAGAAAAGTTGCATAAGAGCAATGTAGATGACAAGTGTGTAGGATATCATATTGGAGAAGATGATGTCCTTATGTACCAATGCCCGGCTATACATTTCAAACTATGCAGAATTGAAGGAGCTTGTGTTGGGAGAGATACACCAAAATCCATATTCTGATCACCCAGGGTATCAGAAAACTATAACCGCAGCAAGGAAACAATATTTTTGGCATGGGAAGAAGAAGGACATAGCAGAGTATATTTCTAGATGTCAAAAGTGTCAGCAGGTCAAGGCAGAGCATCAACACCTAGCAGGATTGTTGCAGCCATTGCCCATTCCTGAGTGTAAATGGGAAGTAATATCTATGGATTTATAATAGGTTTTCCCATGACTGTTAAGAAACATGATTCCATTATGGTAGTTGTGGACAAGTTATCAAAAGTAGCTCACTTTATTCTAGTTAAGTCTACTCACAAGGACGATGATATTGTGAATATATTCATGAGAGAGATATTCAGGTTGCATGGATTTCCCAAGGTAATAATTTCAGACTGAGACATAAAATTCACTTCCAACTTTTGGAAAGGGTTATTTCAAGAGTTGGGGACTAAGTTGAATTTCAGTACAAGCTATCATCCTCAAACAAATGGTCAAATTGAGAGAGTAAACCAAATTCTTGAAGACATGTTAAGGATGTATGTGATGGATAAACCATCCAAGTGGAGGACTACCTACACCTGGTAGAATTTTCCTACAACAACAACTACCAGGCATCGTCGAAGATGATCCCTTTTGAAGATTTGTATGGAATAGGATGTAGAACTCTAGTGAGTTGGGACAGCCCAGTGAACAGGGTAGTGCTTGGACCATAAATGATTGAAGAGATGGAGCAAGATGTTGTTAAGATCAGACAGAATTTGAAGGCAGCTCAGGACAGGCAGAAACGCTATGCATATTTGAAGAAAGTACACAAAGAATTCCAGATTGAGGATCATTTTTACTTGAGAGTGAGACCAAGGAAGATCTCTATGAAGTTGGGAAGTTGTGCCAAGTTGGAACCTAGATATTGTGGACCATTTGAAGTCCTTGATAGAATAGGACCAGTTGCGTATAGGATTTCATTACTTGCTAACATGAAATCTCATAATGTTTTCCATGTCTCTTTGCTTAAGAAATATGTACATGATCCTAATCACATCATTAATTGGCATGTGATACAGGTGGGACCAGAGGGAGAATTCCAAGTGGAGCCTATATGCATCCTCAACAGAAAGTTTACATTACTCCGGAGGCGAGCCATCAGGGGGTAAAGGTGTAATGGAAGCACCTTAGTACAGAGGAGGCGACCTAGGAGCTGGAGGATGCCATGAAGGAGGCATTCGCGTTTTTGTTCAGTTTTGAGAACACCGAGGATGGTGTTGTTCTAAGGGGTAGGGAGTTGTAATACCCCTACACTGCCTTAGTAATTGTTGACCTCAATGTAAATATTGTTTTTGTGCAATGTGTGTAGAACCTAGTGTGGATCTCAAGGCAAAGGCCTCACTAGTGGATGCTTAAGGTTTGCTTTCATAGGAAAGTATTTAACACTAAAACTATGCATGTGCTATTAAGCCATGAAATGTTGTAATGGATGTAAATGTTTAATATTGCAATGAAATACCCAAAACTGGCTAAGTGAGGAAGCTAATGAGAAAGGGGCGAAGGTATCCACTATGGAGAGGTGAGGGGGTTGTGGGATGGTGACCCATGCTGCCACTTGGGCAGGAGTAACCGATTGGATTCCCTGTATGGCTACGAATTTGGTTATAGAATGTGGAGAAGGAAAGCTGGAGGAGGATATTCGCAAGAGATAAAAACGGCATTGAGATATGAGAAGGGGGTTCATTCATTGGTTCATTGTTTCAGGTTCAGGGGGTTGGTTCTATTTGTGCAATTATAGAGTGGTATCAATCCTGAAAGGGAGTGAGCCATGAGATAGGGGTGTTGTAATGTATAGTAGGATCTGACAACTATAACAATCCTCACACAAAAATCACTCAAGAAGTGCAGAGAAGAAGAGAAGAATGTAGTCAATAATCACTCATGAACACAAAAAATGTTGAATAGCAATATAATCATGCATCAGTTGTGAGTTGGAACTATGACAACTGAATACAATACAATAACTATGAATAAAATTCAAATTAACCAAAAGGTCATTCAAATCATCCTCAGTGTCTAGCTTGGATAACATTGAAGACATCATCCAATCAACAGTATCAGTCATAAATGGTCAAAGGTCAATCAAATGAGTCTAAATGAATCTAACAGAACCATCTAGGCACAAATCAGGGGATGGAGACTCCAAGGAGGGCGCATGACACTGTCAGAAGGTCAAGTGGCACTCCAGAACTAGCTAACTAGGAGCTATAGGCAGTTAGGATGAGCAATCAGTGGAAGAACCACTCAATCAATGCTCTAACTAACTGTTAACTCCTGGTAGGTGAGAAAAGGCGCACATGTCATGCAGGTGAGTAAAACAAGTCACATCAGGTAGGTAGGAGGGCTACTAGGGGATGAAGACAGGCTCTAGGGAGCTGAAATTAGGCTCTAAGTGCTGGTGAGACCACCAAAACGATGAGTGGATACATGCATGATGACTGGATGCATGCAATTTGCATGTAGGCATGCAAATATGAAAAATGATGGTGATCCAACAAGAGGATGAAGATGATATCTTCTATGAGAGCCGAATTAGTGAAGCTTAATGCCATAGGAATCCCGCGCATATGTGTTATCTTTGAGTAGAACCCCGAAGACGAGCCGAAGGAGGATTACAGGGCACGAATAGCTTGAGGAAGTTGTGTGAAGCCTGAAATCCGCAAGCAGAGAGTCGATTTGCAGGATAGAGCTTAGTCTGCAACCTTGTGATGAACCAACTTGTTTAAGCAGATGTAAAAGATAGGTTTCAGGGTTGATATGCTTGAAAATCCCAGTGAAGACTGTGATCTCATAGAACTAGCAATTGGACCTTCTTATGCCTACCCTGAATAGAACTGGAAGGGAAGGGGCCTTGAGGGACCGTGTAGCAGAGAAGAGGACCTTCCTTGTGTTGGGTGAGGTGGATAATGTGGGTTCCATGTCTGCTAAGTGATTGAGATGTCTGTAGCTTTGTGGTTGAGCTCACTGGCTTAGTAATATTTTTCCTGCTACCCTGTATGCTTGATAAACCCAACTACGGGTTGGCTTAGCATGTGTATGCTTGATAAACCCAACTGTAGGTTGGATTATGATTGAAGTGGATCTTGACGGTTAGAGAGCCTACCTAGCCCTCCTTAATGGATACGCAACCCAGCTCAGGGGTGGTCTCTCAGTTGAAAGAGTATAGGCTGGACAAACACCTAAGGTTGGGTGGAACGTTGCTCTCACTTAGCTAGTTGTGGGGCAACTTCAAGATACAAAGATAAGTGTTCTATGGAATGAATGATGTTATTCCACGTTATTATTATTATGGTGTTTGTTTAAACTGTTCAATGAATGTTAGATGAATGTGAGTAATAGTTAGACCATGTATAATCCTGAGTGGAAGGATGAGTGCAGGTTGAATGCTTCATTTGGTTGCATGAGTTTAATGCATTGCTAATTTTACAGGTGTTAGATGTATGGTTAGCCTTAGCTTCATTTATTATATGTATGTTGTTATGAGATGCCTACCTTGTAATGACCTGTTTAACCTCACTTGGCCATGGGGAGATGTTTGTATGGCCTGGGGTATTCTAAACCCTCTTTGTGAGTCAGAGGAAATAAGGGGTCATGGCAGGGGATAGGTAGAGACCCGTTGAAGGAAGGAAGGCTCCTTCATTAGGGGAGTTTTGAGGTCTAAAATGGACCTCCTAAGGGAAATAATAAAATAAGAGTTCTAAATTTTAGAGAGGAAAAAAAAAACTACTTTTTCTTATTGTATTTTTGACATATCTCTTTAACGCTTTGCCCAAATTTCAAGTTTGGGCACTCGTTGGATGTGGATTTTAATTCCACATCCAAACCATACCCACACTGCATATTTCTGAGGCACTCACAGCATGAAAAAATAAAAATATTAAAATACGTTTTTTATTGAAATTTTCATTTTTTCATGTCGTGGGTGCCTCAAAAGTATGAAGTGTGGGTACGGGTTGGATGCGGAATTAAAATCCACATCCAACGAGTGTTCAAACTTGAAATTTGGGCAAACCGTAAAGGAGATATGTCAAAAATTCAATAAGAAAAAGTAGTTTTTTTTTTTTCCCTCCAATTTGTTTTACAAATTTTACCCTTATGGTTGACATCACCATCTTGAATCCTATTGGTTCTTATAAAGTGAATTTTTATGGTACATTATTTGTTTTGAGGCCCATTTTTTACTTCAAAACTCCCCTAATGAGAGGGCTATAGACAAGAACTTAAGAATGGAAAATGAGGAGTTTATATACCTTATTTGGAAAGGGTATTGTACCATTGTATAGATCTCCCCAAGAGCTTTCCAACGGTACCGACCTTGCCTCATTTGGACCTAAGATGAGAAAGTTATGACCCGTGGATGTTGCTTTGGAAACTTGCTGGAGAAGGGGTTTGAGCATGACCCTTTCCGCATCCGCAATGCGGATTGCAGATTGCGGAAGATCGTTTGGCGGAGAAGTTAGATTTCCGCATTTCCATATCCATAATGCGGATTACGGATTGCAGAAGCTCTTTTGGCGGAGAAGTTAGATTTCCGCATTCCCGCACCCGCAAAGCGGATTGCGGATTACGAAAGGTCGTTTGGAGGAGAAGTTAGATTTCCATATTCCCACACCCGCAATGTAGATTACGGATTGCAGAAGGTCATTTGGTGGAGAAGTTGGATCTCCGCATTCCTGCACTCGCAATGCGGATTGCAGAAGATCGTTTGGCATGGTTAAATTGCAGCTCCGCATTTCCGAATCTCGCAATGCAGATTGCAAATTGCGGAAGGTGGATTGCGGATTGCGGATCGCACTTGTGGAACGCAAAATGCGGATTGTGGATCACAATTGTGGATTGCTGATTGCAGATCGCCATTGCAGGATGCATACTGCGGATCACAACAGTGGATTGTGGATTTGAGTCCATTAGAACTATGTGTAATTTTGGAAGTAAAAGAAGAAAACAAAGTAATGAAGGATCTTCGGTGACTTCTTAATACCACAAGGGAGGTCCGGGGATGTTACACCTTTCTAGTGGATTTAAAAGTGGATTCCTTTATGAGGGGAGTCTCTTTCTCAGTTCTCATCTTTTATGCTATCAAAATCCTGTGAAGCTCATCCTTCGTCGGGTCTTCAAGATTAGCTCGATATTCTAACATGGACACCTTTGCATCAAACCTTATGGGTAAAGTTCTCAATGTTTTCTATACCACAGATTCTTCTTCCAAAGTAACCCTAAGAATTTTGATAGAATTAATTATCTCATCTGCTCTTATGAAATATGAGGTAATGTTCTATTCATCTTTCATTCATAGAGATTCAAATAATCCAGCGTAGTTATGCATATTTTCTTTCTTTATCTTTTCGTTGCCTTCATAGACACCTCTGAGCTTGTCCCAAACTTCCTTGGTTGAAGCGTATGTTGGAATATTCTCCCCATCATTTTTTAGTTTTGCATGCATGCATCCAGTCATCTACATTCATCCAGTCATCATCGTGGTGGACCTCCCAGCTCCTAGAGCTTGATTCTATCTCTCCACAACATGTCTACAGCCCTTAGGGGGCCTCCTACCTACCAAAGGATCCCTTCTTCATGCCAAGTGTGCCTTTCTCACCTACCACAGCTAGTTAGGTGCCCTTCTCACCTACCAGTTAGTTATCACTCAGTCCTTCCTTGATTTAAGGCTAGATTGACTCCCCCACTGACTATTTGACTCCGATAGACCTCCAGTGAGACTAGTCTATCCATTCTGACTCCAGTTAGCTCCTCATGAACCCTTCACTGAGCCTCCTTCATTTAGTTCATGCCTACCTCACTCAGTCAGATTCCTCATGCACCCTCCAATGAGCCTCCTTCATTCAGTTAGTGCCTACTTCACTCAATTAGACTTAGTTGACTGACTGTTACATCTGATGACTGATACATTGACTGGATGATGACTCCACTATCATTCAAGCCACACTCTGTTAGGAATTTGAATGCCCTACTTGGCCTATTCGAATCCTATATTATGCACCTTACTGTTCTATTGTACTCATTCACTTACATTCTTATTCATTGTATAATATTGAGATATTGTTCTATTCTACTGTGTTTATGAGTGATCATTGAGTGTCTCCTTCTCTTCTTCTTTGCAACATATTTGTGAGTTTGATTGTGAGTTGCTACAGGTTCCATATCCTTGCATATTCTTTCATCCAAGAAGTGAATGAAGTTCCTCCAACATCAATTGAACTAAGCAAGGAGCAAGGAAAATCATGAGTCTTCAAGTGACTCAAGTGAACATCATAAGTGCATCCAGGAAGATATGTATCATCATAAGGTAAACCAATTTGTTGCTTCAAATGTAAATAATGAGGTGCTCTATTCAGGTCATCATCAAAACAAGAGGTAGGAGTTTCATACCCCTCATGTGGTACCATTAGAAAAAAACCTTTCACCCAATTTTCATCCCCAATTGGTGTGGCTGAAAAAGAAGTATGGGGTGAGGAATTATGAACCAAATTTAAATCTTTAGAAATCTTACCCATCGAAATATTTAATTCATCTTCTCGATAATTGGATGGTCCAACTATTGTGAGATCATGTGCCTCCTCCAAGGCGTTGGGGCTCTCCCAATAAGGCACCGCATAATCCATCTGAACAGAGACAAGTGCTTGTTATTCTTCTTGTTTGAGTGTAGCATCTTCAAGCACCTGCATATCAACATGTACCTCATGTTCCACCATTACATGAGGCTCCTCCTTGGCAATTATTTCATCCATTTCCTTCTTTTCCTTGAAAACAAAACCATTGCTCATTCTTTTTTCCAAGTTGCTTTCAAGTTGACTAACCAACAATTAGAACCCTTGAATTAGTTTCTTCCACTTGTCTTCAAAGTATGGTTTCAATAATTTTATAAACTCCTCATTCTCCTCTAAGGTTCCTTTTTTTTCCCTAGTCATAGTTTCCTCAAAATGTACTTTTTTTTCCTTTCTTTTTTTTTTCCTAGTTCCTCCTCTTCAACAATATTACTTCTGATTCCAATGTTTAATATTGGTCCCTCAATTTTTTTCATCATAAGTATCAGACCACATTAGGTGCCAAGATCATGCTCTGATACCATTGTAATGTCCCTTGTTAGGAATTTTATTAAAATGGCAATTTTTCACTTTTTTCCCTAGTTAGACCTTTGACTAGTTTTAAGCTGTAAGTCCCCAAATTGCTCCAATTGCTCCCAAATATTCTGAGAAGGTATATGGATGATGTTAGAACATAAATATGTGTTTCAGGGATTCTTTTGGACCTTTTAAATACTTCTGCAAATCCTCTTTCAATTCTGGCCAATGTAGGGAACTTTACTAGTAATTTCCCGTTGACTAGTATTGGTCTCTAGGTCTCAAATTGACTCCGAATGCCTTCAAATATTCAATGAAGATGTATAAATGATATTAGGACTTGAATATTATTTTCGGGGATTATATATGGCCACCAAAAGACCTCTGAAAACTCTCTTAAGATTATGGACCAATTATGCAATTTTACTAGTAATTTGGGGTTCAAATCCCCCTAGGGTAAGTACTGAAAATGGCTTCCCAAATGCCTCCAAACCCACTCAAATTTATCAACAGAGTTAGGGAATGTATTAATGATGTTATTAAGTTCTCATGTGCACCATTAATTGATTATTATATATGTTCCAACCCTCTCCCATTCAGCTGCAAAAACCAACAATTCGACCAATTATGCAATTTTACTAGTAATTTGGGGTTCAAATCCCCCTAGGGTAAGTACTGAAAATGGCTTCCCAAATGCCTCCAAACCCACTCAAATTTATCAACAGAGTTAGGGAATGTATTAATGATGTTATTAAGTTCTCATGTGCACCATTAATTGATTATTATATATGTTCCAACCCTCTCCCATTCAGCTGCAAAAACCAACAATTCGACCCTCGGGGAAATGCCACTATTCCTTCTCCCAATGCAATTAAACTGAGTAAAAATACTTCAAATGCTCAAGTACAGTACATGAAACTTGTAAAATACATCCATGGCAGTCCATTAATCACAAATTCATCATAGAATCATCTATTCATTTGAAATCATCAGCATTACATTGGTTCACAACAAGATAGTGGGGAAATGGCACTATTCTTTCATTAAAAATGATTTATATACATTTTTACTTGGAATTTCGACCTCAAAATTTATGGCGATGAAGAACAGAGTATTTAATTCACATTACAAAATAAATTGGGCATTATAATATCCCCCAAAGAGTACAATAGCTCACCAAAAACACCCTCCCTCAACAATCAAGAATATGCCATCAAAACTGGAAATGGTTGAAGGAGTGAGCTGCAATAGAAGAAACCATGAACTACTCTGTAGATTAAACCTGAAAATAAAGAATCCATTAAATCTCCAAATGAAAGGTCTGAATGGCCTTTCCAATTACCAACTTGGATGGGAATCTTTCACCCTTGAAATTGGCTAAGGCAAGAAACTAGTCATCCACTAGCTCTCCCTCTTCACAAATGCAATTGCAAATTCTACAAATGATCAAAAGATGGTTTCATTCTTTGTTATTGAAATTTATAAAGTTATAATGTCCTCCATGGGTCGAATTCCTTCCAAGACACTCATGCCAAATCAAGTTGGGAAGAGATTCCAAAGAACGCCACTTGTACAACAATTCCTAGTCTCCCAGTTCCACCAAATCACATGTGGAATCATCTTACCTTCCCTAAAACCCTTGAGCGCCTTCTTGGAGTCTATGTTTAGCCCTGACATGTCATATATGTCATATGTCAGCCTTCAGGTCTGATTTGTGTCATATGTGTCATAGCATCTTCATCATTGTTGTCATAGAGCTAGGGAATCTAGCCCAAGTGTCTCACTAGCTCCAAATTGCCTCTTCCTCTTCCATGGGTGTTAATATTCCTCTATATTTCGACCTTGGATGAGTCATGCCATGAATAATACCTTTTGAACTCCCCCAAGTATGTTACCATTCATCTTGAATTCGAATTGGTGAGAAAATGATGCCAAGTGTAGTGGGGAAATCTAGCCATATGTGAGTCCCACTTCCTCCATGTGTCTTCATGATCAAATGCCACTTTGATTTTCACTTGTATATATTTATTTAGATCCTTTATTGAATATTTAATCCATTCTAATGTTCAAACATCATTTATTATCCCCCTTATTCCAAATCCCAAAGCTTCCACCCCAAACCTAGGAAACTAGTAATTTTCCTCCTTGGCAATTATTTGACCCTTAACATCAATTTGGCAAACTCTAATGAATATGGCCAATGTGATTAGGCCATTGTGACCCAATGCCAAATTTGGGACATGACATGTTCATAGTGACGTGGCTGGTTTATTTCCTGATCTATCTCTAAACAAGGCAAGGTATGTGCTCACTTTTGTTGATGATTATTCCAGATTCACTTGGGTATATTTTGTTGAATATTGTAACTTCAAAGAATATTATATTTATACTTTATTATTCCGGAGATGGTTCATTCCTCCGAGGTAACCCTATCATGTATCTGGAGATGTTTATTCCTCCAGGGGTTTGTATTAACTAGGGTTATTAGACCCACCATGTGTGGGTCGGCCCGGAAGTTATATTTTAGGGGTTATTAGACTTCTCCAGGTGAGGTCGGCCCCATTAGTCTTTTAGTCAGTTGGAAGTCAAGTATAAATAGAGGAGGTGAACTCCTCATTAGATCATTCACTCACTTGTGGAAGAGTGCGCACTAGTTGAGGAGATCTGCTAAGGAGTCAAGGAGAAGGAGCACATCTTGTATTTTGGTTGATCATCTTATTGAGGAAAGCTTTGCTGGGTTTTCTACCCCATGAGGGTTTCCCAGGGTATATTGTGTGTCTATCTTGTGATTGTGTTTCTTTCAGAGATCTTGTTTGTCTATTTGGTTTAAACTTAACATGGTATCAGAGCTAGACTGAATAGGACATCTTTCACAAGGTAAGAATACCTCTTTCTCTCTCTTTGGTGAAGTTAGGGTTTTCAGCCCAAAGTTGGTATTATTGATTTTTGGTTGCATGGCTGGATAGCTCTCATCAATACCTTTCTTTTGAGCCATAGATCGAACTTTTTGGTTGGGTAGAACTTCGGGAAAGTCAAACCCTAATTCTACCAAAAGTGCGATACGTCAGATTTTGGTTTCAGAAAAAAGTTGTAATTTTTTGATTTCTGATTACATGGCTGGATAGCTCTTCTCAAGAGCATTCTTTTGAGCTATAGATCGAACTTTTTGGTTGGATAGAACTCCGGGAAAGTCAAACCCTAATTCTACCAAAAGTGCGATAAAATTCTGTTCCAGATTCCGGAAAAGTGAAAAGTAACTTCCCAGGTAAGTCTACTCTGTCTCTTGGACTCCCCCAAGAGAAGATGGCTCCAAATACTAAGCTTGAAGACAAGCTAGAAGGCATAGAGAATTTCCGGGCATGGAAATACAGAATTGGTCTCATTCTTGAGGAGAATGATCTTGCTCATTATATCAAGGAGGAAGTTGCAGAACCAGAAGAAGATGAAGCCAAAGAAAAACACAGGAAGGACCTGATTAGGGAAAAGAGAATCATAGCTGATTCCATTAAAGACCACTTGATTCCCCAAGTGTCTTCCAAGAAGACTCCAAAGGAAATGTATGATGCCCTAGGAAGAATGTATGAAGGAAAGAACATCAACAGGAAGATGAATCTAAGGACTCAGTTGAAAAGTACCAAGATGCACAAAGGAGAATCCATTCAAGACTACTTCTCAAGAGTCTCTCTAATCAAAGAACAACTAGATGCCATTGGTGATACTCTTGATGAAGATGAACTTGTGATGACAGCTCTAAATGGTCTCACTAGACCTTGGGAGTCATTCATTCAAACTATGTGTGCCAGAAAAGAAAGTTTGAAGTTTGATGTAGTATGGGAAGATTGTGTTCAAGAGGAGGCTAGGGTTGCCAACAGAGAAGCACTTCTCAAAGAGGATGACCAAGATTTGGCCACCCACACCAAAAGAGGAAAGAGAGGCTACTTCAAGAAAGTGAACCACAAAAGGCCTCAACCCTCTCATAGATTCAAAAAGAAAGGGGGAGACATCTCCACAGTCCAATGCTTCAATTGTCTCAAGCTAGGACACTATGCCAGAGACTGTACCCTACCAGAGAAGAAGAAGAAAAGGTTTGTTCACAAAAGACATCATGCTCATATGACAGAAGATGACAGTGAAGAAGAAGAAGAAGAAGAAGAAGAAGAAGTGGAGGAAAGGCCTCAAAAGAAAAGATCTAAAGTAAAGAAAGAAGAACCAGAAGAATATGTACTATTTTCTGCTCTCTCTGGATCAGTGTCCCCTGGTGAAGGCACTTGGCTCATTGACAGTGGTGCTTCAAAGCACATGACAGGTCATAAGGAAACTCTCTCCAAGATTGAAGAGAAGTCTTCACCACAGAAGGTATCTCTAGGAGATGATTATCAATATCCCATCAAGGGAATTGGTGAAGCAAGCTACAAGCTTGATTCAGGAACACCTTTGAAGATGAAAGAAATTTTATATGTCCCAGGTTTAAAGAAGAATCTACTTTCTATCTCTGCACTAGACAAGAAAGGCTTTAGAGTAGCCTTCATAGATGGTCAAGTACTCATGTGGACCAAAGGAAAATCAATCAAAGATGCAATTGTCATTGGTGAAGAAGAAGGAGGACTTTATAAACTCAAGGGTCATCCAGAATCTGCCCTTGCTCATGAAGTTTCTAGTCCCAGTGAGCTATGGCATAGAAGAATAGCTCACATTAACTATAAAGCTTTACCATACGTGAGTAAGATGGTTATAGGTTTGCCAAACTTGAAGGTTGATCATGATGGCTCTTGTAAAGGATGCAAGAAAGGGAAGAATATCAAGAATCCCTTTCCGAAAAGTGAAACAAAGACTAAGGGTTCTCTAGAGCTAATACACTCAGATGTATGTGGACCTATGCCTACCACATCTCTAAGTGGGTTTGAATACTATCTCTCTTTCATTGATGACTATTCAAGAAAAACTTGGATATACTTCCTAAAGGGTAAGAATGAAGTCTTTGGAAAATTCAAAGAGTTCAAGGCTCTAATAGAAAACCTCTCAGACAAGAAAATCAAGATTCTCAGAACAGATAATGGTGGAGAATATACTTCAAAGGAATTTGAAGAGTTCTGTAAAGAAGCTGGAATCAAAAGGGAACTAACCACTCCTTACAATCCCCAACAAAATGGGGTAGCTGAGAGGAAAAATAGAACCATCATGGAAGCTGTAAAGACTATGATACATGATCAAGACCTTCCCATGTATCTATGGGCTGAAGCAGCCAAGACAGCAGTATATGTTCAAAATATACTATCTCATAGTGCTCTTGACTTCAAAACTCCAGAAGAAGTCTTTACAGGAAAGAAGCCTGAGGTAAGTCATCTCAAAATATTTGGGTGTCCTGTGTACATACACATTCCAAAAGAAAAGAGATCCAAGTTGGATCCCTCAGGTAAGAAGGGAATATTTGTTGGTTATTGTGAAACCTCCAAAGCCTTCAGAATCTACATACCAGGTTTCCATCATATAGAAATAAGTAGAGATGTTACCTTCGATGAGGAAGCAGCCCTCAAGAAATCTAGAAAGTGTCAACTTGAAGAAGTTTATGAAGAAGATACATCTCCCAGAATCTCAGAGAATGCTCACATTCCTGAAGAGGACACACCAGAGGATCATGACATGCTGGAACCACAAGAACCTCCTGTTACAGAATTGTCAAGGAAAAGAAGACCAGCATGGGCTAGAGACATTATTCAAGGAGCAGAAAGATATGGTGCTCCTGAAGGCTCCACTAGAGAAAGAAAGAAACCAAAGTTAGTATCCAACTATATGGCCCTGATGTGTGATCTAGTGGATCAACTACCTACCAGCTATGAAGAGGCAGCTCAAAAGAAAGAATGGGTAGAAGCAATGACTGAAGAATATCAGTCAATAATGAAAAATGATGTTTGGGATATAGTTCCCAAACCAAAAGACAAAAGTGTGGTTTCTTCCAAATGGATCTTTAAAATAAAACATGCTGCGGATGGAAGTATTGAAAAATACAAAGCAAGATTTGTAGCCAGAGGTTTCTCTCAGAAGGAGGGAATTGACTATGAAGAAACATTTGCACCAGTTGCTAGGTATACTTCAATTAGAACTATCATGGCTCTTGCATCCATGATGAAGTGGAAACTACATCAAATGGATGTTAAGACAGCTTTTCTGAATGGTGTAATTGAAGAAGAAGTATACATAGAGAAACCACAAGGGTTTGAGGTAAATGACGGAAGGACTCATGTATGCAAACTGAAAAAGGCATTATATGGGTTGAAACAAGCTCCCAGAGCTTGGTACGGAAGGATTGATAATTTCTTAACTAGCATGGGCTTTACCAAAAGTAAAGCTGACCCAAACCTTTATCTCAAGGTGATGGATGATGAACCAGTTATACTTTTATTATATGTAGATGATCTATTTCTAACTGGAAATGAGAAACAAATCATTGAAAGCAAGAAGAAGCTTTCTTCAGAATTCGAGATGAAAGATCTCGGATTGATGCACTACTTCTTAGGATTAGAAGTGTGGCAAGAACCAAGAGGAATCTTTCTGAATCAAGGTAAGTATACTGTGGAAATTCTGAAGAGATTTGATATGTTGGAGTGTAAACCCATGGCCACTCCCATGGACTCCAACTTAAAGATTTTGGTTAATGACTCATCAGAATTAGTGGACCTAACTTTATATAGACAGATCATTGGGTCACTAATGTACTTAACAAATACTAGACCAGATATATGCTTTGCTATAAATAGCCTAAGTCAGTATCTAGTAGAACCCAGAAAGGTTCATCTAATAGCTGCAAAGCATGTAATGAGGTACTTAAAAGGTACATTAGATTTTGGTTTACTCTATGATGGAAGTCATGAACTCAAGTTGCATGGTTACTCAGACTCTGATTGGGCAGGCAGTGTCTCAGACAGAAAAAGTACTTCAGGTGGATGTTATAGCCTTGGATCTGCCATGATCTCTTGGTTCAGCAAGAAACAATCCAGTGTGGCCCTCAGTTCTGCTGAGGCAGAATACATAGCTGCTTGCTCTGCCAGCTGTGAAGATGTATGGCTTTGGAAACTGTTATCTGGGGTGTTTGACTTAGAAATGGATCCCACTATGATTATGTGTGATAATCAAAGCTGCATCAAGATGACAGAAAATCCTGTGTTCCATGATAAGTCAAAACACATAGAGATCCGATACTTCTATATTCGAGATATGGTGCAGAAAGGAGCTATCAAGCTTGAGTACGTGAGCACTGAAGATCAAATTGCTGATATCCTTACCAAACCACTGTCTCGTGTGAAATTTGAATACTTTCGAGACAAGCTTGGTGTAGTTCAAAAGGACTCTCCTAGAAAGGGGGAGTAGCATGGTTCCTGATGACAAGCAAGTCTCATCAACAATGAGACTTCACCTAGTCACTTAGAAATAGTTAGATTTAGGACTATTTTATTTTCATTTAGTTTCACTTATACATGATTTGATGATAGATGTATTAGTGAGAATACATGCTAGATGTATACATGCTTTTGATGTTAGATGTATACATGATTTGATGATAGATGTATTAGTAAGAATACATGCTAGATGTATACATGCTTTTGATGTTAGATGTATACATGGTTTTGATGATAGATGTATTAGTAAGAATACATGCTAGATGTATACATGCTTTTGATGTTAGATGTATACATGATTTTGATGATAGATGTATTAGTGAGAATACATGCTAGATGTATACATGCTTTTGATGTTAGATGTATACATGATTTTGATGATAGATGTATTAGTGAGAATACATGCTAGATGTATACATGCTTTTGATGTTAGATGTATACATGATTTTGATGATAGATGTATTAGTGAGAATACATGCTAGATGTATACATGCTTTTGATGTTAGATGTATACATGATTTTGATGATAGATGTATTAGTGAGAATACATGCTAGATATATACATGCTTCTGATGTTAGATGTATATATGATTTGATGATAGATGTATTAGTGAGAATACATGCTTTTGATGTATGATGTATACATGCTGATGATGCTAGATATTGATTATGTACTTGTATGGATGAGGATACTTGTACTTGTATTGATGAGAATACAGATTGAGGGGATTGAATCATCCTTGGACTTTCAGTCCTAAAGAGATCCGTAGACGTGAGGTCTCCGAGAATGAAGTCCTTAGTGGACAGTTGAGGGGATTGAATCATCCCTGGACTTTCAGTCCTAAAGAGAGCCGTAGACGTGAGGTCTCTGAGAATGAAGTCCTTAGTGGACAGTTGAGGTGATTGAATCATCCCTGGACTTTCAGTCCTAAAGAGAGCCGTAGACGTGAGGTCTCCGAGAATGAAGTCCTTAGTGGACAGTTGAGGGGATTGAATCATCCCTGGACTTTCAGTCCTAAAGAGAGCCGTAGACGTGAGGTCTCCGAGAATGAAATCCTGAATGAACAGGTAGGGGATTGTATCGTCCCCGGACTGAGGTCCCAGAATAGAACCGTAGACTGGGTCTCCGATAATGAAATCCTGAATGAACAGGTAGGGGATTGTGTCATCCCCGGACTGAGGTCCCAGAATAGAGCCGTAGACGTGAGGTCTCCGAGAATGAAATCCTGAATGAACAGGTAGGGGATTGTATCATCCCCGGACTGAGGTCCCAGAATAGAACCGTAGACTGGGTCTCCGATAATGAAATCCTGAATGAACAGGTAGGGGATTGTATCGTCCCCGGACTGAGGTCCCAGAATAGAACCGTAGACTGGGTCTCCGATAATGAAATCCTGAATGAACAGGTAGGGGATTGTATCGTCCCCGGACTGAGGTCCCAGAATAGAACCGTAGACTGGGTCTCCGATAATGAAATCCTGAATGAACAGGTAGGGGATTGTATCGTCCCCGGACTGAGGTCCCAGAATAGAACCGTAGACTGGGTCTCCGATAATGAAATCCTGAATGAACAGGTAGGGGATTGTATCGTCCCCGGACTGAGGTCCCAGAATAGAACCGTAGACTGGGTCTCCGATAAATGAAGTCCTGAATGAAAAGGCAGGGGATTGCATCGTCCCCGGACTGAGGTCCCAGAATTGATCCGTAGATTGAAGTCTCCGAGAACTGAAGATTGGATTGTATCATCCATGGACCTATGTCCTAAAAGGAGCAGGATTGATCATCCTAGGAAGATGATCGTGTGATGACGATGCTGATGATCGTGTGATGACGATGCTGATGATCGTGTGATGAAGATGCTGATGATCGTGTGATGATGATGCTGATGATCGTGTGATGACGATGCTGATGATCGTGTGATGACGATGCTGATGATCGTGTGATGACGATGCTGATGATCGTGTGATGACGATGCTGATGATCGTGTGATGACGATGCTGATGATCGTGTGATGACGATGCTGATGATCGTGTGATGACGATGCTGATGATCGTGTGATGACGATGCTGATGATCGTGTGATGACGATGCTGATGATCGTGTGATGACGATGCTGATGATCGTGTGATGATGATGCTGATGATCGTGTGATGACGATGTTGATAATCGTGTGATGACGATGCTGATGATCGTGTGATGACGATGCTGATGATCGTGTGATGACGATGCCGATGATCGGATTGATATCGACACTGTTCCAGTAACTGGTTGAGTTACTGATGAAGATGAATTGAAGAAAGCTTCCGATGATTTGTAGATGTATCATATATGATGACTCCTTGCTCTTGCAGATGTTGTTATAATATCCTTCTTGTTAATGGGGAGTGTTGAATATTGTAACTTCAAAGAATATTATATTTGTACTTTATTATTCCGGAGATGGTTCATTCCTCCGAGGTAACCCTATCATGTATCTGGAGATGTTTATTCCTCCAGGGGTTTGTATTAACTAGGGTTATTAGACCCACCATGTGTGGGTCGGCCCGGAAGTTATATTTTAGGGGTTATTAGACTTCTCCAGGTGAGGTCGGCCCCATTAGTCTTTTAGTTAGTTGGAAGTCAAGTATAAATAGAGGAGGTGAACTCCTCATTAGATCATTCACTCACTTGTGGAAGAGTATGCACTAGTTGAGGAGATCTGCTAAGGAGTCAAGGAGAAGGAGCACATCTTGTATTTTGGTTGATCATCTTATTGAGGAAAGCTTTGCTGGGTTTTCTACCCCATGAGGGTTTCCCAGGGTATATTGTGTGTCTATCTTGTGATTGTGTTTCTTTCAGAGATCTTGTTTGTCTATTTGGTTTAAACTTAACATAATTCCTTAGATTGAAATCATAAGTATTTGGTTTCTTCAAGTTTTTCAAGTGCTCTATAGAGAAACTTTTAGAAAGGAAGATAAAATCCATTCGCACTAACAATGGTGGTGAGTACATTTAGGGAGAGTTTCAAGATTTCTGTACTGAAGAGGGCATTGAAATGAAACACACTGTTCCCTACACACCACAACAGAATGGTGTAGCTGAAAGGAAGAACATAACATTGAAAGAGATGGCCACTTGCATGCTAGAGTCAAAGGGATTACATCCTAGTATTTGGGCATAAGCCATCAACTGTGCCACTTATCTTCAGAATAGAGTTCCTCACAAGGGACTCAGTGACTCTACTCCTTTTGAAGCCTGGATGGGATACAAACCTGATGTATCTCATCTTAAAGTATTTGGATCTAGAGCATGGGAAAGGATTCCAGTTGATAGAAGGAGAGCTCTTGATTCTCAAAGCAGGGAATGCATTATGGTGGGCTATGCATCTAATGCAAAGGATTACAAGTTACTTGATCCTTCGTCCATCACCACATTTTTGGAGAGAAGTGTTCAGTTTGAGGAATGGCCTCTTCATGACATTCCTTCTATTGAGAAAGGAAGCTCACCTAGCACTCCTCCTTTGGTTGATGAGAGTGATACATATTCATATGATTCATTAGATACAGAATCCGAAAGTGGAGATGATGATAGAATGCTAGATCCAGATCCACAAGAACCTGAAGATCTAGTAACTAATAATGAAGATGAGAGGATGAGAGATCCAGATCCACAAGAACCTGATGCTCCTCCTCTCCCACGATGGGCTGCCATTACACTTCGATCTGCAGGTGATTTTGTTGGTGATCCACATGATCATAGAAGAACGAATCATATTTTTAGCATGTAAGGGCTCATCCTCCTCATAATGCAGATCTGTTTCAGGTTGATTGAACCTTCCTTGGAAAGGAAGGTCACTTGCCTCCTTCAGGGGTAAGTCATGATATGCTACTTTAGCTCATTCAGTCTATTTTTGAGGGAGGGATTTCTTCCCACTGGGTTTTCCCTCTTTCCTCACTTAGTTTATTTTGGATTGATTGTATGGGGTGACTTTTGGTCTTAGTTACCAGGGCCCTACTCTTAAGTTATTTTCTCATAGTATAGCTTGCGAGGGGCTATTGGAATATTCTCCCCATCATTTTTCAGTTTTGCATGCATGCATGCATTCTACATGCATCCAATCATCATCATGGTGAAGGAGAGTTCTTGATTCTCAAAGCAGGGAATGCATTATGGTGGGCTATGCATCTAATGCAAAGGCTTACAGAAGGAGAGCTCTTGATTCTCAAAGCAAGGAATGCATTATGGTAGGCTATGCATCTAATCGAAAGGCTTACAAGTTACTTGATCCTTCGTCCATCACCACATTTTTGGAGAGAAGTGTTCAGTTTGAGGAATGGCCTCTTCATGAAATTCCTTCTATTGAGAAAGGAAGCTCACCTAGCACTCCTTCTTTGGTTGATGAGAGTGATACATATTCATATGATTCATTAGATACAGAATCCGAAAGTGGAGATGATGATAGAATGCTAGATCCAAATCCACAAGAACCTGAAGATCTAGTAACTGATAATGAAGATGAGAGGATGAGAGATCCAGATCCACAAGAACCTGATGCTCCTCCTCTCCCACGATGGGCTGCCATTACACTTCGATCTGCAGGTGATTTTGTTGGTGATCCACATGATCATAGAAGAATGAGATCATATTTTCAGCATGTAAGGGCTCATCCTCCTCATAATGCATATCTATTTCAGGTTGATTGAACCTTCCTTGGAAAGGAAGGTCACTTGCCTCCTTCAGGGGTAAGTCATGATATGCTACTTTAGCTCGTTCAGTCTATTTTTGAGGGAGGGATTTCTTCCCACTGGGTTTTCCCTCTTTCCTCACTTAGTTTATTTTGGATTGATTGTATGGGGTGACTTTTTGTCTTAGTTACCAGGGCCCTACTCTTAAGTTATTTTCTCATAGTATAGCTTGCGGGGGGGTGTTGGAATATTCTCCCCATCATTTTTCAGTTTTGCATGCATGCATGCATTCTACATGCATCCAATCATCATCATGGTGAACCTCCCAGCTCCTAGAGCTTGATTCTTCCTCTCCACATCCTATCTACAGCCCCCAGAGGGCCTCCTACCTACCAAAGGCACCCTTCTTCATGCCAAGTGCGCCTTTCTCCCCTACCATAGCCAGTTAGGTTCCCTTCTCACCTACTAGTCAGTTATCACTCAGTTCTTCCTTGATTTAAGGCTAGATTGATTCCCCCACTGACTGTTTCACTCCGATAGACCTCTAGTGAGACTATTCTATCCATTCTGACTCCAGTTAGCTCCTCATCCTCCCTTCACTAGGCCTCCTTCATTCAGTTCATGCCTACCTCACTCAATTAGACTCCTCATGCGCCCTCTACTGAGCCTCCTTCATTCAGTTAGTTCCTACTTCACTTAGTTAGACTCAGTTGACTGACTGCTACATCTGATGACTGATACATTGGCTGGATGATGACTCCACTATCATTCAAGCCACACTCTCATTTAGGAATTCGAATTCCCTACTTGGCCTATTCAAATCCTATATTATGCACCTTACTGTTCTATTGTACTCATTCACTTACATTCTTATTCATTGTATAATACTGAGATATTGTTCTATTCTACTGTGTTTATGAGTGATCATTGAGTGTCTCCTTCTCTTCTTCTTTACAACATATTTGTGATTTTTATTTTGAGTTGCTATAGCTTCCAGATCCTTGCATATTATTACAGCATAGTGCATAAAATTGACGAATTCATTATCTTCCAAACCACATAGTAGTGTGTTTATAGCTTTTGCATTGTTTTTCATTAGGGGAGTTTTGATGTCTAAAATGGGCCTCCTAAGAGAAATAATAAAATAAGAGTTTTAAATTTTAGAGGGGAAAAAGAAAAACTACTTTTTCTTATTGTATTTTTGACATATCTCCTTATCGATTTACCCAAATATCAAGTTTGGACACTCATTGGATGTGTAATTTAGTTTCGCATCCAACCCATACCCACACTGCATACTTCTGAGGCACCCATGGTATGAAACAATGAAAGTTTCAATAAAAAAACATATTTTGATATTAAAATACGTTTTTTTATTGATTTTTTTTTCATGTCATGGGTGCCTTAGTAGTATGCAGTGTGGGTATGGGTTGGATGCATAATTAAATTCCGTATCCAATGAGTGCCCAAACTTGAAATTTGGGTAAACTGTTAAGGAGATATGTCAAAAATACGATAAGAAAAAGTAGTTTTTCCCTTTTCCCTCCACTTGTTTTTTCAAATTTTACCCTTTTGTTTGACATAATCATCTTGAATCCTATTGGTTCTTATAAACTGAATTTTGATGGTACATTTTTTATTTTGAGGCCCATTTTTTACCCCAAAATCCCCTAATGACAGACTATCCTTTGTGCTAGATTAACGAGTATGCCTACTGGGATACTGTAACCATCAACAATAGATTGCCAAACATATGCTCCCAGTGATTGCAAGTATACTTCCATTCTAACCTTCCAAAAGGTATAATTGGTTCCGTTAAATCTTGGTGCTCTGTTGATGGAAAGACCTTCCTACACGTCCATATCTACACAATGATCTATCTTCTAGATGTTAATATGTTACCGAAGACAACTGCTTCAATACCAATTGTTGGAATTTATTTAATACAGAGAGGGGGGTGAATCAATATTAGCGTAGTTATCAACAATTTTTAACTTCTTTAAAATATTATCCTTTACTTAATCTTCATGCTTAGTTATGCATCCAATATAAACAAAATCATTCATCCATATTTGCACCAAGAAAAAGAACACAGAACACAGGAATTTTGAGTGGAAACCCAATCGGGAGAAAACCATGGAATGCTCTTTTGTAATGAAAAGAATACATTCAAGGAAGCACCAACTGGAAGGAGGCATCAACCCCCTATTTTTATAGGAACCTACCTAAAGGAATCTCCAGCTACTTGTTTTATCCAGCACCAACTGGAAGGAGGCTACAACCCCCTGCTCCTTGCCCCATCTTGTTGCCCAGATATCCAATATGCGATTTTGACTTACTAACCTTCCAACTCATGAACACTTCTGATCCTCTGATACGAGTTCTGTTGTGCGATGTCTTCATATGCAGACCATTCCATGTCACTGTGCTGCATACATCACTTGACTTCTCATTCCTCTCAATTCGACACTTTTGCTGATGTCTTACTTCATGTAATGTGTACTTACTGATTATGTAGTCTGCGCCAAGGTATGCTCTGTAGATATGATACTGTGCAAATGCACTCATAAACTGGTATTGTGGTTTCAATTGATATTTTGTTGCTCTGAGATAATGCACCAGTAACAGATGGAAATGCGCACTTGTTGATGTGTCCATTTTGTTTAAGTGCCATAGTCTTTTAGACAATCTACGACATGTCGTACATCAATTGATTTGTCCTTTCGGTTTAACGCAGTTTTCTTAGATCATCCTCATCATGAACTGCTTACTGGATCGTGCTTCTACTCTATCATTGCGCATCAGATGGAATTCTCAACTTCACACACTTCACTTCAATCTCCATGCATCAGCTAAACATCTACGAATATTTTGATATACTTCAGTTATGTTTCTGCACTTCTTACAACATCTATGAATGTTTCCGTGTTGTTTGCAATTATTTCATTCAATCTTCACGCAGTTGCACATACTTATGTGTTTCTACCTTTCGGTGTTTGTGCAATCTTCACAGACATACAAAATCATTTTACACACCACCAGCTATATCATTCCCTTTGTATGTGCACACTCGGATCCTCACTAGATCATGCTGTTATGTCCTCGAGTCATTGATGCCCCAAATATAAATCTATATTTTTCAATTGAAGATCTACAGTCTCACCATTGAGCTTGCTTGAAATCTCCAACTTGCATCTCTATTTATACATGTGTTGCAAGGATTGTATGTCCACAAGTTGGGTGTGGCATCCCTTCTTCCATACTTCACGGATTCAGTGTGATTTTTCCACATGTCATCTTCTGCGGCTCCGATGTGTCATCCTTTGTGGGTCTTGCACATCCATGGTACACGACTTAGTGGGACTTACACCTTAGTGGTGTACTCTTGTTCTCTTGACGTACCATTTCTTTGAGGTATGTGCGCATCCTATCTCTTCAACTTGATACGTATTTGACCATTTTCATACCATCCCTTGTGGGTGTTGCGCTCCTAATGTATCATTTATTTTCAGAATATGTGCATAAAATGACTTCTACTTGGTGAGACTTTGACCCTTGAATACCACATTACATGTAGGACTTGCGCGCTTTCAGGACTATTCAATTTCTTGTTGTTTGTGCACTCCTGAGCTTTGACCAAGTAATGCTTACGCATTTCAGAGTCTTCTTTCAACATGATTGCACACTTGTATCTTTGCTTAACCAACTCCTTGGTTGCTTGTGCACATGTACCTTTTTCCAACCAGTTCTTTGATTGCTTCATTTGTTGGACTTGACATCTGCGTTGGTACCACATGTGGTAGGATACATTGCTTATGTGCTTATTTGAACTAGATCTGCATGATGTACCTTCCTTATATGATTCTTCATATTGATCATGCATGATGTATCCTTGGACACACATCTTCATACTAGATGCAACTTCTATATATACTTCTTCATACTGGCATCAATGTCCTTCACCATCTTGCGTGTATACTTCTTCAAATTGGCTTGCATATACTTCCACTTTGACATCAGTTGACATCAATGAATCAAACTAAATCAATTTACATCCTCTTTGACATTAGTTGACAAGAATGATAACCAAAGTTCAACACTGCTTGCTTGAATCTGTAGCTAGCAGGTTCTTCTTCTTTGCATCCTTCTTATGGTTCTTAGGGTCTAGCTTTGGATGTAGTTTCCAACACTTTTATTTAGTATAACCATCAATGTTACAATTATTAAAGTTGTTTTCAGATACTTACATTGATGTGTTGTGGTTGTAGTCTTCTTATCTTTCCTTTCCACTTCTTTTTCCCCTCCTTATAAGTGTCTCAGTTCTCTTTCTATTTGGAACTGCTTGGATGTCCTTTCTTATGCCCCATATTCTCTATGTATTATGCTTACACATAAGCCTCATCAATTATCTTTGGATTATAGAGCATCACTTTATTTCATAAATGACTATGTACACCCCCCAAATATTGGAGGATTAAATATGGATTCCTGGAAGAGATACCCAACATAATAGCGATATTCCCAAATTCAGTGGTATATGCTTGCACACTCTTCCCTAGTATTTTATTGAAGTAATTCCAACTGATCCATTGGTCCTCTACATACTTGATAGGGTGGAATTGAGACTTTATGAGGGTTTTGAAATCCTCCCACTTAGTTACTAGTGTATCACCCTCCAACCTAAGTTCCTCTATGTGGATTTCCCACTAGGTTAATACATGGCCCTCTAATTTCAATTGAGAAAATGAAATATTTTGCTCCTCATCTATGTTGTGGATACTAAAATTGACCTCTAATTGCTGGAACCAATTATTCAACTTTCTCACCTTGGTATGGATTGATATCCACTTTTGCTTCCATCTTAAATAACAATTGGGAAGGAGTAATGGAAATGGAACTTGGATTATATTTCTTCGGCACTTTCCTCATATCATTTTTTAGGTCACCTTTATCTCTCAATTTCCCCTCTAATCCAATCTCTAAGTTAAAGCCTCCAAAATCACCCAAAGGTCCAAACTCGCTCTCCAGATCCACCATGAGGGTTGACATATTGTGTGAGATATCAATGACTTGTATTTCCATCTTTGTAAATCATTTTCATATTCACCCCCTGATCCTTCACTGGAGTCATATGCCATGGCTAGGGTTTCAAGAGATTTTCTATATTCCGTTGAATCCTAGATACTCCAATTTCCCACAAAACCAAAAAGAAAACTGTTATTCCACTAGAACTATTTGTCACAACGTATCTTATAACTTAGTTCAATATGGTTGCTTAATTCCACGGAATGGTAAATAAACTAGAATTAAGACGAAAATAACTAGATAAAAATAACACATCCACACAAATAACATAATATATACCCTAGGAAAAACTACTATGGGGAAAAACCCAGCTAGAAGTAAGGACTATGCTTTGCTCTTTTCTTCCCCAAAATGAAATGCAAACACAAAGAAAGTGGTACTCACTGTGGAGTTACCTCTAACATGATGGCATGCATGGCTACTATAGGATCTCCTAATTACTCTATTATGCTCTAATATCCACTCCCTTAGTGTTTCTCAGCTATGGAACAAAACAATACATCATAAACAATAGAACCCCTTTTCCTCCTAACGACCTGGTATTTAACATAGCCTGATAACCATATAGGGTTAGTTTTAGGGTTTGTACATGCCTTACCTCCTGATTATGGTTATATTTTTTGACATCCCTCTATAATATTCTTGAAATATCACATATGAATACCTCCACATGTGTGGGTAATGAGAGCTTACGTGGAATTACTCATTACAATAGTTGTCAACTAGATGGGTCAACTTGTGGGAGGCATAACTTCCTCATACAAACTCTGGTTGATTTGATTCTTAAGCCATTGGAAATATCTCAAAGTGTAGAATATACTAGCAATGGGATATGAGATAAGATAAAAAAATTTGACCCAAAAAAACATCGTTTAATCACTACAATAGTACTAGGAAGGTTCCAAACCCCAAATCTACAGAGTATGACCTGCCCCTAGAATAGGCCCTATAAGCCCATTCATCTAACTGTTCCACCGATAAAGCACCAAAATAGATGAAAATATTTATTGATTCAATTCAGATCACTTAAGGGGTGTTTAAAAACATAGTCGATGATACCTTATCCTCATTAGTCATCTATATTGAGTCACCACACTAATTCTCCCTTCAAGAACATTTACATGACCTTCATCGATGTCAACTTACAAACACAACATAATCAATACAGGATGAAAACTAAACCTCCCAATCCTGATAAGGACAAGAATGATCCCTATTATACCTCAAAGTCTCACTTTCAACGCCATTTCGAGTCTTCATGTCGTATCACCATGCGAAACCCAATGGTACTACCTCCTAACAAGTGTTGAGACTTACTTCCACCTTGTTGGTCCCCTCCTTGGCCTTCTTTGGAGACAAATCCAACTCATGACAACTGAATGCCACCTCATTGAGACAAATTCCATCTCATTGAGCCCACTTTACCATTATTTTCGTGCCCTGCTAGTGGTGCAAGGCATGAAAATACATCATTTGTGCACCCTGCATGCTTGAAGGGGTGCGAAAGTTACAATATTTTCATGCTATGATAAGTTCATGGGGTGCGAAAATCCCTCAACAAACTCTTGTCTTAGATTGTGGATATTAGCTTCAGGGATATTTTCTTGGGATTGGGATTCCCCTCGAATCCTACCTCATCCTCCCTCTTTATCCTAGTTCAACCCCTTGATCCACCATTTACTCTCCTAGATCCACCTTCCTCTCATAGTAGTTGGTCTCCCAAATCCTATAAGGAGGCCATCCATGAGCTAAGGAGAGAACAATTGGAGGCATCAAACCTATGGTCCTGGAGGTTTTGTATAGATAGTAAGGAGGGAGGCTTGGAAGGAGAAATTGCTGCTTGGACATCAAGGGTAATTCTGTATTTATCTTCTTTAGCTACCTTTAATATACGTTGGCTTATTCTCCCATGTTATGCTTCTTGATTTTTTATCCATAATATGTTTCATATGATTTAGATATTAACCATTACATCTAGTACTTGGACATATTGTTTCTTGTCTTGCTTAAATAGGTTCAGATCTTGGGCATCAAGTCCGAAACTGGAGCTAGTACAACTGAAAGATCTAAGGTAAGTTTTACCATCTCTTCTCTCTCAGTAATTTGAAATTTATGCATTGAGTTAGATCTAGGATCTAAAGATATCATTTGTTTCATTGATGTCTTAGATTAAGATTGTTTAAATATAGTTTAATCTCTCAGTAGGTTTAACTATTCGTAGGATGAATTTTCTAGAACAGAAATTGGTGACTCTGCTGGGGACATCCCAGTTTTCATTTGGTTATCAAATCTTCATTTTTGATCTATTATCTCTGTGTTTTATCAGTCCTTGACCTTCATTCATCAATTTGATCCTCATAGTTGAGCTCTCTGGGTCTGCAACCTTTAGAAATCTCAAAATTGCTTCTCAGACCTTTGCCCCTAGCTCATCAAAGAAAAATTTCGCGCCCCTCCCATACACCACAGAGTGAAAATACCCATATTTTCGTGCCCCCATAGTATACTAAAGCACGAAAATTCCTTGTATGTTGTATAAAATTTTGGTTTTTCCTTGGTTGATACTTGTTTTTTATTTTTGGCTTCACCTCATATCTCTAAGCCTGTTCAGACCTATGTGATCTCAGTTCGACTCCTGCACTTATTGGATTTGCTTTTAGGATTCTATTTGGATTATAGAGTGAAGTTGTGATGTTCTTGGTGAATCGCAAGTTAGAGGACTGTCATATTCACTTACACCATTCCCATGACCTTCTATTACCCCTGCATTCGGTCTGATTATTCACTCTACTCCTAATCTACAAGTCTAGAAGCTTGGCTTGGTTTTCTTGTTTGATTTATTTATGGTTTGGATTTCTTGAGATTGAAGTGACAAGAGTAAATTCTTTTTTAATTGGAATATTTAGTTTTACTTTGTAAAAGTGATCATTTTGTTAAAATTCAAGAGCATTTTTATATATCCCTTTTCATTCTTGAAAAAGTTTTGGAAAAATCTTATTGCTTGTTAAAGGATCTTTTCATTTTTGTTCATCAAACTTGTTTAGAAAATTTCCGAGATCTCTTTTCCAATTCACTTAATGAGTAAAATATTTTTACAATTTTAGAACATTTTTTCATTTACTTGTCACCTTTAAGCTCATCTGAAGTAAAAAGAAAACAAAAAGTTTGTTTTTCAAGTTGTTTTTGGATAGATTCAGTGTGAAAGAGTATCCCATATTTTGATTTGGCATACAAAATTGGAAATAAAAACAAAAGTGAGCATTTTTCTTTTTTGGCATCTAGTGTTTCTCTCATTTCCTTCTTGTAGCTATATATTCATCGAAATAAAGAGTTGCATTGACTCATTCAGAGATGCATGTTTTGAGTCAAGTCTTAACACCATCAAGTTGCACTTTAGTCACCTTTTGAGTAAAACAACAAGCCCTTAAAATTAATTCCCTAACTAAACACATATTAACCTCATTTGAGGATATAAAAGAATTGTGTAGTTAGGAAGGACATCGGGTATAGGAATCCAAATAATTCCACCCTGTCACTTTACATTTGAGACATAGTTGTTTTCCTTTAGGGTGCTCAAATCCTCTTGTATTTTTTGACACGATTATACACCAAATTGTTGGGAGGGCCTTTGGCTCCATGGGGGTAAGCAGCGAGGACTAGTTCCAAACAGACTTTATGGAATACCACACTCCACTTAGTGTCTAAGGACATCAATCCATTTTCTTCCTTGAATTTTCCATCCTCCATACTGGTTGTACAAGGGCTCAAAGGAAAAAGCTCCAGTAAACCTTCTCAGATGTGTCATGAATGAGGTATCCTAGTGACCTTCCTCCTAGGGCTCTTTTACCCAGGATCCCTTTCGGTAGAGGGATATCCCTTCATCTTTTGGTCTCTCACTTTGTATTGTTCGACTTGGATTTCATCACCTTGCGGAGGATACGATCTGTTGAGGTATCCAAACCTTAGATAGGAGGATTGCTTGCTATTATACGTTATAGAGAGTCTTTTACTTTTTAGTGTTGCTTTTTGTCTTTCTGTCCTTTTTGTTGTAGCTCGCTTACTGTGACATTGGTCTCAGTGTATTTTTTTGAGCTTTCTCTTTGGCCTGTGCGCCTCTTCTTTTTTTTGGCTCCCATTTTGCACACTTGGTTTCTTGAGGGTTTTTGAGTTCTTTTTTAAATGAGACTTCCCACAAATCATTTCGTCCTGTTCCATGGAGGAACAAAGGAAATAATGAAGACAACAGGGGAAGAGTCTAGAACTCGTGCCTAGAACTAGTTGCACACTTCCTTCACGCATACCCACTCCCCTTACTAGTAGACCAGCTGGTCGGGGGATAGTCCCACAATAAACCAGTACGACACCACCAGTTGCTATGGTACCCGAAACTCATAGCACAGTCCCAGTAACTAATGCAGTACTCTAAACTAGTGTAGTACTAGTGTTACACCAAAATGTCATCACCCTTGTGCAAGTGTCACAAGTGTCGCAACCGTTGCAAGTATCGTCATTATGACCAAGTGTTGTCATCATGACCATTGTGATAATGTCGTCATCTTGACCATTGTGTATACATCCCTGAAGTCATCTGGACTAAGTATTCATTTGAGAGGATTTGTACTCAGTTTGTACAACCTTTTGAGAGGTCGTCGCAGGTTGCTCTATAGCAGGGTGCGACGAGGTTTTTTAATGGGAAAAAATAGCCAATTCGAGATCTTTCTCGAAGCTTTCCCATTTGGGGGCTTATCCCTGATCTCTTGGAGAGCTGGTACTTGACCCCTAACCTATTGGGAAGATCCCCTATCTCTCTCCTACCATATCTCAACCTATCCTATCCATAACCTCATCCACTTAGTCCTATATATATGAGGCTCACTCCCATACCAAAGGGAGGAAGACTATGGTATCTACATGCTGGTGAAATCTCTCTTGGACACTTTCACTCACCTCTTGGAGACTCTCATGCTTCCTTGGAAGGGCTGCTATGTTAAGTCATTGGTTGTAGTTCTATATCTTTATCAGGTACTCCTCTATTTGCAGTAATACAAATGCTTTCCACCAATATTGTCTCTTATGTATGATGATGTTGTGTTGTTTACCTGCTTAACTGTTTACATAGCTCTCTTATTGTATAGATGCTCTTTACTCGTTTCTCTTTTCTATGTCTTGACAGGTCTTGCAGCTTGGATCTAATGACCATGGGATGTGGAGCAACATAGAGGGAGAAAGGATAGCGAATCAAAGAGGTAAGACATCTAACACTTGATCCTTAAGTAGATCTAGGAAACACAATTGTAGTCTATTTTATTTGTTCTAGACTCACATTGAGTTAGGGAGATCCGGCTCACCTCTGGTCGAGTGGATTGTCTGTCAACACTAGAAGTTAGTACGATAGTGGAAACCACTTTAGCACCTAAGGTTAGTGTCCCACCACAAGACGACGTTGTGCCAGAAGTTGTCATTACTCCGGAAACTAGAATCACTATGGTAATGCCATCACAAATTTATCTCCCCGAAGGATATATCAAGGTTATCGAGGAATCTGATCCTTTCCCCTCTACGATGGTCTAGTTCACTGCAAACTTTAACCAACATTTAGTACTATTGGTAAACCCACCTGTCATACCCACTTCTTTGGTTATGCATAGCAACGAATTTGGATCTTCTAGTAATAGGTCATTTGGAATGCCTTCCCTCGATCTCCCTTCGGGCCATGAAATCATGGCATCCATACGAGCAAAACTTGTTAGTTTATCCCAAGAATGTGCAACGACAAAAAAAATTAGACATGAAGCTGCATAAATAATGGCTTCGAGTTCGCAATTCCCACCCATATCTACGTCTCAAGTGGTAAATTCTTGTGATTCCAAAGCCCTCCAATCCACCTCCTATGATACTACCTATGGCACTCTGTTCCTAGGTCGATCTGGACCCACAAATTGGATCTATTCCGAACCTTTTCCCGATGATTCGGGGATGGAAAATGTCTTTGATCCATCTTCATCATTATGGAACACGATTCTGTTCCAAGCCCTCAATGATTTCCGCACTTTTCCAGTACCTATGCAATTAACATCTGAAAATCCCCTTCAAACTTCCCCTCATCTTCTACCAAATGAAATATTTGGTTCCCCTTCATGGAATATTTATACTCAGGGGACAAACTATACTTTCCTGCCGCTACCCACATCATCTAGAATTAGTGCAAACTCATCTTCACAAATCAGTACCAATAATGCAACCAACCAACCTATACATTCAATCTCTTCCAATGTTTTTGTTGGAAGGTCGTCTATTCCTACTGTTACAATACCTATTGTGACTGGAAATCAATATTCAGTCACAATCTACATTATATCCAGAGGACAACCGTTTATTGGTGCCCCAAGCAGAACCAGTAACTAACCTCCGACGTCAGGACCATCTGTTATGTGGGGACCACAAACCCCACCTATTGGAGGAAAACCATTTAGTGGTGCCCCAAGTGGAACCAGTAACCAAGCCCCTCCATCAGCACCATCTACTTTGTGGGGACCACAAACCTCACCTATTGGAGGAAAACCTTTTGTTGGTACCCCAAGCGAGACCAACAACCCACTTCCTCTGTTAGGCCCACTTCCTTCGTGGGGGCCACAAATCCCACCTACTAGGGGGAAACATACATTTGGTAACCAGAATCCTGCCAGGGGGAACACAAATCAACATCAATTTTTTACCCCTCTAAGCTGAATCTTGGAGTACCTCTGAATCCTAGAGTACCTTATCCCAGTGTCTCAAACAATCAATGGATCCCACCCCCTCAAACCCCGTCTCTCAATTAAGGAGGGATAAACAATCCATGGGATCCACCCTTTCAGACACCTCCCCCTACTCAAGGTGTAGTTAATCCACCCAAACAAGGATTTGGGAACCCTACATGGGTTCCACCACCCCAGGTATCTACACCATTCAATCCGTCCCAACAACATTTTCAACAACTGGTTTACAATTCAACTCTGAATCAATTGACAAATCCTATGATTTCCAACCAACAATCGGTTAACCAGATGGTCCCCAACTCACAAAAATTCCAACAGTATCCTACGGGTAACATGTATGGATATAATATACAACAATATGTAGTGCAGGGCCTAATAGGTGTCCTGACACCCCATCAATATTATTCATACCCACAACCTAATAGGAAACTTCCCTTTCTAGAAACATTGGACCTGCCCGATTTGTCAAGATTGATAAATGATCCCATTTGGCATGAACCACATTGGCCACCTATTCCTACCAAACTACCATCATATATCCCGAAATTCGATGCTAAACCTAGGGAAGATCCAAAAAATCACTTCATGACATTCCATCTTTGGTGTTCTTCGAACTCATTAATGGATGACTCTATACAATTAAGGCTCTTCCAAAGAACACTCACCGGAACAGTAGCTAAATGGTATATCAAGCTGCCACAACACTCTTTCAGAGATTTCAACTCCCATGCCATGTAATTTTTGACACATTTCCATCTTCCCATTCGATATGATACTGGCACAAACCTCTTAACTTTGTTGCGGAAATCAACTGCTACTCACATTTTCGATCATATTCATGAGTGGAGGAGACACTGAAGATTAATCAAGGCTCCTATTCTTGACCAATTATTGCCTGATTGGTTCAAAAAGTAATTACTGCCACCTATTACTAGGTATGTTTCAATGGGCGGGGCTATTACAGAAGTGTAGGAAATCGCTCATGCTCAGCATCTGGATTTGGTTTATTCCCAATCTGTAACTCTATATGAATTGATTCCTCATGCCCCCCTCCCCACTAGCGATCCATATAGGCCCTCTACCGAACCTCCTATCGATGGTGTAGTTGGTTCTGTGAAGGCCCAACCTGCAACCAAGTATAGTGGACAATAAAACACTGCTACTCCAGCCCAAAACTAGGCTTCATCCAAAAACACTACTTATCCTGCTCAAACCTCAGAGGTGAACGCGTTTCAATTCTCACCACAACAATCCAGAGGAAAAAAGAAGAACAATAAAGGGAAACCCAAAAAATATTCTCCTCAGCAGGAAAATCCCAAACCACAACAAACCAATGCTGATAACAAATCCAAATGGAAAGTTAAGTTCCCCTGCCTTATATGCTAGGAATACCATTATACAAAAGAATGTCCTTATAAAGAGGAAGTCAATAAATTTGTCAAAGGATATTCCCTCCTGGAATTCTTAATTGACCCTTTCCCACACCAACAACAACAAATGGTCGCACACACCCCCCCGCAAGGGGGAAACCAAAATTATCCCACCCAACTAGAGACACTCTCAAATCGCGACATCCTTATGATGAATAATGAGACTGTCCATATATCCACTCGATCAAAGACATATGACTCTGTTCCAAGTTCAAACAAGAATGGTAATTCCAAAGATAAAACCCCCATGGAAGATATTCCTTCTACTCCTCCTTCTACAAGCTCTCTTCATATCGAGAGGCCTCTTACTGACACTGTGTTATGCCCACCAAATGCCACCATTCGAAAAAAGACATTCAATCCAAACGCGCGAGCTTCCCAAAATTACAATATTGTTGAGGATTTAGCTCAAACACCTTGTGCAATGTCCATTCTTGAAGCTCTACAACACTTCCCTACTCAGCGTAGAACCTTATTGTCAGCACTCGGAGCTGTCGACCCAAAATCTTCCAACACAATTACGTTCAATTTGGAATATTTTAATCCAAGACTCTCTCATCAATTGGCCTTTCAGATTCACACCAATATTTGTGGAAACAACATCCATCCTACCATTTTGGATGAATGTGCTTCCACCTCTATCATGTCTTTTTCTTGTTGGAGAGATATCAGCTCTCCAGAGGTAACTCAGTCTCCTACTGCTTTGAAATCTTTTGACGGCCATGGTTTTCAACCTTATGGACTCATCCCTTCACTCACCGTATAACTAGGGGGGAAACAATATCTATCCATGTTGAAATCGTAGATGCTCCATTGGATTACAACATCCTATTAGGTTGCAATTGATTTTATGCCATGTCTGTCGTAGCATCTTTCGTTTCCTGTTTGGTCCAATTTCCTCATAAATTGTCACTCCGGATATTCATTCCAAAACCACCAACAATGTCCCACTTTTGACACAATCTTAGCATCACTGTGAAGAAATTGGCGTTGGTCTGCTGAAATATTCCTCCATCATCGGAGTATTCCCAGATCTCCCACCCCTAATATCTTTTATCAACATGATCTCTTTGAGTACTTGTTAACCCCACAACCTAATGATTCTTGGGTTATATCTATTCCTTCCGAGTGTGAAACCATTGGTGATTGTATGCCTCTGAACATCAATCAAGCAACATACCACACGATTCAATACACTTCCGATTGGATCGATACCATCAACCACCATACGGTGGCACCTCTCTTGTCTCAGATCGATTCATCATTTCCCTCTATTGACTCCCTCTCATAGATTTTTCCTTCCGATGAGTCTATTATGGATATCATGAGTATTGATGAACCACCATGGAAAGATCACCATGATCAGTCATCCTTCCCTATGATCCATGTGGTAGAACCTGACACAAAATCCACCATTTCACTAGATATTTTCCAAACTAAGATTCCCATCCCTACACACGATGTGTTTTCCGAAGGAAATCTAGTGAACATCATGGAAACTATTCCAATCGACATATCTGTGAAACCTAGTATTGTGGAACATATCCATTTAGGAAAAATTTGTACACCTACTGAGGTGGAATTTTATACTGCCTTATTTAAAGAGTTTCGCGATTTTTTTTCCTAGAGTTATGAATAAATGTTAGGGATAGACCCCTCTATAGTGGTCCATGAAATTCAAGTTTATCCAGGTGCTCGACCTATTTGTAAGAAACTCTGACCCGTGCATGCCACAAAACTCCATCCATTAAGGAAGAAGTTGAAAAAATTCTTCGCATTGGTTTCAATTATCTTGTCCCATTAATAGACTAGGTGTCCAATATCATTCTTGTAGCTAAGAAATATGGCACGATTAGAGTTTGTGTCGATTATAGGGATTTGAACAAATCCTGTCCCAAAGACAACTATCCAACTCCCTTTATTGACCAAATTATTGATAATTGTGTCAAGAGCGTCATCTTTTCATTCATGGATTGCTTCTCTGGCTATAATCAGATTGAGATAATCCCATCAAACCAACACAAGAATGCTTTAATATACCCATGGGGGACCTTTGCATACCACAAACTACCCTTTGGTCTAAAGAACGTCAGCGACGCTTTTCAACGGGCCATGTCGTATGCATTTCACGATATCAAGCATGTTGTGGAACCTTATCTGGATGACCTACCCGCTCACTCTTCTGCACGAGAAGGCCATCCAGATCATCTGAGTGCCATATTCTCATGGTGTCGCCACTACAAGATTATCCTGAATCCTCACAAATGTGTATTTTGTTTTGAAGCCGATAGATTTTTAGGATTCGTAATCTCCAAGGATGGCATTCTCCCTTATCCATCGAAGGTGGGAGCTATTTTAGCTTTACCTTTCCCAACCAACATTCCAGAACTCCAAAGTTTGCAAGGGCATGCAAAATTTTTATGCCGCTTTGTCTGCAATTTTTCCGAGATCACTAGGGGATACATGAGGCTTCTCAAGAAATACGTTCCTTTCATTTGGGATGACGAATCCCAATAGTATTTTGACAATTTGAAAAAGGCCCTTACCAATGTTCCCATGTTACAACCCCCCAATTATACATGGGACTACATTGTATATCTCTCTGCCTCTACTACCACCATTGGTATGGTGCTCATACAGGAACACAACAATGGTCAATAATATGTGGTCTACTATCTCAATAAGAGTCTCATTGGCTTTGAGACACGTTACTTGCATGTGGAGAAACTGGCTCTGGCCAACTTTTTTGCGGTCTAGAGATTCTGACACTACATTTTACTCTGCAAAACCACCATTATTGCTAACTTCAATCGAATGTACTATATCTTAACATGTCAAGTTCTAGGGAGGGAATACTCCCGTTGGATTGTAGTTCTACAGGAATTCGATTTGGAGTTTTCCAAGGAGAAATCTAAAAACTCCTTGGTCTTTGCTAAGCTTATTTGTGCATTGGCCCATGTCAATGACCAATATGATCCCATTGATTATCTTCTAGATCAATATTTGTTCCTCATTGGCATGACTAATCCCTGGTATGGAGACATTATCTTATATCTATGAACCCAACATTTTCGGCCTAATATCAACCGTGATGAAGTTCGTCACATAAGACACCATGCAAAATACTATCTTATCATTAGCGATACTTTGTACCGTCGTGGTATCAATTCTGTGTTACATACTTTTCTAACTCTTGATGAACCTGAACACATCCTTAATGACTGCCACTCTGGAGCTTATGGTGGTCATCTTTCTAGGATGGATACAACCCAGAAAATATTATGCGTAGGCTACTTATGGCCTTCCATCTTCAAAGACTGCATTGAAGCAGTTAAGAAATTCCCTCCATGTCAATTCTTCCATTCTAAGAAGCGTTCTCACCCAACTCCACTTAATCATGTTATTTCCGTCGGCCCCTTTGCAAAATGGGGTATTGATTTCATGCACTGTAAGCCTACTTCAGCCGGGGGAATGTTATGTCATCGTCGTTGTTGACTATTTTACCAAATGGGTTGAATCCATGCCTACGCATGCAGAAGACGACAAAACAACAACACTTTTCATATTCGATCATATCATCGCTAGATTCAGAGTCCCCCAATACATCGTAACTGACCATGGTTCCCATTTTAGGAATCATATGATGGACGGACTAAGTTCCAAACTAGGTTTTCGTCACGAAAAATCAACTCCTTATTACCCCCAGGAAAATGGACAAGTAGCGGCAATCAATAAATTCTTGAAACGAATGATCCAACGCATGGTGGGAACCCAAAAATCAAAATGGCACTTAGCTCTATTTTCAGCCCTTTGGGCCTACAGGATTTCGGTCAAAAAATGCAACCAGGTTTACACCATTCCAATTCGTCTATGGCCTGGAAGAAATCCTTTCGATTGAATGTGAAATACCATCCCTCAATTTAGTCATGGAACTCTTACCTAACACGACCACCGAAGAAGAACGGTTTCTATGCCTAGCTAAGCTTGATGAAACTAGCCGCAACGCTGCGCTCGCCAACGAGGATCATAAAAAGTGCGTTAAGGATCAATATGATAAATTCGTTCAACCTCGTGTTTTCAACGAAGGTGACCTAGTCTTAACCTATGACCAAATGCACGACAAATTAGGTAAAGACAAATTAGAATCCATGTGGTATGGTCCCTACATTATCAAACGAGTATTAGATAAGGGAGCTTACGAGTTTGTGGAATGTGATGGTATAATTCTTTGGGAGAGCCCTGTAACAGGATTTACCTGAAGATATTTTATGCGTAGGATCATCTTGCGTAAAACAAATTGTATATAGTGTATCTATAGTGTGATTTTGATTCAATTTTTTGCGTGTTAGGACTCTATATTGTACACAACCATTTATCTCGACTTGTTCTTTTATGCGCAGATGTCAGTGCACTTTGGATTTGTAGATGGCACTAGTCGACATACCCGGAACCTTGATTCTGTAGCATGGGTACTCTATTCCCCTTCCGGCGAGTTGATATCCTCGGGTGGCGTCTTATTATGCCCCGCAACAAACAACATTGCAGAGTATCATGCAGTCATTGCACTTCTGACTGAGGTTTCTTCTATTGGAATCCATCATTTTATAGTCTACCTAGACTCTCAGCTTGTGGTATCTCAACTGAACCACATTTACATCGTCCTTGATCCTACATTACTTCGGTTATATATAAGGGTATGCCTCCTTGAACATTTATTTGATTATATTTTGTATCAACATGTACCAAGGGAATTCAACACAGTGGTTGATTCGTTAGCTAACTATATGCTGGATTGGAATCTATCCCACACATTATCAATACATCATAAGAACACATGTAAAAAATGTAACATAAATGTCATTATAGGTAAATAGTAGAGATAGATCCATATGTATATCATGTAAATAGTGTTTTTCATGCCACATATAATAGTATAAAGCATTAAAAGAAAAAAATTGGGATCATAATCCATACAAAAATTGGCTCTCTTCCCTACATATCCTATCAATTCCGCTAGCAAAACTACTACTAAAATCTAGTTGCGAGGTGCACGGAGCTCATGATAGCACACCACTTCCCTAAAAACATAGCAGAGCAATCTATCGATCTGCTCCGACACACCCATAGTATGCCTCTGGAGATGATAGGGAACCTCGGGCATCCTCATCGGAGGAATTCCCATGGTCGGTCCTTCTAGGTTCCGCACCACATCGCGGAATCCTCTTGCCTCATCCTCCTCGTCTTGATACTCTACTCCTCATCAATGCAGTGATGAGGATCCTGTTGGTCTCACCGCTCCTCAATCTGCAGCATTATACACATATATATTAGATCTTCTACACAATATCCAAACAAAACAAAAAAATAACATAAACTTAAAAAATTCAAAAACATGTTTGAAGGTCATATACCTAACTCATCCTAGTCATCATCCTCAAGTAATGCTAAGTCAATATCACTGCAGAAGTCTAACCCAACATAGGGATAATCTTCTATCATCACGATCTGCTCCTCGAGCCAAGAGAAGAAGTCCTCACCAAATGCTAAGACTTGCGGCCCACCAAGCCTCCCAACATAGTCGCTCCATCTCCTTATCAGTGGCTCAGATGCAGGACAGTGAGGCATCTCTATATGTGGATGCACTAGAGGCACCCTCTCTAAAAAGAAGGTGACCAATATACTCCCATATCTGAACTGGTTGATGCTCCCATTGCTGCATTTGGTTACCTGATCTTTGATATTGGTCAAGACCCCTTCATACCAGTTGAATAGGTTGGGTTCCATGCATTCCACGGCATAAGTCATCCACACCTTGTTCACATGGTGAGCCCCCACACTCCCCTGTACTCAAGAAATAGTGTACAAGATCAACCTCAAGGGAAGATCTATCACATCATCAATGAGCACTTTCCCGATTTTCTTCTGAGATCCTAGTCTACAGTATTGGGCGATGTAGGTGTCTGTGGTTTCTTCAGTAGCACGGTGCCCTTACAAATTGACTCGTGCCCCTCTCTTGGAGAGACCAGTCAAAAAGTAAATGTCCTCGAGCTGTATTTCGAAGACATGCTCTCTTATGTAAAAAGATTGTATATCAGTATCCCGCATTTGTATGATGTAATTTAGTAACTTCCCTTGCTTTCGGATGCCTCTAGTTTTGAAAAAATTCAATAAACCACACTCTCTCAATGCGAATAGACAATTATCATCATTTAGGGCAGCCCTATCCTCTCCTTCATGTTCTCTTTCCTTCCAGTCAACCATCCTTTCTTTTATCACTTGGAATATCCCGCAAATCATCAAGAGAGCCTCCAATTAAAAGATGGAAACCGATTTTTGTGCCAAGAGATGGGGGCAAGCTTTTCATTTTTCAAAAATCCAGATTTTCGTGCCTTGGGTGTTGCAGGGAGCACAAAAAATTGGTAATTTACCCACCCCTGACACCACCCATACCGTGAAAGTTTAGGAATTTTCGTGCCCCTCAACATAGGGAGGGCGCGAAACATTTTGGGCGCAATTTTTTTTTCCTTAAGGCCCTTGCAAAACCCCAAACTTGTATGAAATAAAAAATTAATGAATGAAATGAAAGAGGAGGATGAGAGGACTTACCTGCTTCATATGGTGGTTTAAATGGTGCCTTAGATCTCCCGATATCGTGAGATGAATTTTTGCTCCCAACCAAGGTAAAAATCCGCTTTGAGTGAAAATGACCAAGTTACAATGGGTAATTCTCCATTTTACGCTCTTTTATATATTACACTTAGTCATTTTTGCCTATTTTTACATTTAATAACCTTTGTTTAGAGTCTATTCTTCCCATTTATTGTGTCCTAATGCCTTTTTCTAGGGTTTTGACCACTTTTTGACAAGTTCAATCAAGTTGTTCACATTGGTGGAGTTTTGTATTTGACCTTCTTTTGAGCTTACTTTCTCCCTTTCGTGCTCTAGATCTGAACTATGAAAAAGATTCCAAGCGCTTTTCACACTTGAGTCATGCTTGCTAAACCCAAGTAAAATGGTGTCAAGCTTAGTCTGCTTTACTCGTGCTCGTAAAACAATGAGGAAAGTATCAAATAAGTATTATTTTCTCCCTTTTTTGGAGTAAGGTGATTATCTCACGAAAATGGAACTGCTGGATTTTTCTTTAAGCTCTTTTCAGACTCCCTCGCCAAAAAAATATCGCCAAGTGCACTTGTCTCTTTCACACTTGTAAAAGTATTTGAAAGTTCGTCTATTCAGTGGTAGGTTATCCTTTTTTCGGTCCGTTTAGACTATTTACGATAAATGTATACCTTAGTTAGTTTATGACTAGGAGAGTTCTTCTGGATATTGTTTTATACTTTTTTAGGTCTAGGGACTAACTTTTACGAAAACGTCAAACTTTGGAGTCTTCTTTAGATTGTTTCAGACTCTGTAAACATGAAAAATCGTCAAGTTTTCCTTATTTGGACTCGTGAAATTAAAACACCAACAAATCCTTATGGATCCGAACCTCTCCTTCCTTGGGTTCCTGAAATGTACAAGGTTGGACTCACTTAAAAAGTGAACTATATCGAGCATCTATTATCCTCCTCAAGCTCGTTAAAAAACAAAGAGGTACTCATCAACCATGATGGGATAAAATGGGGGAATAAGCCGACTCTATATTTTGGGAAGCCTATGAGTCGTTACCTTTGAACATGGCATGCATCCACACCTTGTTTTCTTTGGGTATTCAATGTACATCTGGGTCATAACTACAATCGTGAGTCGTCTTCTAATCAAATCTATTACCTTGAGTGAGCTCTCCTTTTGGTTGTTTCCGCTGTTAATATCTGTTTCCAAGTCATATCTCATGCCATTATATGTTCAAATTATTAGTGTTAATCTGAGTCAACTTCTGCAATATTGTCAACCTCCGCTTTTTGTGTCAGTTCATACTCATTTGACCCATTTCTCCACAACTCTTTCCTATATAGGTTTCATGTCGATAATTTGGGATTCATTATGTCCCTCCTTCGACGACTCTATTCCTCTCGATGTCAAATCATTATCCAGGACTTAGGATTAGGAACTGTTGGTTGCATATCACCTTCTTGAGGTTTCCAATGTAGAGCCAGGTACTTCGCGGTTCAAGGAACCAACAAAACCTCTATTCATCGGCACTTTCAGAAACAGACTGCACGTAGCCTTAGGTCTCACTCGAGGAAAACTACTGAGGGGGTGGATGCGGAATCAAGTTTCCATAGCCTGGTAATGCGAGAGTGGGGAGCAGGATTAGCAGTGCAATATCTTGCAGACTACTGCGGACAGGAAACCGCATGGAGTCTCTGTCCTGCGTCAGATGCTTCTTTCAGCTTTGGGACTTGCACGACCAGCGCATCCAAGGACTGCGTGGTAGGGACTATCTCCTGCCTGGCGCAGGTAAGCTATTGACAGCTTACCTCGCAGCACGGACTTGGAACAGTGCATCTACGGAACCGCACGGCTATTCGAGGCCGTTCAAATTTGACCAAGCTACCATTCTTTATGCATTCAAGTTACTTAAGGGTTTATCGTTATGGTGTATGGAAATAAGTAAAGAATGCAAAACTATGCACCCAAACACTACGCTTAAGTTCAATGTTCCGCTGTGTGATTAGTCAACTTATTCATTCATTCATAGACTTATACTTGTTGAATACCTAGCATTCACCCATACATGTATAACTTAACATATTATTCCCATTCTTTGTGGCGAATAGATACAAAAGCAATCACATGATAGTTAACTGCAGTATTAACCTTCATACTAAGCAAATGAACACTCATACACGCACAACAATCACATAGCATAGGAATTAATGTGGTTCACCCCCCAGATGGAGGTTATGTCCACAAGAACAGTTGTTAATATTGCTCTTAATGGGAAGGGTACAACTGTTCTTAGTCTGCGCACTCAGCTACAGACTCTCTTCTCTCTCAGATAGGTCTCTACGCACTCAGCTGCAAAGCCTTTACAATGGCTTTCAAGCTTTTAGATTCTACAATAATCAATGCTTAATCAAAATCGAAGAGTAACCCTTCCCTTACAAAATCATGCCTTCTTTATAGATCATGCCCGTAGGTCATGTCTTTACAATACGCAGGCCAAAAACCCTTCGGTTTACCAAAAATGGTTACAGTTTCCAACTCATCAAGCTAGCTAGCGCCTGGTAGAAAATCTTCCATCATGGCCCGCCCTTCGCGTGTGCCCATGTTTCTATCGGCCTTCCTGTCGCACGCATGCCAATAGGTCGCTTTCACAGAGCTGCTCTTCTTCTAATGGCTTCATGTGACTGGAACAGGTGGTGGCATCTTTTGCATGCGCGACCATTCGCTTTCTTCCTAATCCGCTCCTGCCCACCGCTTGGCATTCCTGGAGCATCTTTACCAAAATTAGACCACTGCTGGTCTATCTGAAACACATGCCATCTTCCCCATCCAGCACTCTGCCCTGCTGGATCCTTGTAGACTGGACACTTTGCAGTATTGCATCCTTGTAGCACCGAGCTTCGCAACTATCCATCATTATGCTGCGCGCAGCTTCGCAGCACCCCCAAAACTTATACAAAAGAAAGGAAATATTTAGGCCGAGCTATGCTCAGCTTCGAAGTTCCGAAAAGGTTCCTTGTTCAAAATTGCCCCACTTGGGCTAGGCCCAACAGGCCCCTAACACTTACATGTGGCTCGCCCCGAGCCACTTGTGTAATGTCCCCACCCTTCGACCCAGTGCAAGGAAGGGAACCTGATGCCATTCTATGGGGCTTTTCATAATCTCAGCCATATTTGTTAGATTCACAACCATAAAATTGATGTGTGCAGATGGAAAACAAACAAACATGCACAGCGGAAATAAACTCATCCACACACATTTTTCATATGCATTCAATCACATTGATAACAGTCATGAAATTATTCATTTGCAGAGGGAAAACACATAGATAGAAAACACTTATCTTTGTTGTGCAATTGACCCAACAACTAGCTATGTCGCTGCAACATTCCTCCCAACCATAGGTCTCTACCCAGCCTGTATTCTTTTAGTAATCAGAGACCACCCCCAGCTGGGCATGATATCTATAAGGAAAAGGGAACCCTCAAGCACAACACATCCCAAAGCAATGGATACCCAACTCAACCCCAGCATTCCCTTGCGCCTCAAACTTAGATATCGGCTCTGGAACACATTTTCAGCAATGGGACATAGGAGCTAGATGGACATGGGTTTTCCCAAAAACGTAGGCACACCAAAATGGATTTGTGGGAAGAGGGAATCAATCCCAGGGAAGAAAACCGATTTCTCCCACGAATGTATGAGCATTTAGTGGGCCAAACGGCCTCAATAAAACCCCCAAATCTTTTTCTCTTCTTCCCCACTGTTATCCACCGCAAAAAATTCCCTTCCCAGCTAGGATAATGAAGGAAAACACAGCAAACCCCTGGAGAAGAACGCCCAGGTAGCTCTAAACTCGTGAGGGAGAAAGAATGATGGTTGAATAATGGCTTGGGGGCAATTTCGTGGCCCTTTACTTGCCCAAGAATCCAAACACGAATCTCTAGGAAGGGTGGCTTTCCCGTACTCGAATTTGGATAGCCATACCTCTCCATTCCCCAAGGCATTAACTACCTCAACCAACTCTTGGGAGAGTAAATGATTGGGTACAAAAGTCAGCATGGGTAGTTGAGGGTTCATGGGTTCTCTCATTGACACTTGGCTTGACTCAATTGGCTCGAGGGTTTGAATATCCTCCTCCCAATTCCTTGTAATATCATGCCCCCATCTCTTGTTGCATTGCATAACTAGTTGTGGGCATTTATATTAATATGCATATTTACAATTCCCATGGTTCACTAGCACATGGGTAGCATAATATCAAATACTTGCCTCTTCTAGATCAAGCGTTCACTAGCGGGGCCTTGGCCTTGAGCTCCACGCTAGGAATCGTACATAATATGCATACATTATTTACATTATAGCCCAAATATTACAAGGGTCAAAATGGGGGACATTACAACTTGCAACCTTGCCAAGCTATTCCTCTTGCTACAGATCTATCTCCGCAGCGAACTCATTGTACGTATCGAACATCTTGTCGACCACTTGTTTTGTGTCTTGCTCGACTTGTCGGACTGTGTCCATTATTTCAAGTGTAATTTCTTCGTCGACCTAACCTTCCACCTGCGCTTGATTGGCTCACATCTCCTTTATCTTATCCTCAATCTCTTTTGAGATCGTGCTGGCATCTCCCAACAAATCTTGTGACTTACCTCCCAGCTCAGTTTCTTTTTCCCTCAACACCTGCACTTCCTTTTTCAACGCATTGATTTCTCAGTACTTTGGAAGCCTATCCCTCAATACAAGAGCTTTTACTTCTATATCCAGTTGCTCCAGTCCAACCTGCTTTTCCTTTACGACATCCTTTACTTCCTGTAATGCCGGGTTATATTCAAGGGTCATGAATGCTGCCGAGGCTGCTTCCAACAACCCTTGACACTTATCCACTTCCGCTGTAATGGTCTCTGCAGCGGCTTTCACCTCCTTTTCTCTTAACTTCTACTCATTCGGTGGGGTCTGTGGGTTAGCTTGTTCCTTCAAGGCAGCAATCTTAGCCTCATGGACAATCTCCATGTCCTGCATTTCTATCTTAATATTTGTAACTAGTTTGCCAATTTTGGCAACTGTATCCATTGGTTTTGCTTGCACTTCAAATTCATCTATTCCATTGGCAACCGCGGTGATCGTGGCTTCTAGTCTTAGCCGACAATCCTCTGCGTCTTGCAGCTGCATAACTCTCTACAAGCTATCTTCCTCCAACTGCTTGTTGGCTGTCTGCAGCTCAGCTTGTCCTTTGAATGCATCAATGGTTCTTTCATGCATTTCCTCCACACATTGCAGGTGTAAAAAGTGTAGGGCTGGCAGTGTTATTTTGGCTAAGTCAAGCTCTACTCGCTCGACATCCTTCGTGTCTAGCAACAATTGCTCTTGCATAGGCAATTTGACAGTGTTCATATCCAGATGAATGATACGTGACCTCATAGGGATGACCATGGTCAGCTACTACTGCAAAGTTCCTCCGGACTTCCCTTCAGACTCTGAGTCGTGCGGCAAGGCTAACCGCTTATGTACTTCATCAATCCTTAGTGTAATCCCCTCCAACACGACCAGATTTTTGGCTAGAGTATCTTGTATTTCTTTATCCTTTTTCTCCTTGCCAGTCATGAGATATTCCATATTCTCCGTGAATTTTACTGCGATCATGTCATAATCATCCTCCTTGAGGACTGTATCTAATTTGCCTTTATCGGCTTTCTGCTTCTTGCGTGCTCCCTTTTTCTAGTCGGGGTTCTCTGGCTCCTTCCTTTTTGCCGCCTCCTTTTTCTGGAATGGGTTCATCCTCATCTGAATCGCTGGGGCTATCAACAACCTCAACACGGAACTCAGCAGGCCATTCTTTCATTATGTTGTCAATGTCGTCCTCATACATGTGATATTTTCCTGCATACCATTCTGCCTCCTTCTGCTGCGCTTTTGGTGAAATATGGATACTGCGCATGTCAGCATAAAAATCGACGATGCGAATATATTTACTAGTTACCTACTTTGTAATCCTTGGAGTCACCAAAATCACATCGCGCAGCTGGCTATAGTACTGGTAGAACACTTCAGTGGTTGCGTGCTGCCTCTACGAATTCAGATTTGCCGAGAGGTTTGAGTAACGGGGCCCTCTGCATTCATTGGCATCAGTGATTAATCCAACGTAATCCTTTGATTCTTTCCATCCCACAAAAGAGATCAACACTATAAGCCACGTATAGTGGAAATTGCCTCCATTGATCTGCATGTCATTGAGTTCATCCATGAACTCGTTCAACAGGTATTGCGACTAGTTAAAATGTTCCCCTTCTACTGTCGCGGTGCCAAGTAGTATTGTTCCTGCACTTACCTCTAGAGGCCTGCATTTTCTGAGCATCTTTCCTACTAGCAGCTACATGACGAACCTCATCACTTTATTGTCAATTTCTTCTTTCGGAAAACCCCTCTTCGCTTTGAAAATAGGGTGGGTTTTCTTCATCATGGCCACCGCTTCTTTATCCTTGCTCTTTCCTTGAAAGTAAATTTTGGGATCTTTACCCCTCTTACTCAGTCCTATAATGCGGTGGATTAGGTCGACGTTAATGTCCACATTATGGTCCAACCATAAGTAGCCCTGATGCATTCATGCCATCATCATTCTTACTACGGCGTTCAGCTCCGGGGTTTTATCAAAGTGCAAGAGCCTGAGTAAGTTGAGTAGCCCAGACAGGGCTATCCCTGCCAGCCAGCTTTCAGCGACCAAGTTAAGCTGACCCTTTGCATCTATCTTCCAGCACATGTACTGGTAAGGCTGGAATTGTGGAAAATTTGGGTCATGGGGCTCCTCCTTCTTCATGGCCAGCAGGTCATAATCCTCCCACTTGAAGTCTTGGATTTTTCCCAGCAGATTCTTGTCTAACTCCACATGCTTTGATAGCGGTGATAATGGGATCTCATACTTGGCATTTTTCAGCAGCTTAAAGACTGGTGCATCTAGTGCATGTGGTGAGATGTAATTCGGAGTCATAGTCAATGGTATCTGTTTATCTGCTGCTATTGGTCTTTGTCTTGTGGAACCCATCTTAGGAATTTTTGTTCTTGGTGCTACTGGATTCTTGCCTTTGTCTTCCATAACTGGGTCATGCCTTGGTGACCTTCTTGATGCTTGTCCTGGTTCAAAGGTAACGTTCTTAGCTGAGGTCCTCATTAACCCTTCGATCCCTTCATGCTCAAAAATCCTGACTATCTCTTGAACTGTGAATTCTTCTTAAATATATAACCTCTAAGACATGCACTGGCTACAACTCACAAGCTTTCGAGATGGTGTACTGTAAGTAGCTCAGATAGAAGAGTTCACAGAAAATTTGAAGTGTTTAGTAATGCCCGTGAGGCAATGTGCAGCATTATTTATAGGTGCAGTGGACCCCCTCCGTGCCCCTCAATGGATAGATGAGCATTAATGGTTGTATCCGTTGGCCAAATCTGGCGGATCCTTTGGTCTTTTCCTTCAAAATTCAGTTTAGAATGGCTATTTTTGCTTTAAATGTGCGAGTGATTGCTGGCAATGGCTATATAACGGCTATTTTTATGAACGTCGCGTCAAACTACGCGGTAGGTTATTCTTGGTCCTGTGCAGTGACTTCGCGGTATTGGAACTCGACCTTCTGAATTAAATCTCAGCCTCATGTGATTTGCTCCTCGTAGTTGCATTTTTGAGCTTCGCAACTGCACTTTTTTCTTTCTCTCTTTTTTTTTTTTTTCACAGCAGCATTTTTTGACCATGCTGTGCGGTATATACATACTCCACAATATACATTGTGTATAGATTCACATAGCTTTACAGTGCCCAATTTCAACTATACTTGGCACTTAGAATTCTTCGGTTGGTGATCATCATGGGTTCTGCGAAGTAGGACTATCCCGATAAGGTTTTAGTCTGCTTCCATTGATCAAAGTAGGCAAGGTATCTTCGGATAATGTGGCTAACTGAACTGCGCCAGCATTAGTAACGTGCAATACAGTATATGGACCAAGCCAATGCATTTTAAACTTCTGAGGAAATTTTATGAACTTACTGTCATACAGGAGGACTATATCACCTCCCTGGAAAGACTTGTTCTTGATGTGACAATCGTGCCATGCTTTTTCCCTTTCCTTTTGCACTTGTTGGTGAAAGCTGCAATGAAGCGATCCTCTTCTAGACCAACCAAGTGTAAAAGTCTCTCTTCCAGTGCATCGTGGTCTGCCATGTCTGCAAATGCTGCGATTCTCAAACTTGGAACAATGTACTCCATCGGCATTATTGCTTCTTTCCCATAGGCCAACCTGAAAGGTGTATGGCCAGTTAGTTGCTTGCAGGTAGTCCTGTATTCCCATTGTATAGATGGGATGCACAGGTCCCAATTGTCCCGATTGACATTGCATATCTTGGTTAGCGCATTTTCCAACACTTTGTTAAATGCTTCAACGGTTCCATTCTCCTGCAGATGATAAGGCGTGCTGCGTTGATGATGAATGTGGAACTCTTTGGTCAAAGCTGCAATGGTTTTATTCAGAAAATGAGTGCCTTGATCACTCATCAATATCTTTGGGCATCCAAACCTTGTAAGGATATTCTCATATAAAAACTTTGCGGCTGTAGCTGCGCTACAATCTTTAACTGGCTTTTATTTTTCCCATTTGGTGAGGTAATCAGTAGCAGTAATGATATACCTCGCACCAATTCTTTTGCCTAGTGGGTTAATCGGACCCACAAAATCAATGGCCTGCAATGTCAGCTGTGGATTTAATGGCATTTAATCCCTGCGCGATGGCTTCCTTGTCCTCTGATAGACATCGCAACTCTGGCAATGTTCCTTCGAATCTTTATGAATTGTAGGCCACCATAGCCCTGCGCGCAATATCTTCTGCGCAGTAGCTCTCCCTGCATAATGGCCTCCTGCGATCAGGGAAATTTTTAGGGGCGAAATTTCACCAATTGGCTATTTTTTCGAGTTTTTTTCAAAAAATAAATTCGCTATTTAGTCATTTTTAGATTCTAATATCGCCTATATTTACATAAAATATGTTTTTTTATCATAATATTTGCCAAAAGTTACAGGTTTGAGTAGTAAATTGCATGTTTCATATTTAATATTCGCCTACCAATCTATATATATGTTTTCTTCAATCCAAAATAATCGCCTAGAATACTATACTTAAGTATACTTTTAAAATCCTTAAAAAATACCCTACCTGCAATTCCTAAGTGCACATCAACTAGTATGAAAGGTTTCTCATGCTCGAGCACACATCTACACAGTACTTCATCCGGTCCCAGCTTGTAAAGCTGACCTACAATTATAGTGAAGTCTGTTGTGCAGTGAACTCTGTGGGTGCAAATACCATGGTCAAAAAATCAATGGTGTCCTGATAATAATCATCAGCAACCTATATGGCGAACAACTGCGCATCAGGCAGATTGTCCACCAGATTCGTAGGCTCTTCTCCTGACTCGATTCTTGATAGATGATGAGGTCCCAAATTCAATCTTCCTGGCTTAACAACAATCTCAAATTTGTACTCCTGAAAGAGTAGTAACCATCTTCATATGCGCCCCCCTAACGCTGGCTTATTGACCAGTTATTTCAAGGCAGAATGGTCAGTGAACATGGAGAAATGCGCACCAAGAAAGTAATGTCTGAATTTCTGCAGCACATAGACCATAGCAAGTCCTTCTCTTTCAGTAGTGGTATAGTTCTTCTCAGCGGATGATAACTTTCACCTGGAAAAGGAAATGGGATGATCAATACCTCCCTCTCCTAGTTGAGCAAGAACAATGCCCAATGCTATGCATGAGGCGTCCATGTGAACGTGAAATGGCTTCTCCCAGTCTGGGAAAACTAGGATTGGCGCAGTGACCATTTTCTCTTTCAATGTGTCGAAGCCTTTCTCACAATCCTCATTCCAAATGAATGGTACATCTTTCTTCAGCAGCTTTTCCATAGCTGTGGTTATCTGTGCATAACCTTTTATGAACTTCCTGTAATAACCGGTATGCCCCAGTGTAGTGTGCAACTGCTTAACTGAATTGGGTGTAGGAAAGTTTACAATGATTGCGATATTAGCAGGGTCTACCATCAAGCCCTGTTTGCACACAATGTGTCCCAACAAGACTCCATAGGGAACACAAAAAACACACTTCTTCAAGTTTAATGAAATTTGATGTTGTCTGCACTTTTCCAGCATCATCCTGAGGTTCGCAGCATGGTTCTTCAATAAACCAAAAATGGTCCAATCATCAAAGTAAACCTCTAAAAACTTGTGTATAAAATCCTTAAATGCTGCGACGACCACTCTAGAAAATATGGCAGGTGCATTCTTCAGACCAAAGGGCATCACTGTGTATTGCTCCCATTCTATAGAAAAAGTCATCTTGTGCCTATCTGCGCAATCAATCCTAATATGATGGTAACCATAGAATCCATCAGTAAAAGAATATGCCTCATTCCCTCCAACATTATCTAGCACTTCATTTGTAAAAGGTGTAGGAAATGGGTCATGCATTGAAGCATCGTTTAGTTTTCTGAGATCCACACAAATTCTGATCTCTCCCTTTGTTTTCTTGTCCTGGATAACCATCGAACTTATCCATTTAGATTCTTCAACTAGCTCAATGATCCTTGCATCGAGCATCTTATCGAGTTCTTCCTTAACTCATTCTTTGTAGCGCGGGTTCAATCTATATGGTCTTTATTTCACAGGCTTCGCGCCAGGCTTAAGAGGAATTTTCATCACTGCTAAGTATCCCAAGATACCTCTCATCTCTGTGAACTTAGTCGGGAATAGTTCTTGATATTCCTGTATATACCCGTGACCTCCTCGACTGTGTCTTCATCCCAATAATCTCCAATAGCTGTGAACTTTGGCTCTTCACTAGTACCAATGTTTACTTTCCTTATTTTTATGGGTCCACTCATATCTGGAATTTCTAGTGGAGGTCCTTCTACCTCACGTGATCCCTTTGACTCAGGTATTCGTATATTGCGTGGGTCCTCCTCATCACTATCTGATGTATCCTTGGTTTCTCCATCGATGTGATAACAATCAAGAGCATGCTCTAGCTGCTCTTCCCATTCAGGTTGTAGGCGCGCAGGTATGATTTCTGTGCCAAAGAATTATTCCAGTGTCATGTTTCCTTCTATACAATCTGGACTGAATATTTTTTTCTTAATGACCTACAACGAATCATTGATACTTGGATGCTCATCTTCGAAACTGAAATCTTGCTGGAAGGTCATAGTCAAGCCCGACCAGTCCATTGTGCCTCTACGCAACTCTAGGTCTAGGTACCACTTCTTCGGAATCGGTTCTTCTAACGTGTGCACAAACAGATGCACCCATTCTGTCCCTAATCTCTCCTTCCATGCCTCGGAATAGACTCCAATATGCTTTCGTGGATCTATTTGTCCATTATATTTCTCAAAGGATAGGGTAACCTTATCAGCAAACCTGATTTGCATCTTAATTCTACACAGATCTCATGCTGCAAGTGTCTTCTTATGCGCAGCCCACCATCTGGCAGGTATGCTGCGCAGTGCCATGTCTAGAGCTGAGATATGGTATTCATCCGGAACTGCTCTAGTATATTCTTTGATGAAACAATAAACATTAGATAAACCATCAAAGGTAGGGATTGGAGTTACCTCTTTCCCAATCCAGTGGAGTGATTTCGTGATCCATGCGCATTTTCTGGCATATACTTTGTGTAACATGCTTTGCCAATTTTCTAGTCCTGCATCAGAATTTGAAATGCAAGAGCTGTCACAACACCAACTGAGTGTGCCATCCACAGTTGGATTAATATAGTCAGCAGTATTGGTTGTCATCTTGTAGATACGGTCCAAGTCTTGAGCTATGGATTCCTCTTGAATCGGTTCAACATATCACTCGCCCTACAAAGGGCCCAATGGCACGATGACCCTGATATCATTGCCTTCAAATATCATTTTCATGGTCTTTAAATCAATAATGGTAGAGTTAGTTATTTCCCAATCGATACCCAACAGTGCTAGATAAGGATGGCTATCATCCACTATTTCAATTACTTCAAAATCAGTATAGCTGTGCACTCCATCAATGTCAACAATGGTGTTGGGTAATCTCCCCAAAGGTATAACGATCCCTTGATTATCCATTCTCAACTGTAGAGGTGACCACTGTAGCTTGGGTTTACCCATCTGATGCCATGTCTATTTGGTCAAGACATTTACTTCGGATCCAAGATCAAGAATGATCTCATCCATCTCATAGTCCCCAATCTATGCAATGAGTCTCATTTCCCTTCCTGTTCTTTTAGGACTCCTAATATTGTGGATTGCACCATTAGCTGCCCCCTTCTCACTGTTTGGCTCATACTGTCTTAGTATATTTTCAAATTCTATAAAATCATCTGTGCTCTTTAGTAGTTTCATGCATTTGCATAAGAACTGCGCAATAGAGGTCCCTGTATCTGTTGCGGCGTTTGTCTGATCTTGTGCCATTGGCATGTTCTCTCTTTGTGGTACTTCACTGCGCAACTATGTTCTGGGGGAGCCAAGTGGCGGTGCTCTGAACATGTCCCACACTTCCTCAAATACTCCCTTATTTTTTTGTAAGTCCAGACCCAGTGTTTTCCCAGGAGCTTTCCTAATCCATACTAGCTCTCCAGGATTCTGCCTAGGGTCGCGCATTCTAGAGGTCAAAGCTTATGTGCCCCCGTCTCTTCCTGTGTCAGCGCCATTGTGCGTTCCCATGTTTACACTTGGACCCGCAGTTCTGATATCTGCTGCAATCCGCTGAATATTGGGATTCGGTGGTTCTATCCTTCTTCTTTTCTGCATTTCCACCTCAAGCATAGGGAAATCTTCAATAACATGCTCAAATGATTTACAGTAATTGAACGTAGTGCATGGGTTGGTACAATCTCTAGAAACGTGACCTAGCTGGCCACAGTTATAACATATTACCTGGTCACGGCCTCTTCCTTGCATCGGGCCGACATTTCTTCCTCTCCCTCGGTATCCACCACCACGGCCTCTATATCCACCCTAATTATAGTGGGCGTTTTCTTGATTTGGCTGATTTTCCTCTTGGATGCGATACATCCCAGCACCTCTCATTGCTTCCATATCGCGCTTTCTTTCATTCATGAGCTCATATGCGCGATAGTTGGATTCATCATGTCCCATTGATTTACATAAATTACAATTCAAGCTCTTAGGTGTTCTTACATATTTCTGTATTAGGTAACAGTCTTCAGGCCTATGTCCTCTGGTTCTGCAGATTTCTCACCACGGTGCCTGATTGTTATTCATATTGATTGGGTTTGGTGTGCCACTATCAAGATAATCTTGAAATAGGGGGTAATGTTCTCTGGTATGGCCTTCTCCTTTGCATCCTGTGCACCAAACTTCACATCTCTGTTCATATCTTTGTTCTTTTCCATTCTTCATACCTTGTACTTCTAACGTCAGGGTAGTTAACTGGCTCTGGATCTGTGACATCCCAATACTACTCTCACCAATCGGTGAAGCCTCCAACTTCATTGCAATCTCTAAGGCTTCTTCCTGTGATGCAACCTTCTATTGCATCAATGGTTGTCTGATGTGGGGCAATAGCGCAGCGATGAACCAATCCTTGTGCTCTTGCGGAGCTATCACAAAGCTTACTTGGTCTAACAATGTTTTAAATTTTTGGTCAAATTCCTAGACCGATTCGGTAGGCTTCTTCTTGATTTCTTTTAATTCCGTTATGCACTGCGATTCTAACTTTGGCTTCTTAAACTCTGCGACAAGTGCAGCCTGAATTTCTATTAGGGTTCTCGGCTGTGCCTGAGAATATTTCATAAACCAATGCAATGCACGGTCTCTGAAAGTAGTGATGAGCTGCGCTCTCTTCACAGCATCATCCTGGATTTGCTTTAAAATCCATACTACTTCACATAGAAACCAGTGCTGATCAAGGTCTTCTAGACCCGTTCCTTTGAATATTGGCAGTTTTATATCGTTATCTGTCATTCTCCTTCCTAGTTGTGCACCGCTCTAGGTAGTGCTGACTATCTGTGCGGAGAAAATAAAAGGAATATTCGGACTATTGGGATTCTGCGTAGTGGGTTGCGCGACACTCGCAACGGGTGGGTTCTGATCTAAGGGTGGCACGGTTTCTGCAACCGGTGGATTCTGAGGCGTAATAGGGTGGATAGTGGCTGATGGCGGCGCAATCTGATTATTAAGGTCACATGGAAGTTCGGTATTCATGTGGAGTCCAAGTCCTCTGAGATTCTTTTCTTTGTTAAGCTTATATCTCTTTTCACTTCTCAGATTATGTGTCTCTTCGTCAGAATCACTAAAAATGCTATTGACCATGACAGATGTAAAAATATTACTGCATTCTTAAAACTCCTTTCTCAGCTAAAAGCATTTTAATGTATAGAATTAGATTGTTTAAGAACTTGCCTCTGAATCCTTCGAAAAAGTATGCTTTAGCTTGACTATAGGACTTGAGCGTGTCTATAGCAAACTCGGTCACAAATCCTTCAAGTATACCATCGACCCAGAAGTCGACTGCTCACGTCAGTGGGCTGTCTATTGCTTTGAGCAGTGCTGTGAGCTCTGGAGTCCACTCTGTAGGTACTCCTCCTTGAAAATAGGTTTTCTTTTCTGTGAGTCACGAGATCCACTCGTGCAACTCCTTTCCAAATGAAGCCTAGAAAATCTCATGAATCTCTCTCCACAAGTATCTGTTCAACCACTCTACGTCAAATAGACGCGGGTGTTTGTTCTCTTTTCTTGCAAAATCTCTTTCAATCTTGTCGCACCAATCCCAGATCTCTTTCTTTTCGGGATGCCAATTGTCTAAACCCAATGGGAACTGGTATTCTTCTTCACACATTACTTTCCAACACTCTATCGCATCACTGGTCTTAGCCGAGTAACATAACCATTTGTTGGTTGTATATCACCTTCTTGAGGTTTCCAATGTAGACCCAGGTACTTCGCGGTTCAAGGAACCAACAAAACCTCTATTCATCGACCCTTTTGGCAACAGACTGCGTGCAGCCTGAGGTCTCACCCGAGGTGAAGTATTGAGGGGGTGGATGCAGAATCAAGTTTCCGTAGCTTGGTGATGTGAGAGTGGGGAGCAGGATTAGCAGCGCAATATCTTGCAGACTGCCGCAGACATGCAACCGCACGGAGTCTTTGTCCCGTGTCGGATGCTTCTTCGAGCTTTGGGACTTGCATGAACAGCGCGTCCAAGGACTGCGCGGTAGGGACTATCTCCTACCTGGCACAGGTAATCTATTGACAGCTTACCTTGTAGCACAGACTTGGAACAACGTGTCTACGGGACCGCGTAGCTAATCGAGGCCGTTCAACTTTGACCAATCTACCATTCTTTATGCATTCAAGTTACTTAAGGGTTTATCATTATGGTGTAAAATAAGTAAAGCATGCAAAACTACGCACCCAAACACTGCGTTTAAGTTCAATGTTCCACTGTGTGATTAGTCAGCTTATTCATTCATTCATAGACTTATACTTGTTGAATAGCTAGCATTCACCCATACATGTATCACTTAACATATTATTCCCATTCTCTGCGGCGAATACATACAAAAGCAATCACATGACAGTTAACTGCAGTATTAACCTTCATTCTAAGCAAATGAACACTCATAAACACCCAACAATCACATAAGACAGGAATTAACGTGATTCACCCCCCGGATGGAGGTTACATCCACAAGAACGGTTGTTAATATTTCTCTTAATGGGAAGAGTACAACCGTTCTTAGTCTGCGCACTCAGCTGCAGACTCTCTTCTCTCTCAGATAGGTCTCTGCGCACTCAGCTGCAGAGCCTTTACAATGGCTTTCTAGCTTTTAGATTCTACAATAATCAATGCGTAATCAAAACTGAAGAGCAACCCTTCCCTTACAAAATCATGCCTTCTTTATAGATCATGCTCATAGGTTATGTCTTTACAATATGCAGGCCAAAAACCCTTAGGTTTACCAAAAACAGTTACAGTCTCTAGCTCATCGAGCTAGCTAGTGCCTGGTATCGAATCTTCCATCATGGCCTGCCCTTCGTGTGTGCCCATGTCACTATCAGCCTTCCTGTCGCATGCATGCCAACAGGTCACTTTCACAGAGTCACTCTTCTTCTAACGGCTTCGTGCAACTGGTATAGGTGGTGGCATCTTCTGCATGTGTGACCATTCGCTTTCTTCCTGATCCGCTCCTACCCACCGCTTGGCATTCCTAGAGTATCTTTACCAAAATTAGACCACTGCGGGTCTATTCGAAACACGTACCATCTTCCCCGTCCAACACTCTGCCCTACTGGATCCTTGTAGACTGGACACTTCATGGTATTGCATCCTCACAGCACCGAGCTTCGCAACTATCCATCACTATGCTGCACGCAGCTTCGTAGCACCCCCAATGCTCTATTCACCAACCCTTTTGGCAATAGACTGCGCACATCCTGAGGTCTCACCCGAGGTGAACTAATGAGGGGGTGGATGCGGAATCAAGTTTTCGCATCCTGGTGATGCCGGAGTGGGGAGTAGGATTGACAGCGCAATATCTTGCAAACTGCAGCAGACAGGAAACCGTGCGGAGTCTCTGTCCCATGTCGGATGCTTCTTCAAGCTTTGGGACTTGCACGGCCAGCACGTCCAAGAACTGCCTGGCCTAGGTAAGCTATTGATAGCTTACCTCGCAGCACGGACTTGGAACAATGCGTGTACAGGACCGCACAACTATTCGAGGTCGTTCAACTTCAACCAGGCTACCATTCTTTATGCATTCAAGTTACTTAAGGGTTTATCGTTATGGTGTATGCAAATAAGTAAAGCATACAAAACTACGTTCCCAAACACTGCACTTAAGTTCAATGTTTCAGTGTGTGATTAGTCAGCTTATTCATTCATTCATAGGCTTATACTTGTTGAATACCTAGCATTCACCCATACATGTATCACTTAACATATTATTCCCATTCTCTACGGCGAATACATACAAAAGCAATCACATGATAGTTAATTGCATTATTAACCTTCATACTAAGCAAATGAACACTCATAAACACACAACAATCACATAACACAGGAATTAACGTGGTTCACTCCCCAGATGGAGGTTACGTCCACAAGAACAGTTGTTAATATTGCTCTTAATGGGAAGGGTACAACCGTTCTTAGTCTACGCACTCAGTTGCAGACTCTTTTCTCTCTTAGATAGGTCTCTGCACACTCAGCTGCAGAGCCTTTACAATGGATTTCCAGCTTTTAGATTCTACAATAATCAATGCTTAATCAAAACTGAAGAGTAACCCTTCCCTTACAAAATCATGCCTTCTTTATAGATCATGCCCGTAGGTCATGTCTTTACAATACGCAGGCCAAAAACCCTTAGGTTTGCCAAAAACGTTTATAGTTTCCATCTCATCGAGCTAGCTGGCGCCTGGTAGCGAATATTCCATCATGGCCTACCCTTCTTGTGTGCCCATATCGCTATCGGCCTTTCTATCGCATGCATGCCAACAGGTCGCTTTCACAGAGCCGCTCTTCTTCTAATGGCTTCGTGCGACTGGTACAGGTGGTGGCATCTTTTGCATGTGCGACCAGTCGCTTTCTTCCTGATTCGCTCCTGCCCACTGCTTGCCATTCCTGGAGCATATTTACCAAAATTAGACCGCTACTGGTCTATCCAAAACACGTGCCATCTTCCCCGTCCAACACTCTACCCTGCTGGATCCTTGTAGACCGGACACTTCACGGTATTGCATCCTCGCAGCACCGAGATTCGCAGCTATCCATCACTATGCTGCGCGTAGCTTCACAACACCCCCAATGCTCTATTCACTGGCCCTTTCGGAAACAAACTGCACGCATCCTGAGGTCTCACCCGAGGTGAACTACTACGGGGGTGGATGCGGAATCAAGTTTCCAAATCCTGGTGATGCGAGAGTGGGGAGAAGGATTAGCAATGCAATATCTTGCAGACTACCGCAGACAGGCGACCACGCAGAGTCTTTGTCTCGCGTCGGATGCTTCTTCGAGCTTTGGGACTTGCACGACCAGCACGTCCAAGGACTGAGCGGTAAGGACTATCTCCTTCCTGGCGCAGGTAAGCTATTGACAACTTACCTCACAGCACAGACTTGGAACAACGCATCTACGAGACCGCGCGGCTATTTGAGGTCGTTCAACTTTGACCAAGCCACCATTCTTTATGCATTCAAGTTACTTAAGGGTTTATCGTGATGGTGTATGCAAATAAGTAAAGCATGCAAAACTACGTTCCCAAACACTGTGCTTAAGTTCAATGTTCCAATGTGTGATTAGTCAGCTTATTCATTCATTCATAGAATTATACTTGTTGAATACCTAGCATTCACCCATACATGTCTCACTTAACATATTATTTTCATTCTCTGCGATGAATACATGCAAAAGCAATCACATGAAAGTTAACTACAGTATTAACCTTCATACTAAGCAAATGAACACTCATAAACACCCAACAATTACATAACACAGGAATTAACATGGTTCACCCCCCGGATGGAGGTTACGTACACAAGAATAGTTGTTAATATTGCTCTTAATGGGAAGGGTACAACCAATCTTAGTTTGTGCACTCAGCTGCAGACTCTCTTCTTTCTCAGATAGGTCTTTGCACACTCAGCTACAGAGCCTTTACAATGGCTTTCAAGCTTTTAGATTCTACAATAATCAATGCTTAATCAAAACTGAAGAGTAACCCTTCCCTTACAAAATCATGCCTTCTTTATAGATCATGCCCGTAGGTCATGTCTTTACAATACGCAGGCCAAAAAACCTTAGGTTTACCAAAAACGGTTACTGTTTCCAGCTCATCGAGCTAGCTGGTGCCTGGTAGCGAATATTTCATCATGGCCTGCCCTTCACATGCGCCCATGTCACTATCGACCTTCCTGTCGCACGCATGCCAGTAGGTCGCTTTCACATAGCCGCTCTTCTTCTAACAGCTTCATGCAACTGGTACAGGTGGTGGCATCTTTTGCATGTGCGACCAGTTGCTTTCTTCCTGATCTACTCCTGCCCATCGCTTGGCATTCCTAGAGCATCTTTACCAAAATTACACCACTGTTGGTCTATCCGAAACACGTGCCATATTCCCCGTCCAGCACTCTGCCCTGCTGGATCCTTGTAGATTGGACACTTCGCTATATTTCATCCTCGCAACACCGAGCTTTACAGCTATCCATCACTATGTTGCGCGTAGCTTCACAGCACCCCCAAAACTTATACAAAAGAAAGGAAATATTTAGGTCGATCTATGCTCAGCTTCGAAGTTCCAAAAAGGTTCCTTGTTCAAAATTGCCCCACTTGGGCCAGGCCCAACAGGAACAAAATGTATTACCTTGGTACCTGCATGCCTTAATGGCAGGTTTCCTCATATTCGATAGTAGGTTTTCATTATTGACCTCTGATCGAATAATCCATCGAATGTTCGACCTAAAAAAATATTTATTTACATTCGTTGGGTTGTACTAGAGATACCTTGGGAATCATTTTCATCATTGGTGATTACCATCGAACTTGTTAACGATTCACATCATTGGAAGGTAATCAAGTAGTCTCTTCCATGTTCGACTTCAACACCTTGTAATCACATGGTCATATTCGTATCGCTTCAGGATCGGGTAGAAGAACTTGGATGGTTCTAATGTTTCTTTCACATCTAGGCTGCGATGGCAATTATTGAGTAGGTACCAACATAAACATCATGTTGGTGACCTCATTGATGTACTATCTCACAGATCCACTCTTGTATTGGTCATGGTTGTGTCATTGTCTTATCATGGATCTATGCTTGTTCTTAGTAGCCATGATTTGTCTTCAGCCCTTACTATCATGGATTTGCAATGTATTGGTCGGAAACCATGCTTTGCGTAAGTTTCCCCGAACATGGGTATGCCTTCCTTAGAGTTATTTGGCATATTTTTGACGTTTCCTTGCAGCTCGTCTCCAGCCTCCTTTCCGCTATCTCTGCAGAATCATTTATTTGTAAAGTGTTTCAACCATCAACTTCCTTCCAACCTCACACTTTAGGGGGCATCTGTTATACCTCAAAGTCTCACTTTGAACGCCATTTTCAGTCTTCATGTCGTATCACCATGCATAACCCAATGGTACTAACTCCTAACAAGTGTTGAGACTTACTTCCACCGTTTTGGTCCCTTCCTTGGCCTTCCTTAGAGACAAATCCAACTCGTGACAGTCGAATGCCACCTCATTGAGCAAAATGCCATCTCATTGAGCCCACTTTACCATTATTTATGCACCCTGCTAATGGTGCAAGGCATGAAAATACAAAATTTTCATGCCCTGCATGCTTGTGGGGGCGTGAAAATTACAATATTTTTGCGCTATGCTCAGTTCACAGGGCACACAAATCCCTCAACAAACCCTTGGCTTGGATTGTGGATTTTAGCTTTGGGGATATTTTCTTGGGATTTGGATTCCCCTCGAATCCTACCCCATCCTTGCTCTTTAGCCTGGTTCAACCCCTTGATCCATCATTTACTCAGTTAGATCCACCTTCCTCTCTTAGTAGTTGTCCTCCCAAATCCTATAAGAAGGATGCCATCCATGAGCTAAGGATAGAACAATTGGAGGCATAAAACTTATGGTCTTGGAGGTTTTGCAGATATAGTAAGGACGAAGGCTTGGAAGGACAAATCGTTGCTTGGAAATCAAGGGTAATTCTGCATTTATCTTCTTTAGCTACCTTTAATATAACTTGGATTATTCTCCCATGTTATGCTTCTTGATTTTTGATCCATAATATGTTTCATATGATTTATATCTTAACCATTACATCTAGTACTTGGAGATATTGTTTCTTGTCTTGATTAAACAAGTTGAGATCTTGGGAATCAATCCGAAATTGGAGCTAGGACAACCGACAGATCTAAGGTAAGTTTTACCATCTCTTCTCTCTTATTACTTTGAAATTTATGCATTGAGTTAGATCTAGGAGCTTAAGATCCCATTTGTTTCATTGATGTCTTAGATTAATCTTGTTTAAATCTAGTTTAATCTCTGAGTAGGTTTAACTACCATTAAACCTACTAGACCATAATACATGCCCTCCCTCAAATATCCCTAAGATCCCTTTGTGTCGCACTACCCACAACCCTAAAACTGGAGCCGCTCCTAACTATAGTGTTGTGAATGACTTGGACCAGTTCCCCACCACCATTTCTACATTGGAAGTTCTCCAAAACGTTTTTGTGAAATGAAGATATCTTGTCCACCTTAGCTGAAATTGAGCCCTCTAATTCTCATATTATGACCTATGACATAGGTCTAGTGAATCCCTATATTCCTTATTTGATCGCTTTCCAGATTCTTATCACCATTAAGAATTTGATCATTCATCAATCCATCATTGATGAAGGTGCTTATACCTATTTCATGTCCACCCATGTATGGAAGAAGCTTGGTTCCCCTGAGTTATCCTTGTCCCTTATGATATTACATGTGTATGATGGTTGAAATTCCTAGTGGCAAGCTCTTCTCCAAAATGTCCCTATTCAACTCGTTGGTAATGCAATCTTGAACGACATTGGGTTGTAGATGCACAATTAGATTATAACCTCCTCCTTGGTCATAGATACATGCATGCTATGAAATTGGTTGCCTAAATAGTATTTAGACTCATGATGTTCCCTTATGACAAGAAAACCGTCACTCTTTATCAACTCACTTATTATGATCCCAAGGGGTCGTATTGCCCACACCATTTCCTACTTGAAGTTGAGGGAAATATTTCAATGCCTTCAGTCATTATTGTGGTTCCTATAATTTTCAAATATGCCTCTCTCCTTAGATCCTTTTCAATCCTACCTCATCTTACCTTAGAAGAGGATGTCTTAGAATTTTTTACCATCACTTCCTAGAAATATTATAATAAACCGAAACCTCCTCCTAGTCCTAACACCCTGATAGGACACCTGTGGGAGGGTGCACCAATACATCAAGTACCATTCCTCTTTTCTCGTCCTGGGATTATTGGAAGCCTTGCGATGGATACCCTTAACCTCCTAGGGTTGAATCTTGGCCTCCATGTTTGGTACCTGAACCCACTAAACCCTCCACTTACCCCTCAGGTCATCTTAGCACCTATTCAACCCATTGGTATTAATTCAAATGCCCCACCACCCATGGTTATGAAAGTGGCCACCAACTCTACTAAACCTTCCTCCAAAACGATATTTGGGCGGAAAACCAAAAACCAAGTATCCCAACTTTCCCTAGACAAAACCATGAACCCCCCTACTCCTACCCCTCCCAAGGCCCCTACACATTGTTCCATGTGCAATGTCTTCAGTCATACCACCCATTAATGTCCAAATTTTCCTATTTTTTCTATTCATATCCACACATAGGATGTGAAAACATATGAGACTACCCCCATTGCTCATATGACTCTTCCCAATATTACTAAGAAACAAAATAATACATTATTGACTAACCACGTATGTCCCTTGTGTGGCATTTATGGTCACTACTCATACCATTGTACTAATATCCAAAAGTTTTAAGCCATCTTGGATTACCTCCATCATAGATCCCATGAATATTAGCTCACCATCACCAAATCATTATCTCCACCTACCCCATCCTCTAAAGGAATGATTTCCATTTATTATATTTTTTCATCTAGTGAGAACTCCTCTTCAACCCCTTACTTATCCACATTGACCCCCATGGTTGTGGGACCTTCGTACCTTTCCACTTCCACATTTCAAAGTGATGAATAAATTCTTGGATACCATACCAACCCTAAAGATTTGTTGAATGATATGCATCATTGTTCTTACTTCCTCCCACAAGAATCCTTGTTGGGAGACTCGTTAGTTTTCAAACCAATTTTCCATTGAATAGAAATATTTCACCCTTTTAGGATAGCCTCTATCCCTTTCCATCACCTCTATATTGGGGGTAGGATCGACTACCTCGACCTTTCTCTTATCCATTTCATAATTAGACTTATGTGACTAAGAATTTTTCCAGGAAGCTCATGTTTACCCCTTCTTTTAAAGTATGTAATTTAGGCCTTTATTCTATGTTATATGTTGCTTGTACATCTAGCTTTATTTCTATATGAACTTTTATCTTTGGTATTACTTGCATCAAGATCCTCTTATTTCTGCATGTGGCCTCTTCTTACAAGTATATTTGTACAAACTAGCACATAAGTGATTTCCCTGTGCAAAGCATCATGTTCATTAGCATTGTTTGATCCCATTTTTTTGTAGGGCCCCTTATTTTCAGGTAAATTTCCCAACCTGTTATCACTCCAAGAAACCCTTTGTGGTTGTAGACCAAAGGTGCTTGGTAACTTAAGAAATTATAATAATCGAAGTGTGGATCAATGGGATAACTGAGAAGACTAAGCAGTGAAACAACATGCCATGCCTCTAAATAAGGCAGTGCTTCGAGAAATCAAATATCAGCTACAGTAAATAATCAAGGTATGAAGAAAGACATTCAAGATAACCAAATACAGAGCTGTAGGGTCATACAAGAATATAAAGAAGATCTAATTCCTCCATGAGCTGTATCAGAAGATGACAGTTCTGAACAACTGAATTGAATAGAATCAAATGTAGAATAATGGAAATTGTGGAAAGACTGATATCTAATGACCAAAGAAAACTGTGATTCATATAGCAAGAAAGTGTCAAGTACATAGCCCAAAATGTATCCAAACTTGAGCCCCCTTTAATAGTCTCGGTTCTTAGGCTTTTTAAAGCCTTTACAAAACAGTTTTCAGATCCTAAAAGCATGGATCTGTTTAATTAACTAAAACACTAACTGACAGTAAATGCAAAAAGATAGGGACTGATCCCTAAAATCAAGGAAATGATGATAAGTTGGTCTCCTTTCTTGTGCTCGATGGTTGGTGAAGTGCAGTTAGCCTCCCAAGGCTCGGTGGCTTTGATAAGGTACGTGTAGATTCGACCTAGCTGATGTGGCACTTGATCTCTTGAAATGTTTCTTCAAAACAATGTTAAAACTAGCCAAAACACCCACTTGACTTTAATCTTGTTCAAAACCCTTTAAGATATTGATAAAACAATTTATAATTCATTCATTTTGATCAGCCTTCTGCCATTTCAGTGAACAAATCCGAGATCTGGGCGAAATCTTAAGCGATCTGTGAAAACAGGCTTTCGGCAGCTAAGCCTTCTGCCAGTTTCACACGTTAGCTGCCGAAAGTCAGCCTTTTCGGCAGCTAATGATCTCTTGGAGGCTCCCCTAAGCTGCCGAAACCTGTAGGATTCCTGAAAAAAATGCCTTTGGAAAAAATCGATTTTCTCAACCGTCCGATGTCCGTTTTGCATGTTCGAATAGTCGATTTTGATCTACATATCATAAGCTATCCATTGGTGCTTCCAGATCTTAATTTGGAGTTCAGGAAGGCCGTCAAAATTTCCTCTCAAGATCACGCGATTTCAGCAAAAAATTCCTCTGTAACAGAAGCTTTGAGAAACCTCATACTGAAATCTCGTGATTTAGGATTGAATGCTGACTCTTCCCGATTGAAACGGATAACTGCTCTGATGAAAACACCTCTGAAATGGTTCCTTGCTAGCTTTCCACCACCTGGCTGAAGAAGAGATCTTAACTGAGCTGATACACAAGAAAATGCTGGAATATCGACCATATATGCTTCCCACTTCCAGAAATCGCCCTGACTTTATCAAACTTCAGTTCTGCCTTCTTAATTTGTGTGCTCCTCACAGTCAAATTCCATAACAGCCCGAGAATATCAAAATGTTTCAGCAGCAATTTCTCAATCCACTATAATAATGAGCAAGCAATGCACCATCAATCTTTCCTTTCGGCAGTTACAACAGGCTCGTTTGATGATTTGATGAGTACGAAGCAATCTTTGATTTTTGCACATGGATATGTTTTCGGCGGCTAAAGTCATTCTGGCAAACCATATTAGCTGCGGAAACTAATCCTTTTCGGCCATTAAGCAAACTTCCACAGACTCAGTTAACTGCTGAAAGCTTAAATTTTCGAATTTTGAAACCCAAGACTCACAGAAATAAAAATTTTACCCATTCTATCACCCAAAAAGACGGTGGTCAATTTGGGAGATAACACAACCCAATCATCATTGCATCCTCTGTTTCTTGATGTAAATCCTTCCTTACATGGGAACCATTCATTATGTTAGAACAAACCATCTAAACCTTATTATATGCCTTTTATGCTTCCCAGTGGTTTAGACTATGTTAGTTAGGCTTCCTAGTGCATATCTTATCCACCTTTGTGATATTTTATCCATAATAGTTCCCACTATATGCTTTTACTCTGCTTTTATAAAGCTAAAGCGCCCATCCTGATTTATCCTACTTTTATCCAACTTTTCTGAGTTTAAAGTAGATTTATCCTGCTTTTCTCTTGAGTTAGGATGAACTAGGAGAGCTAGGATAAATTGGGCAAGTTTGCCACTATTTTTCCTCAACATATTCCTTCATCTTATCCTAAAAATCCACTCACTGGTATTTTTTTGGTCATTGATGGTCTACCTAGGTCCACCTATCCAATTCGTGATCTTCATTATGACTTGGAGATTGAAAATTGTCATAGATGGGGATTTTGCTCAAATCTAATCCTGCCACATGTGAGCCATTCGAGTGCCTGTAGAGGTTCTCAAAATTTCCCTATGGGATGTATTATATATTTTATTCATGTTATTGAATAATTAGATGTGAGATTTTATTCCAATTGAGTTCTATCTCATGTGTTTCTAGCTCATTATTCTTCTCTATTTTCTGCTAATCTCTATTGCAAATCTAAGTGAAGATTATATTGGATTTAGATCCTTAGTTGTAGAATTTCTTGCATGGCATCAAGGCTATATAATTTTGACACATTAGTACCCCTAATACCTTTGGGTACCCATGTATTTTAATCCTCGTATGATTGCGACTCCATCTATTTTCTGATCTTGAATTTAGCTACATATGCTTCTTCATTTTCACTCACTAGCATACCCCCAAACTCCCAAATTTATGGCATTTTTATGTTTAATTTTACATTTCATAACCCCACTGCTTCATCCATACTGTAAAAGTTACATTATTTTTCCATCATTCAGATTATCTTAAGGAGATTATCATCAACATCATACCTTTTGTATCTTCCATATACTATTACACATTTCATTAATTCACTTGGTTGTACATTAGGCACTTATCTCCTTCCACCTTTCTTTTCCCAAGTACCCATGTACTTTCTACACCATTTAAATAGGGCTATTTGTCACTATGGAAATGTACCTGGTTGCTTTTATTCAAATCATTTTGTGATGTGTCACCCATGGAACCTTACTAATATTATCCTCTTTCATAGTTTACTTCAACACCCTCATTCTTCTCTATGAGTATCCACATTGCATCTATGCCCCTTGGTTATCCTCATTGTGTCCATACTCTGATAGTATCAAGAGTTTAAGACTCACCATCAGTTTAGTCATGCCTTCATGCTTTGATTAAAGGAAGTATTATCCATAACCTAGTGACCTTGTATCCCCCTTTGGTGTCTCAGTCCCATTTTCTCTTCATATTCCAGTGACCTACCTCATGATATTTAACAAAGAGACCTAATTTCTTTGTTTCCAGCGAGTCTCCCTCTATTGACTTCAACACATGTACTCTAGAGGATATACCTAGAGATATTTTGTACCTTATCCCCATAACCATCATTAATCAGATCCCTTGGACCAACATAGGGGAAACCTAATTGCCCCTTGGATTGGTTGGTTCTCACGTGCATGACGCCAACTCATCATGACACCATTGTGAATCGTATAGTATGGTAGTTCCCTTATTAAGTTTATTTGAAGACCCCAGACATTCATGACTCCCTCTAGTTCTTAATTCTATTATGAAGTCCCTTCAGTAATTTTCTTGATGTGATCTTTGGGCTATGTTGGCCACATTGATGTTGTTTTAGCTCCAGTTCCTTGGAACGTTTTGTCTTAGTCTTTCAACAGATTGAGCCACTCGTGAGGAGTTGTATCACTTTTTACTCATTCCATATATTATGTCTCTTCTAGTTTTAGCAGGGATTTAGTTATTTGATATATCATCCCGATGGGATGTCATTGTTCCTACTCATGCACTTTAGATCAACCATGTTTGGCCCATATTTATGTACTTGGATTGGGTCCCTCCTTGATCATCATGATGCATTATACCCAATATCTATTCATGTATTGATCAAACCCATATTTTTATTGATCCCATACTTTACTAAGACATTGATACAAGAATGGGTATTCCCACCTCATTTATATTTGATATTATATGCACCTCACCAATTTTGGTTACATCTACAGGCTTGTACCTCTTTAGTCCATTGGGAGGGGGAATCTTTCTCCTGAGTAGTCATGGTGTCTTGTCATTGGTGCTCCTAATTTCCCTCATGATGTATTTAGACCATACGACAAGCTCCTAAGCTCACACATCAAGGGGTGGTTTGTTAATAGCCTTATTTTTCTCACCTACCTTGTCATGACTTTCATCACTGTCATGCATCATCATCAAAAATATTAGCTCCATATCTGTTTGGTGTTATTTATGTCTTATTAAATCTCCAAATATTAATTATCGACCGGGGTTGGTAATCTTAGAATTGTCACAAAATATATGCTGAGGTAGAAGGGAAACTAAGATATTGTATCGGCAGACCTTAGAAATGTTTAACAATGAAAAGATTTAAACATCTTTCAAAATGAAAAACCGAGTTGATAAAGAAATAGATTTCAAAATGAAAAACTGAGTCAAACTTAAAAATATAAACTATCAAACTGATTAGAACTAACCTAACAAACAGATCAGAATAGTATCAATCTATACTATTCTACTCTATGGACAAAAATTAAAATTTCAAGATATAAAAAAAACACTATGTTAAATTTTGAGCATTAATTCACAATACTCTAGGATATTTACTGAGAGAATAACATATACAGTATATCAATGCATAACAATCACAATAAGCATGACAAGCATCACAAGAATCAAAAGCATGAGAGACAAGAGACACAGAGTTTCCGTGGGGAAAACCCTAAGCTGAAAAACCCCACAACTTCCTCAGAGATAGAGAGAGAAAGGGCTAAACCAAAGTACAACCAAAATACACTTGAGATAGTCTCCTAGTAGCAGATGATCGTCCTCCTCACTAGTGCGCCACTTTCTAAGTGAGAGAAGTGTGTCTTTCCGAATCATCCAAATAGAGATCTCCCGATCTCTATTTATACTTAACCTGTTTTCCCAGTTACACTATGGGGTCGACTTGTCTATCTAGATACATCCATAATATAATATATATTTCAGGGCCGACCCCACACATGGTGGTCTAATAACCCATCGGCAAGTACACACACTTGCGACACTTGTCAATCCACATGACGACACTTCCTTATAGAGGAACAACACATCTCTAATAAGGGTACAATAAATATATATGAAATACATAGATGAAATACATTCCGAAGTTACATATACATCAACACACTAGTCTAGGAAACAAGACTATTTTACTATTCGGAACTAAAGATTTAACTCTTGAACAAGTCCAGAAACCAAACTACAAAAAAACTCAATTTGCAAACTAACTACTTAAAAACAAGAAGTTACTATACTGTCTTGAGAAAGAAAACTAGCTAAACAATCTATAAAATTCAATTCAACTATTTAACTATGAATTCACAAAAGCAAGATGAGATACTAGACTATTAATAACAACGAATGATTCATAAACAAACCTACCTAATTCCAATCTTCTTGAAGAACTGTATCTAAGTGACCTACAAAAGATAAGGAGATCCAAAATGGAAATAAGTCTAACTTAACTTCTAGAAAAATATGAAAACTGAAGATAGACCAATTACAAGAAAACTTGAACATTGTAACCTATTACTTATCCATAAGCAAATGACATTTGGAAACTAGCCACAATACTTGGGATGAAATACTACTTTAACAATCTTGTTCTTACTAAAAAAAACAAATTCTAGGTTATATGACCTCTAATGACTACGTCGTAATTAAAATATAAAATGCTTATCTAACTCATGCAAATGCCTATCAACATCAAATTATGTCCTATCAATACTTCAAACTAGTTCATGAAACATCAATTACCAAAAAGAAAACTAAACTTGGAGTTCAAGCAGACCTAAGCAAAAAACAAGAATGCAATGACTTGGAAGCAATTTTTAACTTGTAAACGAAACCTACAGCAGAAAACAAAGTGCTCCTATGCTATCTCTATTGCACTAAAACCATAAACTAAGGAATCTTGCTCAATTATGAAAATGCAATGCAGGTGATCTATAACTGAGAAGTAAACCTATACTAAACTGAGTTATGTGAGCTATCAGAATCAAAATTTAAAACACGGAAAACTAATGCATCTTTGAAATCCAAATGAGACTATTAAGTTTGAACTTGAAATTGATTTCGAGACTATTATACCTACTGAAATGACATGGTTAAATTAACAATGGAATTAGCAAAGTCCAAACAACACATGCTATGTAAATGAAAATGAAAGACTGATTATAAACTTGAATGAGAATTGAAGATGAAATGCTGAACCTATTTCAGAAATGAGATAAACTGATAATTTAATAAAATCTATAACTGAGAAGGAAACCTATACTAAACTGAGTTATGTGAGCTATCAGAATCAAAATTTAAAACACTGAAAACTAATGCATCTTTGAAATCCAAATGAGAATATTAAGTTTGAACTTGAAATTGATTTCTAGACTATTATACCTACTGAAATGAAATGGTTAAATTAACAATGGAATTAGCAAAGTCCAAACAACACATGCTATGTAAATGAAAATGAAAGACTGATTATAAACTTGAATGAGAATTGAAGATGAAATGCTGAACCTATTTCAGAAATGAGATAAACTGATAATTTAATAAAATCTATGATAACATATTAAGCAAGCTTAGGCTATTCTAAGTTCTAGGCATGAGAACAGATGAAAGTAGATCATAAACTACCTCAATCATAATCAAAAGACAACTACACTGCTTCTACTTAAATGAGAACTATTTCTTATTTACAAAGTAAAATATATTCTGAATGTAAGTGGATTTCATCATAATTAAAACTGAAATAATTAATCTATGTATGAATATGAAACCAAATATGAAATGTTGAGGATGGATTCGAATCCCAACTAGCTACAGAACATAATAAAATGCTGAAAAATTAACCTATACCCTAGTTAACTATTTATGCATAAATGAAATACTAGAAATTCTGGAAAATGAACTAAAATTCTGTCTAAGTGCGAATGGACGGCTAAAAGAGAGTCTAAACGAAGGTGCGAATGGCTAGCCGTATGAATTCTAAAGATACAAATTACATGTAAATAAAAGAAAAGTGTGTTTTATGAACAGCTGAACATCATGTACAGGAAAACGAAATACATACACATAAAAATGAAAGTACTTATCTCCAAAAACGAAAGGAAATCACTGGATATGCACAAATGGAACCTCTAGTTGTTGAGGGGCCCTTCCCAAGCAACAGGGGTTTGTTCCTAATCTACTCAGTTACCAACCATTAATAGAATACAAAAACTAACAGCTGAAATAGAGCTTTTATATTAAACTATAGGCAAAGTTTACAAATCGTTTTTCTGTCCCTTCTTCTCAACCCTGGGCGTCTTTATATATTATTTACAAAGGAGAGCAGGTTGACCCTTTCAGTGGTCAACCTCTCTAAAAATAGAGGGAGTTTGATGCTGGAGAAACGACCCATTAAAACACACAGGTCGTCTTCCCTCAATCCGTACATATTGGTTCCTTGGACGTGGACAGCAGATGCATTGGAGGCTTGGCCTAGTAAGGACGTGAATCTTCACCAACAGGAGCTCACAATCCATACGTGCCAGGTGGGAAACAAAACCCACGTCTTGGTTTCCGTCTTCAATGCTCCAAAATATTCTAACAATCGATTTCTGGGGTGCGAATGAAGGTCTGAATGCAAATGAGTGTCCGAATGTGAATGAGCATCCGGATGGTCGTCTGTATGAAAACCACAGCCTGGAAAATGAAAACTATATGCCCAACAGGTCTAGAAGTGTTAATTTAACATCAACTAATCATAAAAAGATGATAATCAATTGATATCCATGAAAGATTTAAATATGTTCATACCTGAGTTTGAATGGAGGTCTAAATGGTAAGAAATATGACTTAATACACCAAAAATGGAAAAAACAGTATCAACATAGCACGTTCAATGATTCAAAATTGATGGCAAAATTGGACATCAACAATATCCATCTCATCCACATCCATATCACATGTGTAATATGATAATAAAAAAAAACAAAAGAAAAGGAAAATTTTGACCATGTCAATCCTTGGTCATCCTTGGTCCCTCAATAAAGGAAACCATATCAAGGTGGTGGAACCTTTGGTCTCTAAAGTGGTGACCAAATGCTCATTTTCCCTCCAAAGTAGTGACCTAATCCATGAAAAAGAAAATTAAGGCTATCATCCATCATTTGCCATTGCCCAAAAAGGAAGTAGTGGTTGAAAAGTGGACAAACATGATCATTAAGGTTGAAACTAAATATTTATTTTGTCTTCAAAACCCTGACCGCTCCACTATGTCATTATTGAAATGGAGAGGATTCACATTGTAACAAAATCTCATTTGTATCCACCATATTTCCTATAATTGAATCCCTCATGTCCACCATTTTGATATCCATGATCATCATTGTTAATGTAATTGTAACTTCGTTATATATTCACTTGTATATTTTATATTGTATTTGTATTTTATTATTGTACCTCCGACAGAGATGTTTATTCCTCCGGTCGGGATATTTATTATTGTACTTGAGTCATGTAAAGTTAGTGAGGTTAACTCTCCATTATATGACGGGGCATTAGACCCCAGAGTTGAGTCTTTCATGGGTTATTAGACTCTCCTAGAGAAGTCAGCCCAGTTAGGGAAAAGGTCAAGTGAAAGTTAAAGTATAAATAGATAGGGTGCTCCTCTCTATTTTCTCATTCACTCACTCATCAAGTTCGCATAAGTGAGGAGAAGGATAAGTTCGCACAAGTGGAGAAGAGACAAGCTGCTGAAGACCATTTCTACGTTTTGGGGTTTATTGTTTTGTTGCTCATTCTATCTCTGAGGAAGTTGCGGGGTTTTCTCCTTTATGGTTTCCCCAATGAAAATATTTGTGTCTCTTATCTCTTGTGTTTGAATTGTTGTGCATGTTATTCTCTCAGATAAGATCCTAGATAATCTTGAATTAAATTGTGAAAATATAACATGGTATCAGAGCTAACCTTAGAAGAAGACACTATGCAGCTGCAGAAGCTAGGACTTCTTAATTTTTAGGTTTCTCTAGACAGATTATCAACAAAAGGAGGCTAGGCTAACTCACCTAAGGAAGGTGCATCTTTCTATCGAAACATGAAATTGATTCTGAGCATTTTCAATTTTTGGCTTGTCACTACTGCGGGAAATTAGGGCTTTTCACAGAAGTGGAATTTTGGAGTACAATCAACATAGGAAGGAGCTCCTCAACAAAATTGAAATGTAGAGACCAAGATCAAAGTTTTTGGTTGGGTGAAGCTCTGGGAAATTCAAACCCTAATTTGACTTTGGACTAGAATAACCAGAAAACCAGAAAAAGCCAAAAATTGCAGATCAAAATTTCACAAGTCATTTTTCAGGGGTCAATTTTTAGAATTTTAAAATCCAATTTTACCAGCTTGCTCAACTCAATCAAGCGCATCTTTCTATCCAGATAGAAGTTTAAAATTCCAAGTTTGAATTTTTAGGGTTTCTCTGTCAAACCCTAGCCAGCTCCATATCCACTTTCAACAAAATAATGTGGTAAGACCTAAAGCTTTTCTATTTCCATTTGAGTTTCTCATTAAAGATGTCTCACCACACCAAGCTTGAGGATAATCTTGAAGGGGCTGATAACTTCTTAGCATGGAAGTATAGGATTGAGTGTTTCCTAGAAGAGAATGAATTGGACACCTATGTGAATGAAGAGGTTCCAGTTACAGAGGGAGATGAGGCTAAATCCTTACATAAGAAGAACCGGGTTAAGGCTAAGAGAATCATTGCAGATTCTATCAAGGACCATCTCATATCACATGTGTCATCTCTGAAGACACCTAAAGAGATGTTTGATGCCTTGGCCACCTTATTTGAAGGGAGGAATATAAATAGGAATATGAGATTGAGGAACCAATTGAAGAATGTCAAAATACAAAATACAGAGACCATGCAGTCCTACTTTACAAGGGTCTCTCAGATAAAAGAACAACTTGAAGCTATGGGAGAAGATATAGAGAATGGAGAAATAGTCATGACTACCTTGAATGGTCTTCCTAGGTCATGGGATTCCTTCATTCAAGGAATCTATTCAAGAAGAAATTTAATCACCTTCAGTAGGTTGTGGGAGGAGTGCTCACAGGAAGAAGATCGAATTGTATCTCGAGAAGAAAAGATGGGTAATGAAGACCAGGCTCTCACAACTGTAATGTCCCCATTTTGACCCCCTTTGTATTAAATCGTAAATGATTTAAATATTGTAATTTAATCATGGTGAGGAGCTCAAGGCCAAGGCCCCACCATTGATTTATCGTTTCATGTATCAGCAATTAAAAATAGATGCCTATGGTTCTTGTGCGAGGTGGGCACAATGTAAATAAGACATCATGTAAATATGAATTTTAATGGAAAAACCCCAACTAGCTATGCAATGCAACAAAGAGATGGGGCATGATTCTACAAGGAATAGGGAGAGAAATTATTCAAACCCTTGAGCCAATGGTGTCAGCCCATGTGTCAATGAGAAAACCCATAAACCACCAACTACCCATTTTGTCTCATGCACTCAATCATTTAATTCTTCCATAGATTGGTTGGGGCAGTTAATGTCTTGGGATTGGAGAAGTATGGCAGTCAGATTTCGTGCATGGGCAAGCCATCAACCTAAAAATCATATTTTTGGCTTGTTGGGCAAGAAAACCCCCATGAAATGCTGCCTAAGGCAATTCGTCATGCATTACGTTCTTCCTCTCACGCAGACTGAGCTCACTGGAATTTATCCTCACGTTTTTCACCATAACCCTGCGTTTTTCCATGCCCAGGAACTCGTTTTTGGTATTTTGCAACAGCTGGGGAAGGAGGGACGCGAATTGGGACTGAGGGAGAGGTCGTTTTTTCCCCTGGGGCATTTTTCTGGAATGGGTTTTGCTCTCCCATTCGAATTATCCAAGTGCCAATACGTTTTGAGTCTACCCACGTTTTTCTGAAGCTCAGGAAACCCCATCTCATGCATCCCACTGTTGAAAATGTTTTTCTCATGCTCAGCAAGTGTAGTTTGCTGTTATGTGCATCCTTGTTTTGATGTGAACCTGTGAGCAAGAAACTAGAGTGGTAGTGGACATAATTGGCTAGATAAACCTAGTGTAGGGAGTAACCTCTCAAGAAGATCAAGAGGGCTGGCTACTTTTCTATGCACACCCTGAGAGCACTAGAAAGGAAGGTATGGCTTGAGGGACTGTGTGGCAGTGAAGAGAATACTTCCTTGTGTTGGGTGTGTAGGCATTGTGAGTGCCAAGCTGAATAGATCTAGGAGGGGTACCCATAGCTCCGTGGTTGAGCTCACTAGCTTAGCAATTCTTCCTTCCCATTTCCTAGCAGCCTGAAAAACCCAATTGCAGATTGGCTTGGCTCATCTTGGTGTATGCTTGGCTATGTGTGAGTCTGCTGTTCCCTGGCTCCTTGTAGTAATCATGCCCAGCTCGGGGGGTGGCAGTTGTATCAAGAGGTTGATAAGCACAACTGGCCTATGGTTGGGTGGAATGTTGCAGTTGCATAGCCAGTTGCTTGGGACTACTTCATTGAGATAAGTATTCTCTTGTGAAAATTTGCAATTATCATTTGATGAATATTGGAATGAATGGTGGATGTGCTAATGAATTTAATTCTGCTGTGTTTTTAAAAGTTTATGCATTTCCATATGATCTTTTATAATTCTGCAAAGGTCTTTATTTAATGGTTGTCACAAAAATTTTGAATGTATGTTAGATATCAACAGGATTTATTTAAATTCCATTGTGTTTCTATAGCATGCACATATACATGTCTTTGTATCAATAAGTTTAATTAATGGATATGGGGCTAATTTCCCGGATTGAGCACCACGTCCTCTCTATCCTGTTGGTATGGTAGGAGGGGACATTACATTTGGTATCAGAGCTGCTGGTTGCAGCATTGGACCTCTATGGGCCAAATCCAATCATCACTGAAAGAAGGGAAGATTTTAAATTTTCCTTAAGAGTTTTTGAAAAATTTTGGTTTAAGTTTGTTTCGGGAAGTTGCCCCGAAACTGCGGAAACATTCCGCAAGTCGTCCCGAAACTGCGGAAGGATTCCGCGAGTTGTTCCGCAACGCGGAAATTTTTTTTTTTAAGTGCCGGCGTCAAAAGGAAATTTTTCGGAAGGAATTCTCTTCCGAAATTGCGGAAGGATTTCGCGAATCGTTCCGAAACGCGGAAGAGTTCAGCGAGTCGTTCCAAAGTTGCGGAAGACTTCGGCGAATCGTTCCGCAATTGGGGAAGACTTCGCCGAATCGTTCCGCAACTGTGGAAGACTTCGCCGAATCGTTCCGCAACTGCGGAAGACTTCGCCAAATCGTTCCGCAACTGCGGAAGACTTTGCCGAATCGTTCCGCAATTGCGGAAGGCTTCCACGAATCTCTCCGAAATTTTGGAAGCGTTCGGCAATCGCCCCGCAATAGAGGCAAGCCGCGAACCACCCCGAAACTGGGGGAGCTTTCGCTGAATGGCTCCGCAAACTGTGGGAGCTTTCACCGAATGGCTCCACAACTGTGGGAGCCTTCGCCGAATGGCCTCGCAATTGCGGAAGCCTTTGCCGAATGGCCCCGCAACTGCGGAAGCCTTCGCCGAATGGCCCCGCAACTGCAGGAGCCTTCGCCAAATGGCACCGCAATTGCGGAAGGCTTCAGCCAACCGCCCCGCAATTGCAGAAGGCTTCAGCCAACCACCCCGCAATTGCGGGAGCATTCAGTGAACCGCCTGTTGCGGCAGGATTCAGCGAACCTCCCGTTGCGGCAGGATTCAGCGAACCGCCCGATGCGGCGTGATTCTGTGATGTACCTGCAATAATTAATTAATGCAAATACACGAGATATCAGAAATAATAGAACATAATCACTTTTATATTGATCACGGGCCACTTCGAGGGGGCAACCTCCTTTGAGCGAGCTCAATACAATTAACTTCACGGTGCCTTCAATGACCTCAACACACACTTATATACTAAGTCTATGCCCAATACTATGAGTCAAAACCATGGGACATATAATACTACGGGACGAGTTACAAAGCATATGCGTCCAATACTATGGGTCAATACTATGGGCTAATATAAACTACGGATCAACAAATACTACGCGACGACTTACAAAGCATATGCGTCCAACAACAATATACTAACATAGTAAAGAGAAGGGTTGACATAGGTTCCTAACATCCCCTCTCCCTTAGAAAAAGCTTTGTCCTCAAAGCTTTGGTTGGAGAAATTGCTGCAGAATGTGAAGGAGTGGTTCCCCGGGTAGCATCCTCGGTTTGCATTTCGGGCCACTGACGCCTTTGGAGTGTCAAGGAGGATTGCTTGGAAGGATGTAGATGAAGAAGAACCCTATCAGTTGCATGGAAAATGCGCTCAGAACGGTGCTGATCGGCTTGTTGTTTCAGGCGAATTCTGGCCATGTGAAGATTGTCGTGCAGAATGAGAAGAATCTGATCGCGGTTTTGAAGAACCGAGTCAATTTCCTGAACTGGAGAGCTGCTAAGGGTGTATGGAAGAAGAACAGGCGGTGTTTTTCCATAGACTGCTTCATATGGTGTCCTTTGAGATGTGGTATTGTACCACCAGAGCGCTGCTAGGAAATCCATAGAAATAGTTGGCCAAAGCTGTGTAGGGATGGGCAAGGGTTTGAGCAATCCCAAAAGGAGTGTCGTTTCCCCCTTGTTGACTTGGAAAGTATCATCGTCACCCACCATCTGTTGAATTGTCATTTTTAGTCCCGACCAAAAAAAGTTACATTGTTCCCGGTCATACATTTTGCAGAACCCAGAATGCCCTGTTGATGAAGAAGCATGGAGTTCATAGAAGAGATAGCCCTGTTGAACATATTGCAACCAATTTGGAACAAGCAGAGAAAGAGCTGTAAGAGAAACTGGGTCATCAATTGTGCGAGAAGGAGCATCTTCCACCATATTGTCCTTACCCTTCTTGTAAGTGATCACATAGGGACAACCCATGAGTTGGATAACCCATTGCAAGTGTGTTGGGGAGGAGACCCATTGTTCCAAAAAAAATTCCAGACTCGGGAGATCAGTCTTGATGCAAAAATACTTCCCTAATAGGTATGGCTGCCACTTCTGTAGTGCATGCAAAATAGCCATCATTTCCTGCTGAGAGGTAGATGTGGCTACATTCTTACCGGAAAGGTCTCTTGAAGGCAACAAGCGCATTGGTTCAGCAAGGATACCTGCATATCTATCCAAGGAAGTAGTGGAGACTGTTGATGGGTGCATCTGAATGGAATTGAGCTGAGCGATGACACCATGTGAATTCTTCTTAAGGATTTTTTCCAGGCGATGTGAACTGATGATGCAGAGAGACCCTGGTTGTAAGCCCATAAATTTGTGTTGTGCCCCATTGACTTTGAACTGCATCCAAAGTTCCGCAAAATCCCATAAGATGGGGCCAAGTGTGCGTAACCATTGAACGCCCAAAACCACATCACATCCGCCTAAGGACAAGGCAAACATGTCAGAGCGTAGGTTATAATCTTCCATAGAGATACGCACATTGTGACACTTCCCCTTGCAAGGTAAGGTACCCCCATTGGCAACCATGACTTCAAATTTGGAGCAAGGATGGACAAAACAATCAGCCTGTTTGGCAATCCGAGGGTCAATGAAGTTATGAGTGCTACCAGAATCAATGAGGATGGTAAGAGGGAGCTTCTTGAAGTATCCCCTGACTCGCATTGTTTGTGGGGTGGTGACTCCGGTTACAGCATGGAGAGAGATCTCGGGTGGGTCATCCTGAGATGGGGTGTCAACAAGTAGGTGTTGAATGTCGACCTGATCATCTACTGTATCTGTAGCTTCTTCACCAAGTTCTAAGGCAGGCAGAGAATCCACATCCAAGAGATAGAGCTTTCGTTGAACACATCTATGTCCCCGAGTGAATTTCTCATCACAATTATAGCAAAGCCCTTTTTCTCGGCGTGCCTGCATTTCTATTTTAGACAAATGCTTGATAGGAGTTGGTTGAGGAGCAGGCGTGATGGAAGGTCGTTGGGAACCCATATTTCTGAAGGGAACAAAGGTGGTGTGGAGCGTTGTTGAGCTGCGATCTTTTCCTCGGCTAGCTTAGCCAACCCTAGGACTTCCATCATTGTGTTGGGACAAAACATTTTGACCTCTGAGCGGATTTCATCCTTGAGACCACTGATAAAACAACTCCTGTAGAATTCATCAGACAATCCTTCTGTGTGATTGGCTAGTTTCTCAAATTCCGTTTGATACTCTCACTGTGCCAGTTTGGTGAAGTTTAGTGAGTGCTCCTGTGAAGTCGTCAAAAGCACTAGGACCAAATCGCGGCAAAATGAGGTGGCAAAAATCTGTCCAGTTTGGCTCAGGATGAGCTTTGATGTACCAACGGTACCATTGAAGGGCTTCATGTTCCAAATGAAAGGATGCAAGTGGAACTTTCTGAACATCAAAAGTATTATGCAGACTGAGATATTGTTCTGCCCGGTATATCCATCCAGTCGGATCAGTACCATTGAAGCGAGGAAAATCAAGCTTCGACCCACGAAAATTGCTAGAAGAAGAGAACCCAGTGGCTGCAAAAGATTCTGGCTGTCTGGTATTGTTCATGGCTGAATGCTGAAGATGGAGGCTGAGAAATTTTTCATCCAAATCCTGGAGTTTGGCTTGGATGGCTGCAAGTGCTTCCTCCATGGTTTTTGCTCCTGCACGGGTGACAACCATAACCAGGAGATTTTTTTTTATTTTTTTTTTGGGTGACTGGGTAGGAAAACAAAAACAGGAACTACTTCAGTAAGGGAAAATTTGGATTTGGGAAAAAATCAAAAGGGTAATTGGGGTTTGACTAGGTTTTGGACACTGTTGGATAGACAGGGAAGCAAAAATGAGGATTTCAGAAGCGGGGTGAAAGAATGGGAAAATTTGGCAAAGGGGAACAAAGAAGCAGAATTCAGAAAGGAACTCTGTGGTAAAATTTGAAGGTGATTGGGTGAAATCTGAGGAAGTTATGGCAAACCCTAAAAATAGACAAATGTGAGATTTCGGGCTGTAGGAAGGGGAATTGAGGATAGGGTCCTCAGGAATGAAATATGCAGAATGGAATGACAGGGGTTCCCTAAAAATTTCAAGGGAAACAGAGGTAAAATAAGGGAGATATGGAATTTCAAGGGAAATAGAGGTAAAACAAGGGAGATGGAGGAAAAACTTTTTCTTTCTTTCTTTTTTTTTTTTTTTTTTTTTTTTTTTAGACTGGAGCGGCTACGGCTCGGATTTTTTTTTTTTTTTTTTTTAAAGACTGGAGCGGCTACGGCTCGGAAGGAATCTGGAACAACGCCGAACGGCTGGATCTGGAACGGCTTGCAAAATGGATCTGAAACGGCGCAGCAGTGATCGACAATAGTTCAGCTGAAAGTAGATATGGACCCCAGGTATGTGCGGCTTCCTAACAGTTCAGGGTTTTCACTCGGCCACCAATGCTGTCTGACGGCTTGCGTATTGGGGCAGTACCCCTCACTCCACGGCTCAAGTAAAACTGATAACCGCTTTGCCACAAACGACAGCTCTTGGTTTACCTCACGGATGGGAACTAGTCAATCAAGTAGGGGTCGTTGCCCTTTTCGCTGGCAGGTCTTCTCAATGGGCCAGCTACTTCGGGGTTCCTGTGGTACTCCTCACAATGAGTTTTAGGACTTATGCCCAAGTACTTCCCACAGTTCAGCGGATAGGGATTATTCCCAAATTTGAACCTGCAACAGAAAAAATTTGGGCAGAAATTCCACCCAATGTTTATAGCATGTTTCCGAAGCTGGAACAACCACTCTGCTTTTACCCATGAAAGCGGAATAGAAATCTGGGCACTTGGTCAAAAGATTTTCTCGCCGCAATTTCCGCAGCCGTCACCGAAATTCTGAAAAATTGCTGATTTTAAATCCGCGATATCTCCACTTTTAGAACTCCAAATGAGATGATTTTTTTTTTGAAACTGCGTATTTTTGAAAGAGGAATTCAGATATGCAATTGGTTTCTTCTAATTTTGTGCAGAAATTTTCATAAATTGATCTGAAAGTCGCCGCCCAAAAAAAGAAAAAAAAAAATCCCCTTGTGCCAAGGAAAGTGCTCTGATACCAGATGTGATGTACCTGCAATAATTAATTAATGCAAATACACGAGATATCAGAAATAATAGAACATAATCACTTTTATATTGATCACGGGCCACTTCGAGGGGGCAACCTCCTTTTAGCAAGCTCGATACAATTAACTTCACGGTGCCTTCAATGACTTCAACACACACTTATATACTAAGTCTATGCCCAATACTATGAGTTAAAACCATGGGACATATACTACTACGGGACGACTTACAAAGCATATGCATCCAATACTATGGGTCAATACTATGGGCTAATATAAACTACGGATCAACAAATACTACGGGACGACTTACAAAGCATATGCGTCCAACAACAATATACTAACATAGTAAAGAGAAGGGTTGACATAGGTTCCTAACAGATTCCGAAAAAAAAAAACAAAAAAAAAAAACAAGGGGGCAAGCCCCCTTGACCCCCTTTCTTTTTCCCCCTCATATGTCGTTGTTTGTGATTTGACGAATTGTCAGTATGAAATTTTCCCACGTGCATGAAGTAAGTTATGAATTCCTAAGAATGTAATGCAGCTAACAATTGTGTTGATGAACACATTTCACAGAGTCACAGTTACAGCAGGGTAGCACTCTAGATAATACAGTCAGAGAGTTTGAATCTTGGTTGGGCCAAAGAAAATCAACATGGATGATGCACAGGATCCCTATGAGCCTGAGACAGATGCCATGGGGGAGAACATACATGTTGAAAATGCTGAAACAGAATCTAATGGGAGAAGAAATCAAGAGACTCCTCCAGGTATTGCAGCCACCATGAGAAGCCTAAGGGTGGAGTTGCAAAGTTGTAGAGAAGATAATGAAAGGATGATTAAAGCTCAAGAAGAACAAAATCAGTTGAATGCAGCCATGCTACAGAGTTTGAAAGACATCCAAAGGAAAATAAACTATGGGCATCAGATATCAAATCTAGAAAGGGGTGGGAGTAGCTCTAGAAGGAATTCCCGCAAGAGGGCCAGTAGCCCAAGAAGAGTTTCTACAGATAGAACATATACTCCAGAAACCTCTTCTCATGAATCATCTGACTCTGAAGAATCCATTGAGGGTTCAAGCTCTTCATCTCACATGAGTAAGAGGAAGAAGCACTACAAAACAATTCACATGGGGAATTTAAGAAGGCAAAACCTCCTACATTTGATGGAGAGATAAAGTCTGGTCAAGAAGCTGAGGCTTGGCTTCTTGGGATGAGAAAGTATTTCCAAGTCCAAGACTACTCGAGAAATATGAAGGCAAGGGTAGCCATCTTCAACTTGAATGGAAGAGCATCTATATGGTGAGAACACACCAGGCAAGTGAAGAAGATCAATGAGAGGAAGATTGTGTGGAAGCAGTTCAAGAAATACTTCAAGCAGAAGTACCTCTCTGATAGGTACTATAATGATAAGATCAAAGAGTTCCATGAACTGAGATTGGGACAATCGACCATGGAAGAATATGCAAACAAATTCTTGGAGCTGCTGAGGTATGTCAAGTATATTCGAGATGATAAGGTCAAAATTCAGCGTTTCCTAAGTGGATTTCCCCAGTCATATAAAGACAGAATTGAGTTCGATGAACCTCGAACTCTAGAGGAGGCCATAAGAAAGGCCAAGTATTGCTTTGATCAGAACAAAAGCAAACCGGAATTCCATAAGGCATGGAAGGATAGGAAAACCGAAAAGTTTGATCAAAGGAAGAAGGGGTTCAAGCCTCCTCAATTCCGGAATCAACAAAGGCAACCATCACAGGTTGTGACTAAACCAACTAAGATGATGGGAGACAAGCCAAGAGATCTAAAGGATCCAAGAGAACCACTTCAATGTTGGGGTTGTGGAGGAGACCACATGCTTAGGAACTGTCCACATCGGAATGGGAATGCAAATCAAGTGCACAACCTCCAAGGAGCTGGAACTGTGGGACAAGTGGCAAGGACAATCCCTAGAATCTATGCAGCAGTAGACGACCGCCAAGCAGATCATCAGTCAACTGTGGTTGAAGTTGAAGGTAAGATTGCTAAGCAATCTGTTTCTATTTTGATTGATCCAGGATCTACTCACAGTTATGTCACTCCTAGAATTGTTGAGATTTGTGATTTCAAGAAATTAAAGCATAGTAAATCATGGTTAGTTCAACTAGCCACTGGAACCAAGAGAAAAGTTAGTGAAATAGTAGAGAAATGTCCATTAGAGATGGATGGGCTATTCACCTATGCAGATCTGAATATTCTACCACTGGGTTCCTATGATGTTCTCATTGGAATGGATTGGTTAGAAGCACACCGGGTTAAACTTGACTGCTACAATAAGACATTTGAATGTGTGGACGAAGAAGGAAACCCGAGGGTTGTAAAAGGCATTTCAAAGGTGACTTCTGTTAGACAGGTTTCAGCCATGCAACTGAAGAAGTTCGGTAGGAAGGGATGTCAACTGTATGCAGCCCACGTTTTAGAGGCAGCAGAGAGTGAAACTCTTAAACTGGAGGACTATCGTGTATTGCAAGAATTCAGGGATGTTTTTCCTGATGATATTCCAGGACTTCCTCCAAAGAGAGACATTGACTTTACAATTGAACTTGTGCTAGGAGCGGCACCAGTGTCTAAGACACCCTACAGGATGAGTACACCGAAATTGCTAGAATTGAAGATGCAATTACAAGAGTTGCTGGAAAAGAAATATATTAGGCCAAGTGTGTCTCCGTGGGGAGCACCTATTCTATTTGTGAAAAAGAAAGATGGAACACTCAGGTTATGTATTGACTACAGGCAGTTGAACAAAGTCACTGTAAAGAACAAATACCCATTGCCCCGAATTGATGACCTTTTTGACCAAATGAGAGGAGCAAAGGTATTTTCAAAGATTGACTTGAGGTCTGGTTACCATCAGGTAAGAATCAAAGAAGAAGATATTCATAAGACAACCTTTAGAACAAGATATGGACACTATGAGTTTGTAGTGGTACCATTCGGTCTCACAAATGCACCAGCTACATTCATGTGTCTCATGAATAATGTTTTTAGCAAATATCTGGACAAGTTTGTTCTTGTATTCCTAGACGACATTCTCATCTATTCTAAGAATGAAGAAGAGCACGAAGAACATTTGAGAATGACAATGCAATTATTAAGGGAGCATAAGCTGTATGCCAAGTTGAGCAAATGTGACTTTTATAAAGATAGAATTCATTATTTGGGTCACATCATCTCTGATGAAGGAATATCTGTAGACCCTGAGAAGATTGAAACCATTATGAATTGGCCAAATCCAAGGAATGTGACCGATGTGAGATCTTTTATGGGCCTTGCTGGTTACTACAGGAGGTTTATCGAAGGATTCTCCAAGGTTGCAAACCCGATCACTTCTTTGCAAAAGAAGGGGATAAAGTTTGAATGGTCACCAAGATGCGAGGAAAGTTTTCAATAGTTGAAGAATCTTCTTACAAGTGCACCAATTTTGAAAATTGCAGACCCAGGAAAAGACTTTGTGGTGTGTACCGATGCATGCAATCAGGGACTTGGAGGAGTTCTTATGCAAGACAACCACGTGATATGCTATGAGTCAAGAAAGTTGAAGGAGCATGAGAAGAACTATGCTACTCATGACATAGAACTTGCAGCCATAGTACATGTCTTAAAGATGTAGAGGCATTACTTAATGGGAAGAAAATTTGAGTTAAGGACAGACCATTGTGGTCTGAAATACTTGTTTGATCAGCCAACTTTAAATGCCAGGCAAGCTAGATGGTTGGAATTTTTGTGTGAATTTGATTTCGAAATCAAACACATAAAATGGAAAGAAAACAAGGTGGTTGATGCACTCAGCAGGAAGGTGCATGAAATGCATGTGGCAGTGCTTAGTACTTGCCAACCAGATTTGAGGCAGCAGATTGTTAACCATATGGTTGAGGATGAAGTGTATGAGCAGATAAAGGGCAAATTGCAGCAGCAAAACCTTGAAAAGAAATATGAGGGCTATCATTTGGAAGAAGGCAGACTTCTTACTTATAAGAATAGAGTCTATGTTCCAAATGCGGCAGATTTAAGGAGAATGGTTATGGATGAGATCCATAAAGCTCCATACTCTGGTCACCCAGGATATCAAAAAACAATTGCTACAACAAGAAAATATTATTTCTGGCCAGGGATGAAGAAGGATGTTGCCGAATACACCTCTAAGTGCATGGAATGTCAGTAGGTGAAGAGTGAACACCAACATCCAACAGGTTTATTGCTTCCAGTGCCAATTCCAGAATGGAAATGGGAAGTAATATCCATGGATTTTATTACAGGATTGCCAATGACTAAGAGACAGCATGATTCCATCATGGTTGTGGTGGACAAGTTAACAAAGGCAGCACATTTCATACCGGTTAAATCCACACATAAAGCCGATGCCATTGCAAATATTTTCATGAAGGAAATTTTTAGATTACATGGGTTGCCTAAGGCAATAATTTCTGACAGGGATACCAAGTTCACTTCCAATTTTTGGAAAGGTCTCTTTGCAGATTTGGGTACACAGCTAAGCTTTAGTACCGCATACCATCCTCAAACAGATGGGAAAACCGAAAGAGTAAATCGGGTGCTTGAAAACATGCTCCGCATGTATGTAATGGACAAACCATCCAAGTGGGAAGATTATCTACACTTGGTAGAATTTGCATATAACAATGGGCAACAAGCATCATTGGGAATGAGTCCATATGAGGCTTTGTACGGCAGAAGGTGTAGGACACCAGTGAGTTGGGACAATCCAGTGAACAGATTTGTACTTGGGCCAGAATTGCTTAAGGAAATGGAGCAAGAAGTTGCCAAGATCAGACAGAAATTAAAAGTATCCCAGGATAGACAGAAAAGCTATGCAGATAAACATAGAGTGCATAGGGAATTCAATGTTGGGGATCATGTATATCTTAGAGTGAGATCAAGGAAGAGTTCCTTGAAGCTTGGGAGCTGTGCCAAGCTATCACCTAGATATTGTGGGCCATTTGAAGTGCTCGAAAGAATAGGACCAGTTGCATATAGACTTGCATTGCCTGCTAGCACTAAAGCTCATAATGTTTTTCATGTCTCTTTGCTTAAGAAATATGTACATGATCCTAACCATGTGATTAATTGGGATGTGATCTAGGTAGAACCTGAGGGAGAATTCCAAACCGATCCGTTGTGCATCCTAGACAAGAAAGTAACATTGCTCCGGAATCGAGCCATCGGACAGGTAAAGGTGCAATGGAAGCACTACGGTCCCGATGAGGCTACATGGGAGCTGGAGGATGCCATGAGGGTGGCATATCCATTTTTGTTTAATTTTGATGAGCACTGAGGACAGTGCTAATGTAAGGGGAGGGGAATGTAATGTCCCCATTTTGACCCCCTTTGTATTAAATCGTAAATGATGTAAATATTGTAATTTAATCATGGTGAGGAGCTCAAGGCCAAGGCCCCACCATTGATTTAGCGTTTCATGTATCGGCAATTAAAAATAGATGCCTATGGTTCTTGTTAGAGGTGGGCACAATGTAAATAAGACATCATATAAATACGAATTTTAATGGAAAAACCCCAACTAGCTATGCAATGTAACAAAGAGATAGGGCATGATTCTACAAGGAATAGGGAGGAAAATTATTCAAACCCTTGAGCCAATGGTGTCAGCCCATGTGTCAATGAGAAAACCCATATACCACCAACTACCCATTTTGTCTCATGCACCCAATCATTTAATTCTTCCATAGATTAGTTGGGGCAATTAATGTCTTGGGATTGGAGAAGTATGGCAGTCAGATTTCGTGCATGGGCAAGCCATCAACCTGAAAATCATATTTTTGGCTTGTTGGGCAAGAAAACCCCCATGAAATGCTGCCTAAGGAAATTCCTCATGCATTACGTTCTTCCTCTCATGCAGACTGAGCTCACTGGAATTTATCCTCACGTTTTTCACCATAACCCTACGTTTTTCCATGCCCAGGAACTCGTTTTTGGTATTGTGCAACAACTGGGGAAGGAGGGAAGCGAATTGGGACTGAGGGAGAGGTCGTTTTTTCCCCTGGGGCATTTTTATGGAATGGGTTTTGGTCACCCAGTCGAATTATCCAAGTGCCAATACGTTTTGAGTCTACCCACGTTTTTCTGAAGCTCAGGAAACCCCATCTCATGCATCCCACTATTGAAAACGTTTTTCTCATGCTCAGCAAGTGTAGTTTGTTGTTATGTGCATCCTTGTTTTGATGTGAACCTGTGTGCAAGAAACTGGAGTGGTAGTGGACAGAATTGGCTTGATAAACCTAGTGTAGGGAGTAACCTCTCAAGAAGATCAAGAGGGCTGGCTACTTTTCTATGCACACACTGAGAGCACTAGAAAGGAAGGTATGGCTTAAGGGACCATGTGGCAGTGAAGAGAATACTTCCTTGTGTTGGGTGTGTAGGCATTGTGAGTGCCAAGCTGAATAGATCTGGGAGGGGTACCCATAGCTCTGTGGTTGAGCTCACTAGCTTAGCAATTCTTCCTTCCCATTTCCTAGCAGCCTGATAAACCCAATTGCAGATTGGCTTGGCTCATCTTGGTGTATGCTTGGCTATGTGTGAGTCTGCTGTTCCCTGGCTCCTTGTAGTAATCATGCCCAGCTCGGGGGGTGGCAGTTGTATCAAGAGGTTGATAAGCACAACTGGCCTATGGTTGGGTGGAATGTTGCAGTTGCATAGCCAGTTGCTTGGGACTACTTCATTAAGATAAGTATCCTCTTGTGAAAATTTGCAATTATCATTTGATGAATATTGGAATGAATGATGGATGTGCTAATGAATTTAATTCCGCTGTGTTTTTAAAAGTTTATCCATTTCCATATGATCTTTTATAATTCTGCAAAGGTCTTTATTTAATGGTTGTCACAGAAATTTTGAATGTATGTTAGATATCAACAGGATTTATTTAAATTCCATTGTGTTTCTATAGCATGCACATATACATGTCTTTGTATCAATAAGTTTAATTAATGGATATGGGGCTAATTGCCCAGATTGAGCACCACGTCCTCTCTATCCTGTTGGTATGGTAGGAGGGGACATTACAACAACACACACCACGAAGAACAACAATAAGAGGGAGAATCCTCATCACAAGAAGGGTAAACACCACAACCAGAATCAGAGGGAGAACTTTAGAAGATCCAAGAGAGATATATCTCACATTCGATGTTACACTTGTGATGAGAAGGGACACTACTCCAGAAATTGTCCCAGGAACAAAGGTAGCTCCCACAAGAAGAAGAACAATAAGAAAACACATCATGCTCACACAAAAAAGGATGATGAACCTCCAAGGAAGAGAACCAGAGAAGACAGTGAATATTCTTCAAGTGATGAAGAATATGTTCTGATTTCATCCCTCATAGGAACTGTCACACATGGAAGCAATGATTGGTTTATAGATAGTGGGGCTTCCAAGCACATGAAAATATTCAAGGAATCCTTTGTGAACCTATATGAACATGAGCCACCCCACAAGGTGAAACTTGGGGATGACAACCAGTATCCCATAAAAGGAAGTGGTGACTCCTCCTATAAGCTAGAATCTAAAAATTCTATGAATATGAAAGATGTCCTATATGTTCCGGGACTCAAGAAGAACCTTCTCTCCATATATGCATTAGATGCAAAAGGTATGAGGGTTGCATTTGTAGATGGACAAGTTCTTATGTGGCCAAAGGGAAAGACCATAGAGGATGTTGTGGTGATTGAAGAGAAAGAGGGAGGTTTATACAAACTTAGGGGCCAACCTAAACAAGCCCGAGCCCATGAATCAGTAGATCCAAGTGAACTATGACATAGAAGGCTTGCACATGTGCACTATAGAGAAATATCACTTGCAAACAAAGCAGTTGAAGGTATTCCAAAAATACAGGAAAAGCATGAAGGAATTTGCAAAGGATGTACAAAAGGAAAGAACATAAAGAAGTCATTTCCAAGCAACGAAAGCAAGGAAAAAGGAATCTTGGAAATCATCCATTCAGATCTATGCGGTCCAATGTCATCCAGTTCATTGAATGGGTATGTATATTATGTTTCTTTCATTGATTATTTTTCTAGGAAGATATGGATATATTTCTTGAAGAATAAAGATGTGGTATTCAGTAAGTTCAAGGAATTCAAGGCCTTGATAGAAAACCACACATAGAAAAAAATAAAGACTTTTCGATCAAACAATGGCAGAGAATTCACATCAGAAGACTTCAAGAAATTATGCAGAGATTTAGGGATTAAGAGGGAGTTGACTACTCCATACAATCCGCATCATAATGGAGTTGTAGAAAGGAAGAATAGAACAATCATGGAAGCAGCAAGAACAATGCTTCACGACCAGGATCTTCCAATGCATCTATGGGCAGAAGCTACGAGAATAGTCGTGTATGTACAAAATCATACTCCACATAGAGTACATGACAACAAAACACCAGAAGAAGTTTTCTACGGCAAGAAACCAAAGGTCAGCTGTTGGGTGTCGCCCAAGTAGGCATATTTTTGCTAAAGTACAGTGTTGTGAACTGCACAGTGCGAGCTGCGAGTTTAAACTAGCACAGTTTTGGGATGTGCACAACTCAGGTCGAAAGGACAACTGCGCGCAGCTAGGTGGTGTGCAGTGCCACTGCGATAGTTATTTTGGTAAAGAAGTAAAAAGAGGAAGGTCAAGCTTGGAGAGCGACCTATTTTGGGCAAGAAGTTGAGTAAAGGTAGAGGAAAGTGACCAGTCTAAGAGAGTGGCGGAAAGCAGTTAAGAAGCTAGGCCACTAAGTTGACAGTGACATGTAGGCTAAAGGAGCGGAAAGTGATAGGCCACGATGCAGTTGTAACTGTTTTGTTGATGAATGCGGCTGTCGAAAGGGCGTTAGAGCCATGAGTGTTCCAGTAAGGTGGCCAAAGCGAGTGGAGCAAGCTGTCAATGGTGACAGGCATGGTGGTGGGTAACTGCACCAATTTTAGGAACCTTGGGGTTTTTCCTATGAATTGTAAAGAAATGACCTACGATCATCATCTATAAAGAAGGAATATTTTGTAAGGGAAAGGGTTGTTTATTGGGTTTGTAACTCGTTGTATTATCTTGAGCAAGACCTGTTTTGATTTCCATTGCAAAGGCTTTGCAAGCTGTGTGCGCAGAGACCTATTGTGAAAGAAGAGAGTCTGCAGCTGAGTGTGCAAACCAGAACTGTTGTACCCTTCCCAAAAGATAAATATAACAACAGTTCCTATGGACGTAGCCTCCATCCTACGGGTGAACCACGTTAAATATTGTGAAGTGTGATTGTTTATGTGTTTTACACCTGTTAATTGCTTACTATGAATGCTTGAAGTCCCATTTATCAGTTGATGTGTTGATGCTTTTATATGTATTCACCATAAGAATAAGATGGAAATAATATGTTAAGTATCACATGTATGGATGAATGTTGTATGCCTAGTATTTATGGAGGAACGAATGCATAGGTCATAAGGGTAAATAATCTAAGCAGTCGTTGAATGGGTAAAAAACCACTTATACTATGAAATGAGAACTCGACAAAGTTCTCGTTTTTCTCTCTCCTAATTTTAGTAGGTATTTTTAGCTCCGTTTCAAAAATAGGTGATGCCAGTATCACACATTTTCATTTCGAGGCATTTTTTGGGACCTTTGAATTATCTTTATCATAAAAAAATTTAGTTTCTATTTTCAGGTGCGTTTTTAGAAATTTAGCAAAATAGCATACATTTTTAAGCAATTTATAATGAAAAACATATACATTTTGCAATTTTTTCTATAAAATAAGACATTTTTATGAACAAAATAAGACACTTTTATTGACAAAATTGTAAAAAATTCCAGAAAATATAGACATTTAAAACCATTTTCAATCAATTTTCAGATATGTTTTGTATAAAAATGATACTATTTCATATTATTTTCCGAAAACTATTGATTCACATAAATTCAGAAAAACTATACAAATTATTTGTAAAAAACATATTTCAAACATTATATATAGAAATTTTATTTCTAAAATTAAGTCTGAAAGTCAAAACATTACTAATATATCTTATCAAAATATTGTCAAACTTAGCATTTTCTTCAAAACATGAAACTAATCAACAATATCATGTAGGCCAAATTCATGTCCTCTTCTGGTGCATGTTTCCCCCCTCTAACATTATAATCAAATAAATTAAAAAACAAATTAAACTAACCCCTAACAACATTATAATAAAAAATGTAAAGAAAACTTAAAAACAAATCAAACTAACCCCTAACAACATTATAATAAAATTTTTAATAAAAAATTAAAAACAACTTAAACTAACCTAACAACATTATAAACTAACATTTAAAAAAGAATTAAAAACAAATTAAACTAACATTAAAACTAATAGATTTAAACTAGTGTTCTTATAATTAAAAATAAAAAAATAAAAATAAAAACCCAATAAACTAACGTAACATTATAATTAAAAAATAAAAAAAATAAAACTAATTAACTATATACTAACATTACACAAAATTTAAAAAAACTTAAAAACAAAATAAAAATAACATTATAAAAAATTAAAAATTAAAAAAAAAAACTAACTATACAAAATTTTAAAATAAATAAAAAATTAAAAATTAAAAAAAAAACAAACTATATATAATAACAAATCAAACTATATAACATTTAAAAACAATAAAAAAAATGAAAATATAAAACATTAAAAAAAAATTTTAAACAAAATTTTAAAAACAATTAAAAAACCAAACTATACAAAATCTTAAAAAAAATTAAAAACAAAATAATTAAAAAAAAAATTAAACTATACAAAAAAATTTAAAAATAAAAACAAAATTAAACACAATTTAAAAAAAAACAAAACCATGCAATGGTCGGGGAGGTGGGCAGCGGCGAGGGAGGGGGAAGGGAGGGCAGCGAAGGGATAAGGGAGGAGGAGGAAGGGGAGGAGGTGGTGGAGCTGGGCGGGGGAAGGGAGGGCGCGAGGGGAAGGGGAAGGGAGGAGGAGGTGGTTGTAGCTGGGCGGCGGGGGGATGTGGAAGGGAGGGCAGGGGAGGAGGGGGAAGGGGCCGTGAGGAGGGAGGAGGGGGAAGTGGAGGGGAGCGGGGAGGAGGAAGGAGGGGGAGGGCACCACCTACTTGGGCGCCAAAGGGCCGCCCCTCACGAGCGGATCGATGTTGGGCATTGAGCTGCTTGTGAGGGGCGGCCCTTTGGCGCCCAAGTGGGCAGTGCCCTCCCCCTCCTTCCTCCTCCCCTCTTCCCTCCACTTCCCCCTCCTGCCTCCTTGCGGCCCCTTCCCCCGCCTCCCGGCGCCACCTCCCTTCTCGCTCCCCCCGCACCCTACCTTCCCCTGCCCAGCTCCACCACCTCCTCCCCTTCCCCAGCATCGAGCCGCTCGTGAGGGGCGGCCCTCTGGCGCCCAAGGGGGCGGTGCCCTCCCCCTCCTTCCTCCTCCCCCGCTCCCCTCCACTTCCCCCTCCTGCCTCCTCGCAGCCCCTTCCCCCCCCCTCCCGGTGCCACCTCCCTTCCCGCTCCCCTCGCACCCTACCTTCCCCTGCCTAGCTCCACCACCTCCTCCCCTTCGCCCTCCGATGCCCTCCCATTCCCCCTCCTCCCTCCTCCCCTACCGCCCTCCCTTCCACCGCCACCGCCCTCCCTCACCGCCGCCCATCACCTCCTCCTCCTCCCTTATCCCTCCACCGCCATCCCCTTCCCCCTCCTCGCTCCTCCCCCGCCACCCTCCCTTCCACAGCCACTGCCCTCCCTTCCCCCTCCCTCACTGCTGCCCACCTCCCCGCCATTGCATTGTTTCGATTTGTTTTAAATTTTGTTTAAATTTTTTTTTTTTTTAATTTTGTTTAATTTTGTATAGTTTATTTTTTTTTTAAATTTGTTTAATTTTTTGTTTAAAGTTTGTTTAATGTTTTTTAAATTTTGTCTAATTTTGTATAGTTTAATTTTTTTTAATTATTTTGTTTTTTAATTTATTTTAAAATTTTGTATAGTTTGATTTTTTTATTGTTTTTAAGTTTTTGTATAGTTTTTTTTAATTTTTTTATAATGTTAGTTTGGTTAGTATATAGTTACTTAGTTCTTTTTTTAATGTATTTTTAAATTTTAAATTATAATGTTATCTTAGTTTAGTTTGTTTTTAATTTTTTAAATTTTTTTAATTATAACATTAGTTTAGATTTGTTAGTTTAAATGTTAGTTTAATTTGTTTTTAATTTCTTTTTTAAAACCCAAAGCTAATATTCGTAGAATAGGGAGCATTTGTGCAAGATGGGAGTGTGTTAAACCAAGCCGTAGATCCCGAAGGAATATGACATCTGAAATGATGGGTATAGATGTAGACTCAGATGGTGCGCCCATTGATAATATAGAAGAGTATGGGTCATCTACATCTGCAGAAAATGTAGATTCTGATAGGGTGTCAGAATCCATGGATGAATTTGAAGAAGCAGTGTAGATGCTTTTTATTAGTATGATTTTTGTAATTGAAACTCTAGAGGAGTTTTTGATGATGGGGTGTCAAGATCCATGGATGAATTTGAAGAAGCAGTTTAGATGCTTTTTACTAGTATGATTTTTGTAATTGAAACTCTAGAGGAGTTTTTGAATATTTATATGAACCATTTGTTCTTGTATGGTCTAATATATTATCTCATTATGAATCGCATCATAATTTATTTGTTTTTATATGGTTATAATGGTGAAATTATTAAAGAAATTTGTTTTTTGTTTAATATGCAATTTTCCTGAAAGTTGTAATTTATCTCTTCAAGAATTTTGTTTTTTCCAATTTAAGGTTGATTTTAAAGTTTTGTTAAACAACAATATGGGATGTTTAGGCCATGGCTCTATTTTTTACCCTAAAAAAAAATACGTGTATACTAGTATCAACACTTTTCTATTTGGGGGGTGTTTTTGATGTTTTTTTTTGCAAAAATCATCGTTTTGTATGGGTAGAGTTCTCGTTCATAGTATATAGTTCTCGTTTCATAATATAAGTGGTTAAAACACTAAGTAATACACTCACGATTGGTTAAGTCTGAGAGGGAGCGCATAAGTCTGTTGCATTGTCATGTTGATTGAACCTTACCCGAACCACGCAGTCCTTGGATGCATTGGTTGTGCAAGCATCCTAAACTGTAGAAGTGTTGACCGTGATGTAGGCTATCATCGCGCAGTCTTCAGTTCACAGTGTAAGCCCCGTAGCGTGCCGCATAGTAGTTCTATCTAAACAATTCATCACGCAGTTGTGGAAACCTGATTTTGCAGCTCCCCCATAGTTCCACCTCGGGTGAGACCTCAGCCTATTCGCAGGATGTTATCGAAAGGGTCGGTGAAAAGGGGTTTTGTTGGTTCGTTGAACCGCAAAGAACCTGGGTCTTTATCGAAAACCTAAAGAACAGTTATATAAGCCAACAAATGATTCCAATGTCGTGCTAAGAATCCGTAATGAGTTGAAGTCGTGATGTGCGATGAAGAAGAAGCTTCATTGGGTATTGACGTTTGGCATCACGACAAGAAAGAAATCTGGGCCTGGTGTGACAAGACAGAGAGAGATTTTGCAAGGAAAGAAAATAAGCACCCACATCTATCAGACATCCAGTGGATGAACAAGTACCTCTGGAAAGACGTCCATGAAATATTTTGGGCATCTTTCGGAAACGAGATACACAAGTGGTTTTCAAGGCTCGTAGAGCACAGAAACTGTACCCCACGAGAAGTACCGACCGAGTGGACACCAGAGCTCATCGAAATTCTCAAAGCATTAGATATTCCATTCACATGAGCAATCAACTTCTGGGTCGACAGTACACTACAGAGCTTCGTGATGGAGTTCGCTGTGGACATGCTAAAGTCCTACAACGCAGCCGAAAGAGAGTTTTTCAAGTGATTCAGAGGTAGGTACCTCAACAATTTGAGTTTACATATTAAAATGCTTTTAGCCGAGAAAGGCGTTTTTAGAATGCTGTGAAAATTTTGAAATTGTAATGGTCAATAGCATTTATAGCGAGTATGACGAAGAGACACATAATTTGAGAAGTGGAAAACAATATAAATTTACCCCAATGAAGACTTCCACTGAGCATGGATTCCGCATAGATATTGATTCACAAGTCGAACCTGATAGCCAAACCACACCTCAATATTCTACCTATCATCCCATTACTCTATAGAATCCATCGACTTTGAATACCATGCCTCCTATTACACAGACCCCCCCAGTTGTGAATATCCCTAGCACTCAGAACATTTCGGGTCAGACCGTTCCGCGCAATACTACTTTTATTTTTTTTGCTCATCAACCTATGCAGAACCCCCCACCACCTAGAAGAAGCATGACTGAAGATATTAAGCTGTCGATATTCAAAGAAACGGGTCTAGAAGACCCTGATCAGCACTGGTTTCTATGTGAAGCCGTATGGAATGTTAAACAAGTCCAGGATGATGTTGTGAAGCGAGCACAACTCATCACTAACTTTAGGGACAGAGCCTTGCATTGGTTCATAAAATACTCACAGGGACAGAATAGAACCCTGGTGGAAATAAAGGCTGCACTCTTAGCAGAATTTAAGAAGCTGAAGTCAGAATCCCAGTGTATAACAGAGTTAAAAGAAATCAAGCAAAAACCTAATGAAACAGTCTGGGAATTTGACTAGAAATTTAAAACATTGTTGGACCAAGTAAGCTTTGTTATATCACCGCAACAGCACCAGGAATGGTTCATACCTGCACTGTTTCCCCATATCAGACTGCCATTGATGCAGCAGAAAGTGGCTTCACAGGAAGAATCCTTGGAGATCACAATGAAGTTAGAAGCGTCACCTATTGGAGAAACTAGCACTGGGATGTCTCAGATTCAGACCCAGTTGGATACCCTAACACTACAACTATAGGATATCAAGAAAGGAAAGCAAGAGAGACAAGAAGTCTGGTATACAGGCTATAAAGGAGAAGGACACACTAAGGATCATTGTCCTTTATTCCAAGACTTCCTTAACATGGGTGCACCAAACCCATTAAACCAGAACCAAGGGCCATGGTGTGAAATTTGTAGAACTAGAGGACATCGGCTAGAAGACTGCTACCTGATTCAGAAATATGTAAGAACCCCTAAAAACCTATATTGCAATTTATGTAAGTCAGTTGGGAATGATGAGTCCAATTTCCACGCATATGAGCTCATGTTATAAAGGAAGAAAGATATGGAGCATATTTATGGAGGAGTATACAAAGTCCAAGAAGAGACTCCACAGAAGCAAGATAATGTCCAACATGATCAAGGAGCATACAGAGGCCGAGGAGGATACCACGGGAGAGGAAGGAATAATGGCCCAATGCAGGGACAAGGCCGAGGTCAAGTAATCTGTTATAATTGTGGCCAAGAAGGTCATGTATCTAGAGATTGTACCAACCCATGCAATTATTGTAAATCATTCGATCACGTTATTGAAGACTGCCCAATGTTAGAGGTATAAATGCAGAAATGGAAGCGACAAGATGCGCCGAACCCAAACATTCAGTTGATCGTAGTAGAGAAGAGGACTGCAGATCCAAGTATCAATGTAGTGATGTGAAGTGGCACTATGACAGGGAGAGATAGAGGAGTAGAAGCTTCAACTTCTGGAGAATTTAACACTAAGCAAACCCCTCTTGAAACAATATGGATAAGAAAAGCTAATGGGAAAGCACCTGCTTTCAACTTGGAGAAAAACAGAGAAGTCTTTGAAGAAGCGCGGGATATCTTCAAGGAAACAACACCTAAGTCACCAAGAATCCCGTTGCGTGGTGAAATACTGCATATGGAAGATATGCCGACTGCTTATGACAAAATGAGCACCGCAGCAGAGATAGGCACCTCTGTTGCGCAGTTCCTAAGGAGCTGCATGAAACTATTAAAGAGTCCAGATGCTATCGCAGAATTGCAAAAACTGTTAAATCAGTATGAGCCACAGAGCGAGATGGAAACTACCGATAGCGTAGTTCACCACATCAAGAAACACAAAAGAAATGGTAGAGAAATGAGACTCAGTGCACAGATAGGAGACTATGAAATGGATCAGATCATTTTGGATCTGGGATCCAAATTAAATGTCTTAACTAAACAGACATGAAAGCAGATGGGGAGACCAAAGATATTATGGTTACCTATCAAGTTGAGTATGGCCAACCAGGAGAAAGTCATACCTTTTGGTAGGTTAGCCAATGTCTTTGTTGACATTGATGGAGTGCAAAGTTACGCAAACTTCGAGGTTATCGAGATCGTGGATGATAGCCAGCCATATCCAGGACTATTGGGTATAGACTGCGAAATGGATAACCTCGCCATCATAAAATTGAAGACAAAGAAGATGATCTTCGAAGGAAAGCATCTCAGGTTCATCGCACCATTAGCCCCTTCAGATGGAGACAGATACGGCGAGCCGATTCAGGAGGAATCCAGAGCTCAAGATTTAGACTACCTTTACAAGATGTATGCGAACCAGAATGATTATATTAATCCCACTATGGATGGAACACTCAGCTGGAGATGCGACAACTCTTGCATCTCAGATTCTAATGCAGGACTGGAAAACTAGAAAATTTGTATGCATGAAATATCTGCAAGGAGATGCACGTAGGTTACAAAGTCAATACGTTGGATTGGCAAGGATGTAAGCCCAATTCCCACCTATGATGGTTTATCTAATGTTTATTCCTTTATCAAAGAATATACTGTAGCAATTGCAGATGAGCATCGCTTACCAGCACTAGACATGGCACTGTGCAAGACACTTGCCAGATGGTAGGCTGCGCACAAGCAGACATTAACCACATGGGATCAGTGCAGAATCAAGATGCAGATCATGTTTGCTGACAAGGTTACACTACCATTTGAGAAATACAATGGACAGATAGATCCAAGGCAGCATATTGAAGTCTATTCACAAGCATGGGAGGAGAGACCACATACAGAATGGGTGCATCTGTTTGTGCACACGCTGGAGGAAGAAATTCCAAAGAAATGGTAGCTAGATATGGAGTTGCATAGAGAAACTACAGATTGGCCTACCTTGACTGTGAACTTCTAGAAGGGCTTCAGTTTTGAAGATGAGAGTCCTACCATAAATGATGCTCTGTAGATTATTAAGGAAAGAATATTTAGACCAGAATGTCCAGATGGAAACATGACATTAGAGGAATTCTTTGAAGCTGACAACGTACCTGCAAGCCTATAGCTAGAATGGAAGGAACAGGTAGAGCATGCCATGGATTGTTATAATCTAGCTGAATAGATTGAGGATAAAGCGGGAAGTGATGAGGAGGATCCGTGCAACATACACATACCTGAGTTATAAGGAGAGTGCAACGTAGAGGGACCTCCGCTGGAAATCCTAGACATGAGCGGACCTATGAAAACGAGGAAAGTGAACATTGGCACCAGCGAAGAGCTGAAGTTCGTGTCTATTGGAGACTATTGGGATGATCAGACGGTTGTGGAGATCGCAGACCTGCTACATGAGTACCAGGATTTATTCCCAACAAAGTTTACAGAAATGAAAGGTATTCTGGGCAATTTAGGGGTTATGAAGATACCTCTTAAGCTAGGTGCGAAGCCTGTCAAGCAAAGGCCCTATAGATTGAATCCACGATACAAAGAATGAGTCAGGGCAGAACTTGATAAAATGCTCGATGCGGGGATCATTGAGCCAGTTGAGGAGTCTGAGTGGATAAGCCCTATGGTTGTCGAAGATAAGAAGACAAAAGGCAAGATCAAGATCTGCATGGATCTCAGAAAATTGAATGATGCTTCAATGCATGACCCATTTCCTACTCCCTTCACCGATGAGGTACTTGATAACGTTGGAGGAAATGAGGCATAATCCTTTACTGATGGATTTTCAGGATATCATCAGATAAGAATTGATCCGGCCGATAGACACAAGACCACTTTTTCCACAGAATGGGGGTCATTCCAGTACACAGTGAAGAAGAACTCGCCTGCCATATTTTCTAGAGTTGTGGTCGCAACATTTAAAGATTTCATGCATAAGTTTTTAGAAGCTTATTTTGATGATTGGACAGTATTTGGGTTAAGCACCATTGCGCAAATCTCATATTGATGCTAGAAAAATGTAGACTGCATAAAATTTCAGTAAACCTGAAGAAGTGTACTTTTTGTGTACCCTATGGGATTCTATTGGGACACATTGTGTGCAAGCAGGGCTTGATGGTTGATCCTGCGAAGATCGCAGTTATTGTAAACTTGCCAACACCAAATTCAGTAAATCAATTGCGCACTACATTGGGACATATGGGTTACTACATGAAGTTTATAACGGGTTATGCGCAGATAACCGCAGTCATGGAGAAGCTGTTAAAGAAAGACGCGCTGTTCATTTGGAACGCAGAGTGTGAACAAGGATTTGACACCTAAAAAGAAAAAATGGTAACTGGGCCAATTCTAGTTTTTCCAGACTAGGAGAAGCCATTCCATGTCCATGTCGATGCTTCATGTATATCATTGGGAGTTGTCTTAGCACAACTAGGAGAGGGAGGTATTGACCATCCCATCGTATTTTCGAGCAGGAAGCTCTCATCTACAGAAAAAAATTATACCACCACTGAGAGAGAAGGCCTAGCTATGGTGTATGCACTGCAGAAGTTCAGGCACTATTTGCTTGGTCCACACTTCTCTATGTTCACTGACCATTCTGCTTTGAAATACCTGGTCAACAAGCCAGTGTTAGGGGGGTGAATCTACAGATGGTTGTTACTCTTTCAGGAGTATGACTTTTGAAATAGTGGTTAAGCCTGGCAGATTGAACTTAGGACCTAATCATCTATAAAGGATCAAGTCAAGAGAAGAGCCCATGAACCTTGAATACAATCTACATGATGCGCAGTTGTTTTCTATCCAGATCGTCGATGAATACTATAAAGATATCATAGAATTTTTTACTACTAGGTTGGCACCCATAGAGTTTACTACACAGCAGAGGAAGCAGCTGGTAGTAAGAGCAACAGACTTCACCATAATTTCTGGACAGCTATACAAATTGGGGCCGGATGAAGTACTGCGCAGGTGTGTGTTAGAGCACGAGAAACCATTCATACTAGCTGATGCACATTCAGAAGCAGAAGGAGGTCACTACGCAGGACGAGCCACTGCACAGAAGATATTGCGAGCAGGGCTATGGTGGCCTACTATTCACAAAGACACAAAGGAGCATTGCCAGAGCTGTGATGTCTGTCAAAGGATAGGAAATCCGTCACGAAGAGAGGAGATTCCATTGAATCCATACTTTACATTACAGACATTTGAGAAATGGGCTATTGCTTTTGTGGGACCTACAAACCCACCGGGAAAAAGAACTGGTGGGAGGTATATTATTACTGTAACTGAATACCTCACTAGATGGGCAGAAGCGAAGCGAGTAAAGGATTGTACCACAGTTACAACTGCGCAGTTCATTTTTTAGAACAACCTTACAAGGTTTGGATGCCCGAAGATTTTGATGAGTGATCAAGGCTTTCATTTTCTGAACAGAACTATTGTGGCATTGACAGAGGAATGCCACATTCATCATCAACGAAGTACACCATATCATCTGCAAGCAAATGGAACTGTTGAAGCATTCAATAAAATACTGGAGAATGTGCTAACTAAGGTAGGCAATGTGAAAAGGGATGATTGGGACCTGCGCATTCCAGCTGTTTTATGGGCATATAGAACCACTTGCAAAAGTTGACTGGATACACACCTTTTAGGCTGGCCTATGGACATGAAGCAATAATTCCAATGGAGTACATTGTTCCCAGCTTGAGAATACCTGTATTCACAAGCATGGTAGATCGTGATGCGCTAGAAGAAAGGCTTCTACACTTTGTTGGTCTGGAGGAAGATTGCTTCATCACAGGCTTTCACCAACAAGTGCAAAAAGAAAGAGAAAAAGCATGGCATGATCGCCACATCAAAAACAAGTCTTTCCAGGTAGGTGATCTAGTCCTCGTGTATGATAGCAAGTTCATGAAGTTTGCTGGGAAGTTAAAGATGCATTGGCTTGGCCCATATATTGTTGTACATGTTACTAATGGTGACGCAACTCAGTTAGCCATGTTAGCAGGAGATAACCTGCCCGGCCTAGTCAATGGAAGTAAACTAAAACCCTATCAGGATAGTCCTGCTTCGTAGAACCCTTCATGATCAGAAAGAAAGGACACTTCTAAGTGCCAACTACGGTTGAAATTGGGCACTAGAAATGGGAAAGAGTTTGTACAAGAAGTATGATGAGGAAAATGTATATACCGCATAGCACTTGCTAAGCAGTGAAGCTACGCCAAAAAAAAAAAAAAAAGAGAGATAAACTGCGCAGTTTGGAGCAGAAATTGTAGCTGTGCAGACCCAGTTCAAGATACCCACTGTGCAGATCAAGATAAGCGAACCAACTGTGGAGACCAAGAAGCGGCGACAAGAGGCATATGATGGGACCATAGCTGCGCAGTTGAAATTAAAGAGGCACATGGGTACAACACAACTACCAGTACGACGTGATGAAAAACGTTAACCGGGCAGCTGTCGCCCGATTAGTGGGTCGTTATCCATCATGGTAGCATCGATAAGGTTAATCATTAAACATCAGATATGATATTATGGAGCATAATAAAGGGAGAAGTGACCGAAATCTAGCCAAGATCCGGCTGACAAGTTGGCAATTAAACGCTAACCTAACTGACTTGACAGCTTGGCTATGCCGCCACCTTTTTGCAATTAAGGAAACATCATTGGTCCAAGGATGATGATTGGTTGAAGTGACTGGGATCTCACAAGAGATCTGGCTGAAGTACGAACCATTAACCAATTCACTAATGGTCTCCTGCCACTTTCGAAACTAGCAGGGTCTATAAATAGCCCTCAGCCAAGCACTTATAAGTTTTAACAAGAACTTTGTTCATCTGCATTTGATTTCATAGTTTCCATAACCAGAGAGTCGAGCACTCTATAGGTGCATGTCTGAACCACTTACCAGTGCCGAAGTGTTGAAAATTTTCATCTAGTCAGGATTTCAGGGAGTCATGACAGCGCCAGCTACGAAGCCTGCAGGCGAGCCAAGAGCTTCATCCCGAAGTTCTGCAAGATAGGCTATGTTATTTTTTAGAATTTTCAATCTGATCTAAGATCTTAATTGAGAGAATAACATGTACAGCATATATACATCATATCTATAGAATATCAATCATGGACACAATAATGCAAGCACACAAGAGACACAGAGTTTCACCAGGGAAAACCAAGAAGGTGAAAAACCCCGCAACTTCCTCAGAGATAGAAAGAGTAGTGATACAACCAAAGTACAAGAGATAGTCTTCTCCTAGCAGCAGATCCTCCTCCTCACATGTGCGCCACTTTCCGAGTGAGAGAAGTGTGTGTAATGAGTGATCAAATAGAGATCTCCCGATCTCTATTTATAATTGTCCTGTCCTGCCCAATAAACTAATGGGGTTGACTTGTCTAGCTTAGCCTCATAACCCATGGTTAGCTTAATCCGGGCCGACCCCACACTTGGTGGTCTAATAACCCTTTTACCCACATGACTCATACAGGGCTGACCCCATCAAGGTGGTCTAATAACCCATCAGAAAGTCACAACACTTGTGACACTTGTCAATACAAATGATGACACTTCCGTATAGAGGAATAATAACATCTCTATAGGAGTACAATATACATAGATGAAATACATAGGTGAAATACATTCCAATGTTACATATACATCAACACTCCCTCTTAACTAGGAAGGTATTTCTCGACACAGATCTGCTAGCACAAGTCTTCTTCTCTGGATCATCATCAGCGAATCATTGTCCTCGAATCATCGTCATCGTCACTGCTGCTGCTATCTCAATCAATATCTGAATCTACTCGTCATAGGAAGTTCTACAGAGCCAGTCCTTTTTCATACTGGATGTAGGCCCACCACCTGTAGGTCTTCATCATCACTAGCCATACTATGAAGTTCTCAGGACTTATTACATGCATCACAAACCCTCGCAAGAGAATCCCAGGACTTATTACGGGTAGAAAGCCCAACCTATCGGATCTCCCAGGTCTTATATGTTACCGTCATCACAAACCCTCGAAAGAGCATCCCAGGACTTATTACGGGCACAGAGCCCAACCTATCAGATCTCCCAGATCTTACATGTGATCTCCACTACAAACCCTCGAAAGAGCATTCCAGGACTTATTATAGCCACACATCCCAACCTATTGGATATCCTAGATCTTACATGTAGTCACCACCACAAACCCTCGAAAGAGCATCCCAGGACTTATTACGGGCACACAGCCCAACCTATCGGATCTCCCAGGTCTTACATGTAGTCACCACCACAAACCCTCGAAAGAGCATCCCAGGACTTATTACGGGCACACAGCCCAAACTCTTGGATCTCCCAGGTCTTACATGTGGTCACAGGACAAACCCTCGAAAGAGCATCCCAGGACTTATTACGGGCACACATCCCAACCTCTCGGATCTCCCAGGTATTACAAGTCCTCTCAAGCACAACCTGTCCACGGCCACAGAGCATCATCTTGATACTCACCATACATAATCCTGATGTACATGATCATCCTGATCATCATCACTGCATCGTCCTGATGCATGTAATCATCGCATGATCATCCTGATCAACGTCACTGCATCTTTCTGATGCATATCATCTGGAGCAACATCCTGAAGCTCGCCATCCATGATCATCCTGATCATACAATGCATCCACCTGATGCATACCAAGTATCTACCTGATACATATCAGCATACATGATCCACCTGATCATACAATGTATCCACCTAATACATACACAGATACATGATCCACCTGATCATACAATGTATCCACCTGATATATATCATACATGATCTTCTTGATCATACAACATATCCACCTGATACATATACAGATACATGGTTCAAGCATCCAACATGATGTATATATATATACATGATCCAACTAATCATATCCAGCATCCAACATGATGCATACATACATACATATAAATGATCCAACTGATCATATCCAGCATCCAACATGATGCATACATACATACATATAAATGATCCAACTGATCATATCCATCATCCAACATGATTCATATACAGAGCAGTAACTAGAGCATCGTCCCGATGCTCATAATCCAGCGCTTACATCCATAGCCATGTGAAGGATCCTCCTCTCATCATCCTAGGAATGGATTCAGCAAATGTGTCCATCTCTTCTTCCTTGAAGTGTCGTCAATCTAAAGAACACCAAGCCTCCCTCTGAAGTATTTGAACTTCACTCTGGCTAGTGGTTTCGTCAGCACATCTGCAATTTTCTTGTCTGTTGCAACATACAGGAGCTTCACTGCTCCTCTCTACACCATATCCTTGATATAGTGATATTTGATCTCAATGTGCTATGACCTGTCGTGGAACACTGGGTTCTCAAACAGCTTCACACAACTCTGGTTATCACAAAAGATACCAGTAGCCTCTAGTGGGAGATCAAATAACTAAGACAGTAGCTTCCAGAGCCATACTACCTCACAACTAGCCGAACAAGATGCAAAATACTCTGCTTTGACTGTACTCAATGCTACGCAGGACTGCTTCCTGCTAAACCAAGAGATAACACCTGATCCAATACTGAAGTAGCACCTAGATGTGCTCTTCCTATCTGCAGCACTACCTGCCCAATCTGAATCAACTTAACCCTGTAGGTTAAACTTTTGATTTGCATCATACTTGAGCCCATAATCAATTGTACCCTTCAGGTACCTCAGAATATGCTTTACAGCAACCAGGTGAACACCTCTGGGATCCGTCAGGAACTGGCTCAATGTGTTCACCGCAAAGCAAATATCTGGTCTTGTGTTTGTGAGGTACATCAAGGACCCAATCATCTGACAATACACTGTGACATCAACCAGATCAGATGAAGCATCACACAGAAGCTTCAGGTTCGATGCCATAGGTGTGGCCATGGCGTTGCAGTCCATCATCCCAAACCTCTTCAGGATCTCCACTGCATACTTCCCTTGTCCAAGGAATATTCCATCTATACTCTGCCACACCTCCATGCCTAGAAAATAGTGCATCATCCCCAAGTTCTTCATCTTGAACTTGGCAACAAGCTTCCGCTGCATGTCGGAAATCAATCTATCCTCACCTGTAACAAATAGGTCATCCACATACAAAAGTAGTATCACTGGATTTCCTTCCTCAACCTTGTAGTAAAGGTTAGAATCCGCTTTACTCTTGGTAAAGCCCAAACTGAATAGAAAGCCATCTATCTACCATACCACGTCCTGGATGCCTGTTTCAAACCATACATGACTTTCTTCAGTTTGCACACATGTGACTCTTGGTCATGTGTCTCAAACCCGAGTGGCTGCTCCATATACACTTCCTCTTCGACTACACCATTCAAGAAAGATGTCTTGACATCCATCTGGTGTATCTTCCATTTCATCATTGCGGCCAGAGTAAGTACTGATCTGATGGAAGTGTGCCTGGATATAGGTGTAGAAGTCTCTTCATACTCAATCCTTCTTTCTGGGAGAAGCCACGAGCTACAAACATCGCTTTCTATTTATCCATACTACCATCTGCAGCATGCTTGATATTATAGATCCATTCGGAAATCACAACAGACTTCCCTTCAGGTCTTGGGACGGATCCCAAACATCATTCTTCATGATTGACGGATCATGGCATTCTTCCATTACTTCATCCCAGATCCTGGGAACTTCAATATCTTCAATAGATATATTTGTTGCTGGAACAAATGTTGTAGTCCTTCTTTTGTAGGTGAAGGTATACGATCTTTCCTACAAAACAAGTTAAATTGCATGATTAGAAACATCTCATAGTTTTCAGAACAAATTCTTACACATAAGAAATATGTCATACAGTCATGCAATTATTTTAGCCAATGCTTCAATACAACATTCATCCATATCCTGTAACTTTCTAGATGCCTTCCAATCTCTACCAGAACATTGTTAAGAGTTTGCACTACTCCCAACATGTCAGCAAAGAGGTTTCATTCTAGATAAGTAGCAATGGAATGTTGTATAGTGCCATAGGCCACTTACCCATCACATGCATATTAGTAGTATACTGTTCATTAATGCAATTATTCTAATATGCATAATACACAACCTAAGTCTAGGAACATAAGCATATACATCATTGAACAACATTATTTAAACAAACAAATATGTAAGAAATGACAATTCAAATACTTATCTTTGTTTGGTTGTTGGGTGGACTCCCTCTAAATCTTTGCAACTCCATTCTGATGTGGATTGTGAGAAGTGGTCGACTCCCTCTGAATATCTGCATCCTTGCAGAAACTACTGGAGTGTGCTACCTCTTGATCTTTGCTTCCTGGATTACCTATCCTTGATCTTATATTTATCCTCGATCCCTATGCATGCTTATTAGTATTATTATTGTTCTATCCTCGAGATCTCATACATAATCATACTTTCATTATTATATTCTCAATACTATCAAACACAATAATCTTAAGTATGTATAGTCATGATCATTTCAAACACAGATAATAAGCATTAGCATTCAATGTTTCAGGGAATACTTCTTTTACTCATGCATATTCTTATTTGATCATAGGACTCTTCTGGTTAGTCAAATCATCAATAAAGATAAGAGACATAATATGCATAAACCCTTGATTTCTTACATTTATAACTTTATGAATAAACATAACCAATCATACCAAGTATACTTATATAAGGGATCCTAACACAAGGTAATATTCTAACTTGATATAGGAAAAACATACCCGGATTACTATGTTAGCTACTTATGTCTAACATACCCGCATGATGTCTTCTGGTTCTCTTCAATGACTTGTGCTAGTAACCTGCATGTCTCATAAGTTAACCATTGTAGAACCAAGTTATACATACCTCGTAAGTATATTTTCTATGCGATCCATGACAATGGCCGAATCTTTGTCTTTATGTCACCATGATCATATGTTCTTGAAGTAGAACATGATTTGTCTTTCTTGGTGTATGAACAACATAAACCTCATACAACACCACAATGCATTAGTACAATCATAAGTGTTAAAACCCTAATCAATCAATATCTTCTATTATGTATTCATAATTTTATTAAGGTGATACGACAAGTCTAAAGTTAATCAAGATTGTACTAACCTTAATGAAGACAAATATACCATAAACTTAATCATGAACAAATCTCGAAACATACCTGGATAAGTCATACCTGTCGAGATTGCTTGTATTCTTCTTATGTAAGGCCTTAGCCTCATCTCCCTCTAAAACTGGAACTTCTTCACTTATGCAGGTGACCAATCCATTTTCTTCTAGGATTAACCCAATCCACTTGATTTGCAGAAACTGGATCTGGAGCTGGATTAGGGTTTGTCAGGGAAACCCTAAAAATTCAAACTTTCAATTTTAAAATTTTTAAATGATAGAAAGATGCGCCTTGATGAGTTGATCAACCTGGTATACTCAGAATTTGAAAACTGCAAAGTTTCACCCTTCAAAATTGCCTTTGAAACTTCCGGATCTTCTAGACAGGATCCCGAACTAGGGTTTGATAAAGCCCACCCTTCTGCCCAACCAAAAGGTTCGAGCCAAAGCTCTAAACTTCTATTTTCCTGAGGAGCTTCCAGTTGTGGTCACAGACTTCAAGAATTCCAACTTTTGCAGAAGCCCTAGTTTTCCACTTTTCCGATCAAAGTCCTGAACTAGGGTTTGATCAAGCCTGGCCTTCTACCCAACCAAAAAATTTGATCTTGATGAGTATCATTCATCTGTGGTCTCCGATTACAAAAATACCAACTTTCTCCAGAACCCTAATTCCTAGAGCCATGAATGAAGGTGCTCAAAAAATAATTTTGTTTTGACATAAATATGCACCTGATTGTTGCTAGTGTAACTCCGAACTTTCCGATCCACAGGGTCTAAAACATTTTCTTGTGGTATCCTGACCTGTCATGTTTCCAACCCCATAGGTCTGACCTCAAATGGATTCTCTGAGAGAGAGTTATTCCAAGTGTCGTAATGTGACCTGTTTATGGGATAAAACAGGAGAGAGAACTTGTATGGCATGACACGTGTCACTAGTTCCATTTCGACCTCTACAAAAGTTACCTGAGAAACTAAAGTCCGTGCACTACCTATAACATTTTACGAAATTTCATTTGGAGTTTCCTAGCCCAAGTTATGACCTTTTTTCGCAGGTCACCTATTTATGACTCAGATCTAGAAGAGGCAGAAACCCTAGATTGTACAGATCATAAAACACAAAGTACAACGAATTAGAAGTTGTCCTTTGGACACAAGGTACATGCCGATCTGATATTCGACCTGTAAAATTTTCTGATCCGAAACATTCTCCAAAATGGATTTATAGTGAAAGTTCTACGATGACTGGTTTTTGCTATATCAAGCCCTAGCATCGCAAGTGCAACAAGTGTCATACATGCCATAGCATGCCTTCTTTCAGGCTAGCTCGGATACCATGTTAGTTTTTCAGAATTTTCAATCTGATCTAAGATCTTAACTAAGAGAATAACATGTATAGGATATCTACAGCATATCTATAGCATATCAATCATGGACACATTAATGCAAGCACACAAGAGACACAGAGTTTCACCGGGGAAAACCAAGAAGGTGAAAAACCCCGCAAATTCCTTAGAGATAGAAAGAGCAATGATACAACCAAAGTACAAGAGATAGTCTTCTCCTAGCAGAAGATCCTCCTCCTCACATGTGTGCCACTTTCCAAGTGAGAGAAGTGTGTGTAATGAGTGATCAAATAGAGATCTCCCAATCTCTATTTATACTTGTCCTGTCCTACCCAATAAACTAATGGGGCTGACTTGTCTAGGTTAGCCTCATAACCCATGGTTAACTTAATCCGGGCCAACCCCACACTTGGTGGTCTAATAACCCTTTTACCCACATGGCTCATACAGGGCCGACCCCATCAAGGTGGTCTAATAACCCATCGGCAAGTCACAACACTTGCGACACTTGTCAATACAAATGACAACACTTCTGTATAGAGGAATAAAAACATCTCTATAGGAGTACAATATACATAGATGAAATACATAGGTGAAATACATTCCAAAGTTACATATACATCAATAGGCTGTAGAAAAGGGGAAAAATCCATCCACATACCACGGAGGGCCGAAGCCGGTTAAGATACAGAAACTAGTCACAATTGTGGAACTACCCATCCTCCTGGCGCACGACTACATTCCACCTAGGAAAGATGGTGCGCCACCTGCCTAGTTACAATAGAATGTCGTTTATGAAATTCCAATCCTGCCCATGTCTAAACATGTCAGAATTGCAGAAGACCTTCTAGGCAGAGTAAGGGATTGCAAATTTGAAGACCATGACCTTCTAGAGGGAGCACAATCGAAGGAAAAAAAGTTTCCCCAGTTTCAACCTGACCGGTACATGCGGCAGCAGGTTGATGTGCAATCCGGAATTGAATGTCTGTATGTGCAGGAATGACTAAAAGTGCTAAAACCATCTGGGTTGTTGCACCTGCTGCTCATCCTGCACTTCGATAGGAGCCCAGATCTCACGGCAGTAGTACGCCTTCTATTGTCTTGCGTACATGACGGTTACCTATGGACGACTAAAACTCCTGCATGGACGAAAGGCCAACGGAAGAAGAGGAAGGCTGAAAGGGCCGAATTCGGTCTGCAGCTACATCCAGATGATTACGAGACAATCACTACAAAATTCTAGTAGGTATGGGAAGAAACCTGTGTAGAAATAGAGGCTAAGCAAGAACAAATGCAACTCCTCCTTATGTAGACAATGGAAACAGTGCAGGCCATGGTCACGCAGATGAGCCTAGGCCAGCAGTCCTCAGATTCAGAAGGGAAGTTAGGGGGAACAAGCACACAGAAGCGGCCACCTCATACAGTGAGCCCCTACCCCAAGGTAGTGCATATAGATCCGATGCACTTTATATTTCCAAATGATAAGGTACACAAGTAGCAAAAGACTCGACACATTTTGACCTCAACATTGGGTCGTTAGCACTTGAGGACCTGAATGAGTTACATATACAAATTGCAGAGGAAATCCATGAAAGAGGCATTGCCTCATATGACCAGAGTGTCCAGCTGAAAGAAAACATTGAAGAGCTCAAACAAGAATCCAAGCGCAAAGAAAAAGAATTATCTGAAATTTGAGAAAGAGACCGCAAGTTAAAAGAGATCGTTTCAGTGGTATGCATGGAGATTGAAGAATCCGTAGAAGAAAAAATTGTTTAAGACACCATACGAAAGATTGGGGCCAAGGTAGAGTCCCTCACGGCCGAAATTATGGAAATGGAAGTTTCTTATAAGGAGAGGATCACGGACCTGGAATCCAGGCAGTCAACTCCAGCATCAAATTAGGACTTAGCCCCAAATGAGGAATTGGAGGCCACATTGGGAAGCATCTAGTATGAAGTAGCAAGATGCCAAGGTTTACTCAAACAAGTAAACACGATTGTCACAGGATTGAATGAAGGCCCAGAACTTCAGAAGATTAAAGAGGAAGTGCAGTAGACACTGCAAGAGATCGATGCTGCAAATGCAGAGATGAAAGCTCTTCCCCTGTAGCAGAAGTTACCTAAGTTTAATGAAGTAAAGGATCTCCAGAAACAAATCAAGGCATTAAGGGAAAACGAAGTCGTAGCTTCTACGTAGTTGGAGAGCATAAAAGAAGAAGGACTACAACTGATCCAACATTTTGATGAGAAGTTCGTAGAACTTCAAACGGCCGAAGGCACGATTAAAGAGCAAGTTAAGGAAAAAATTTTGCAGGAGCCGCTGGAAACTATTAAAACTTTTGAGAAGAAGGAGAAGGAAATTGTTGAAGAGATCATCGTTACATTGAACAACTTCACCACCAAGCTTAGCACCAGGGAAGATATCTAGGAGAAATTGATTGATGAGGGTGGATTGGGGGCGATCCACAGGTAAGTTTTAGGGGCCTCTTGGGCATGGCCCAAGTAGGAATATTTTTTCTAAAGTACAGTGTTGTGAACTGCACAGTGCGAGCTGCGAGGTTAAAATAACACAGTTTTTGGATGTGCACAGCTCGGGTCGGAAGGACAGCTGCACGCAGCTTGGTGGTGCGCAGTGCCAGCGCGACATTTATTTTGGTAAAGAAGCACAAAGAGGAAGTTCAAGCTAGGAGAACAACCTATTTTGGGAAAGAAGCAGAGTAAAGCTAGAGGAAAGTGACCGGTATAAGAGAGTCGCGAAAAGTAGTTAAGAAGCTAGGCCACTAAGTCGACAGTGACAGGCAGGCTAAAGAAGTGGAAAGTGACAGGCCACGATGCAGTTGTAACTGTTTTGTTGATGACTGCGGCTTTCAGAAGGGAATTAGAGCCACAAGTGGTCCAATAAGGTGGCTAAAGCGAGTGGAGAAAGCTGTCGATGACGATAGGCAGGGTGGCAGGTAACCACACCAATTTTGGGAACCTTAGGGTTTTGCCTATGAATTGTAAATACATGACCTAAGGTCATGATCTATAAAGAAGGCATATTTTGTAAGGGAAAGGGTTGTTGATTGGGTTTGTAACTCGTTGTATTATCTTGAGCAAGACCTGTTTTGATTTCCATTGTAAAGGCTTTGCAAGTTGTGTGCACAGAGACCTATTGTGAAAGAAGAAATTCTGTAGCTGAGTGCGCAGATTGGAACTATTGTACCCTTCCCAAAAGATAAATATAACAATAGTAGCTGTGGAGGTAGCCTCCATCCTGGGGGTGAACCACGTTAAATATTGTGCAGTGTGATTATTATTTATTTGTTTTACACCTATTAATTTCTTACTATGAATGCTTGAAGTCCCATTTATCAGTTGATGTGTTGATGCTTTTATATGTATTCACCATAAGAATAAGATGGGAATAATATGTTAAGTATCACATGTATGAATGAGTGTTGTATGCCCAGCATCTCCGGAGTAACGAATGCATAGGTCATAACGGTAAATAATATAAGCAGTGGTTGAATGGGTAAAACACTAACTAAGACCCTCAAGATTAGTTAAGTCCGAGAGGGAGCGCATAAGTCTGTTGCATTGTCCTTTTGATTGAACCCTATCCAAATCGTGCAGTTCTTGGATGCGCTGGTTGTGCAAGCATCATAACCTGTAGAAGTGTTGACTATAACACAGGATATCATCACGCAGTCTTCAGTCCACAGCGTAAGCCCGACAGTGTGATGCATAGTATTTCTATCTAAACAACTCATCACATAGCTGTGGAAACCTGATTCCTTAGCTCCCCCATAGTTCCACCTCGAGTGAGACCTCAATCTGTTCGCAGGATATTTCCGAAAGGACCAGTGAAAAGGGGTTTTGTTGGTTCCTTGAACTGCGAAGAACCTAGGTCTTTATCGAAAACCTCAAGAACAATTATATAAGCCAACATCAGCCATCTCAGGATATTTGGTTTCCCAGTATACATACATATCCCAAAGGAGAAAAGGACGAAGTTAGATCCTTCAGGAAAGAAGGGAATATTCATGGGATATAGTGAAAGCTCCAAGGCTTAAAGAATATATTTTCCAGGCTTCAAGAAGATTGACATCAGCAGGGATGTAACATTCAACGAAGACTCAGCATATCACAAATCCAGAAAACTACCCGTTAAAGACATTGAAGAACTAGAAGCACCCAGGATCTGTGATACAACAATAAATGAAACAAATCCAAAAGATCATGAAGACCGCGAGATAGAAGATCCACAAGAACCTGTAGATCCACCTCGTGAGAAGGATTATCATAAGAGGAAACTAGCATGGGTAAGAGAATCAATTCAAGATGTAGAGAGATATGGTGCTCCAGGAAGGAATGCATAAAGAAAGCAAGAGACCGAGTCTATTCTCCAGTTATGTAGCCCTGCTATGCGACATCATTGACAAAGAACTTGCCAATTATGAAGAAGCGACAGAAAAGAAAGAATGGAAGGATGCCATGATCAAGGAGTACCAGTCGATCATGAAGAATGATGTCTAGGATGTGGTCCCAAGACCAGAAGGGAATTCTGTGGTGAATTCCAAGTTGATCTACAAGATAAAGCATGTTGTAGATGGTAGCATAAATAAATACAAGGAAATATTTGTGGCACATGGCTTCTCTTAGAAGGAAGGGATAGATTATGAGGAGACATTTGCACCTGTAGCCAGATACACTTCCATCAGAACTGTACTTTCTTTGTATGTAGCGATGAAATGGAAGATACACCAGATGGATGTCAAGACAACATTCTTGAATGGTTTAGTGGAAGAGGAAGTATATGTAGAGTAGCCACTCGGATTTGAGACACATGATAGACAGACTCATGTGTGCAAATTGAGAAGGCTTTGTATGGATTGAAGCAGGAACCCAGGAAATGGTACAACAGGATAGACAGCTTCCTAACTACTTTGGGCTTTACCAAGAGTAAAGCATATTCCAACCTTACCTACAAAGTTGAAGAAGGTAACCCAATGATACTTCTACTTTATGTAGATGACCTGTTTGTGACAGGTGAGGATGGGTTGATTGCTGACACGAAGAGGAAGCTTGCTGCCAAGTTTGAGATGAAGGACTTGGGTATGATGCATTACTTTCTAGGTATGGAGGTGTGGCAGAGTGCGGATGGAATCTTCCTTGGACAAGGGAAGTATGCAAAATAGATCCTGAATACGTTCGGGATTATGGAATGCAAGGCCATGGCCACACCTATGGAATTGAACCTGAAGCTATTGAGTGGTGCTTCATCAGAATCAGTTGATGCCACAATGTATCGTCAGATGATTGGATCTTTGATGTACCTAACGAATAGGAGACCGGATATTTGATTTGCTATGAACACATTGAGCCAGTTCCTGACGGATCTGAGACATGTTCACTTGATTTCTGCAAAGCATATTCTAAGGTACCTGAAGGGTACGGTGGATTATGGGCTCAAGTATGATGCAAATCAGAAGATTAACCTGTAGGGTTATGTTGATTCGAATTGGGCAGGCAGTGCCATTGATAGGAAGAGCACTTCGGGGTGCTGCTTCAGTATGGGATTAGGTGTGATCTCTTGGTTTCGTAGGAAGCAGTCCTACATGGCACTAAGTACAACCGAAGCAGAGTATGTCGCAGCTTGTTCAGCTACTTGTGAGGCAATATGGCTAAGGCAGCTACTATCTGATTTGTTTGATCTCCAGTTGGATGCTACTTATATATATTGCGACAATGAGATTTGTGTGAAGTTGTCTGAGAACCCAGTGTTCCATGACAAGTCGAAGTACATCGAGATCAAATATCACTATATCAGGGATATGGTGCAGAAAGGAGCACTAAAGCTCCAGTATGTTGCAACGGAAGAGCAGATAGTCGATGTGTTGACCAAGATGTTAGCCATAGTGAAGTTTGAATACTTTAGAGAGAATCTTGGTGTACTTCATATTGAGGTGCCTTCCAATGGGAAGCGATGAGTCTGGAAGACGCAGATGCACATGAGCCATTCTCACATGGTGGTAGGTGTGTTCTCCCATGGTGCAGATGTAAGGGTTTGGGGTTATTTCACTTTTGGGGTTTATTTTTTTGTTGCTCATTCTATCTCTGAGGAATTTGCGGGGTTTTCTCCTTTATGGTTTCCCCAATGAAAATATTTGTGTCTCTTGTCTCTTGTGTTTGAATTGTTGTGCATGCTATTCTATTAGATAAGATCCTAGATAATCTTGAATTAAATTGTTAAAATCTAACAATCATATTTTCATAGCACCATTGTGCTACCAAAATTCCACTAGAAATAAATAAAGACTAGACCATCCTATTCCTTCTTCTTCCACCATTTTGGGATCACCAACTAGTCAACTGTATGGAAACTTGGCTACAACGGATATTGGATAACCCTCCCTTAGATCACCTGCAGAGACCCTCTACCATCCACAACCGATATCAAGGTGCATTAATTGTAAAATCATTTTCTTTTTGTAATAAAAAAATATGATTCTTTACATGTTGCATTTCTCCTTTTATGGCTAGTTTTGGAATGAATATTGCATGCATGTTAAAGAGTTGATCTCACTTAGTTTATTCTAGATTAGTTTAGTTTCATTTCATTCGGTCTACTACTAGGGATTGCACAACCCCTTAGTAGGTGCATTTTGCTCTACTGAGTAAGAAATAAATAACTAACATAGTAAGTGGTAATAATTAAAATTTTGATGTAGTGCATTTGTCAAATATAAGAAATAAATATATGAATACCACTTCTTCATATTCATTGGTTGGTATAAAATTCACGTCATCCCTATTCATCTATTTAATTAAATAACAAAGAGCATTGTTAATCCTTCACATTGTCCTATAGTTTAAATTTTGACTAGGATTGTTCAGGTTCTTGTGCATGCTTCATTGAAACAAATATTTTGTGCTATAGTTCATTGATCTTGTATTCAATTCCTTTGTTCACTCTAGTTATGTATGCCTTTTTCAACTCATAATCAGGATATTTGGAAAGAAGAACTTGAATCCTATCCAAGTTTTTTATATCAATTTTCAATGAGGCTTCGCGTATCACGAATACAATAGAAATTATTTATAATCATGGTTTTATCCATACAATATCATCTACATATACTATAGTCAAAGACCCCCAAAATATGACCAAACTATCTTCTAGAGAAGATTTGATAAGAAAACATATTATTATCAATACATTTGTTGTGGTACACAATGAGTTCCATACCTTGATTTTATCGATGGATATCACATAGGTTGTTCCATTAGGATAGGTTTATGCATTCAAATTAATTCACTCCACTCCAACCAATGATCTTGCTACTAATCCCCTACCTAAAATAATATCTTGGAATGGTAAGCTCTAAATTATCCTCACAAATTATATTAAATAATAATAATATGGTTTCTATCTAATGTAGCCACTCAAAAGTTGTATTTATGCTCATTTTTTCAACACTCTTACCCCATTGAAAATTTAAAAACAGAACACTAGATTACTATGCTTAAACAAGAAAATCACCTTATTATTATGAGATCCTAACAATTTCTAAAATGAATTGCAATACTTATGATAAAGAGTTTTATGCTCTTCTTCATAGCCTACAAAATATGTGTTACTATCTGCCTCAAAAAGAAATGATAATGCATAAATACCATCATTCACTTATTTTGACTGTCATCTAAAAAATATATAGGATCAATTGCACTGAAATGGGATTTCTACCTTCAATAGTTCCACTTGATGAATAAATAAAATAAGGGTCCTTGATAAATAAATAAAACAAGGGTCATGCAAATAAGGTAGTATATTTTTTGAGCCATCCTGCATTGTGCAAATTTTATATTCTTGACTTTAGGGTGCTTCTATATACTGAATAGTTTCAACAGTATGACACAAATCCATATTTGGAGACATCCTCAGTTCCTTATAACAACCAAGGTAAATCTATCCCCTTTCTTATACTACATGATCAGGGATAGTTGTCTCTATATGATTAATCAATTATGTTTCCCTAAGCACGTTTGTTCATCTATTACTAGTCCAAGAGGCCCATTTGTCCATGTAAAGGGAACATTTGGCACCAATATGAAATTTCAACACCTCAAGAGGTATTTTTTTGGCTCACTATGAAGAATCAGGTTGATGATTTCATATATCACTGCTCACAATTTTGTCAAATCAATCCATCCACCCATAAGTTGGGTCCATACTAACCATTATAATTCTCATCTAATCCAATATCCTTAAGATAGCATAAGATACAAGAGTACACACCATGTACAGAAATATAAATTTGGTGCACAAACCCAATATAGATAATAAAGATAAGTTACACAATAAAATCCTTAAATAAGAGGAGATTCTTCTCTAATTAACCCAAGACATTCACATAATCATTTCACATGTCCTCAACAATGATTACATTACCTTTATATATACATATTCACTCATTTCATATGAGGCCCGTTCATTAGGCCAACCCTATTACATATGCATGTATCCCCATTTATTCCACCCTTTGGTCATATTATATACATTTAGCCCCATATATGACCCCCCTGAGGTCATACTATAGTACCCTCCTTCAAAAAGCTTTGTCCTCAAAGATTTGTAGTTAACAGATTTACATGTAATGAAACCAAGTAAAAGGATCTCCTTATACTCCTACTTTCTTGTTTCCATTGATAATGATCCATCAATCCAAATTCGATTCTTTTGGTCTCAATCCTTGATAGCAAGTTGTTGCATAATTTTGATTCCATGTGTTGTGATTGTGTGTTCTCTAATTTGTTTTCATTTATGGTCTTTGATAATATCTTGTTGTATAATAAATTTCCGATGCCTTGTTCTATGAACATTGTCGAGTATTATTCCATCTTCTTCCTTAATAGTGTCACTGTATATATTCTTGTCTTGCTTGGAAGTTTCTTGGTAAGGAGGATGTCAGTATGGTTTAATACTTGATGGTTTCTCTTCCTTATGCACACTCATGTCATGAGTCTTCATTTCATAGATAATGGAATCATCTATCCTCTATTCTTGTTCTTTCATCACTCTCATTTTGTAGATAATACCCTTATATTTGACATGTACATCTTCAAATTGGAGCTCAACATCTTCCAGTATTTTTTTGTCTTCTTCTAGAATCTTCTCTTCCTTCTCCTTTTGAAGTTACAATGTGATGTCATTCACTAATCTTTTATTATCCTTCTTCAATTCTAAATTGCATTTCTTCTTTTACGTCATCTATATTTAGATATTCTTCAACTTTCTTACAAATTTCCTCTTCAAGTATTTTGGCAGTCTCTTAATCCAATATCCTTTCCTTTTCTTTATTTTTACCATGCTTCTTTTCTTATTTCAATCTCTTGACCTTGTCAAGTACTTTTTTATTATGGTTTCGTAATCTGCATATTTCTTCATTATTTTTTTTCAATTCTTCCTCTAACTCATCGTTTTCTTTTCTTAAAGTATTGACTTGATTAAATAGAAATCATTATAATAATTAATTTTTTTAATAGTCCAAACAATTCCACAATATTGATCTCATATTTATCTTCATCTCCACTAAATGTAGGTATTAACATTGATTATTAATTGAACTCCAAACAAAACCCTCAAATTCCAACCTCAATATATTGAAAATAGTATGAAAAATTTATAATATGAATTTTCCAACACATTATCTCATGTTTCCTCTTTCCAATGAATTTTGAATGACCTAAATTGAACCTTCGAGTCAAAAGTTATGCAAATTTCAAAATAGCATACCTTTTAAAACCCTAATTTAGAGATTGTTTTGCTAGTCGACCTTCCAAGTGAGATATCTCCGAAATTTAGGCCCCTCTAAGTATGATTTTTTTCCGTGGAGTATCTTGGTATGTATTCTCTAAAATACAATGGGTCTTTCTGATTTGCCAAGAATAAGTTATGGTAGCTTTCCATAAAGCTTGTTATTCTTTTCCTATTCAAGAGTGCGATAGTGTACGACATGCCATGTGTCCAATTTTTTGTATCTGATTTTGAAATTACTACTACAAATATTATGGGTTGTATTCTTTTTTATGCAATAGGTCTCACTTAATTTAGATCTCTCAATCTACATATATAACCATTTTACACATAACACATGTTTGAGACTAGTTTTTGGGCTCGTAAGAAACCCTAAATTCTATAGGGTATAACGTTGCACCTATAATGAATCAGGAATTTAAAATTGTACCAAATGTAATTCATTATTTCCTTTGTATCCCCTCCAAGTTTCACTATCGGAAACGCCCTAGAAAAAATGTTATAGTGAAAATGCCAAGATGACTAGTTTTTGGACTTGTCAAATATCCTAATTTTCCTAGGGTATAAATCTGAACATGTAATGAATAAGAATCTAAAAATTGCACCATTATCTCTATGGCCCCTCCAATTTTCTTCGGATAAAATGTCAAGAAAAAATTTAATAGCAAAAATACCAACATGAATCCTTTTGGAAGTGTCCAAGCTCTGATACCAAATGTTATGAGCCAATATCCTTAATATAGCATAAGAAACAAGAGTACACACCATACACATATATGTAAACATAGAGCACAACTCGAATATAGATAATAAATATAAGTTACATAATAAATCCTTAAAGAAGAGGAGATCGTTCTGTTAAGATTCAATATGCTAAGATAGATAACATCAGTATTACATTCAATTTCACAATAATAGCATATACAGGATCACTGAAAGAACAACAAGCATAGCATAAACTCAAGAGAAACAGATTTATCCTAGGAAACCCTCATGGGGTAGAAAACCCAGCAAAGATTCCTCAATATAGATGACCAACAAATACAAAGATGTAATCCCCAAACATGAGCTCCTTCTCCTCCTTTGCAGATCTCTCCTTCTCCTATGCAATTTTTCACAAGTGAGTGTGTGAGTTTGTTAAATGACGAACACACCTCCTCTATTTATACACTCTGACTTGACTTTTACTCTAACTGGGATGACCTCCCTTAGGATAGTCTAATAACCCATTACCAATTGTCACTGGGCCGACCCCACTAGGGTGGTCTAATGACCCTTTAACCCACATTGGGCCGACCCCTATAAGGTGGTCTAATAATCCTAGTTACCACATCTCGACAGAGAAATAAACATCTCCGGATATACAATAAAGTCCCGGCGGAGGTATGAAACATCTCCGGATAAAGTACAAATAGAATATTCTTAGAAGTTACAATATTTTAACACTCCCCCTTAATGAGAAGGATATTCTAACAACATCTACAGGAGCAATGAGTCATCAACTACATCACAGTGATACATGATACATCTATAAATCATTGGAATCTTTCTTCAATCATCATCAGTAACTCAAATAGATACTGGAACATCTTCAAGATATTGAATACTAGAACATCAACATCTTCGATACTGAGTCTTCATTTTCTGCAGCACTTGATCAGCTATAGCAACATCATCATCTAGATCTCTTGATCAACAACATCATCTATATCTCTCAATCAACAACATCATCATCTGAATCTTCCGATCAACAACATCATCTAGATCTCTCGATCAAAATCATCATCATCTGGATCTTTCGATCAATAGAATCATATGGATCTCTCGATCAACATCATCATCTGGATTTCCCGATCAACAACATCATATGTATCTCTCGATCAACAGCGTCATCTCCTGGATCTCCCGATCAACAGAATAATCTGGATCTCTCGATCAATAGCCTCATCGTCTAGATCTCCCATTCAACAACATCATTTGGATCTCTCGATCAACAACACCATAGCAGCATATCCTGCAACATACGTGATCTATTTACGGGATGATCAATCCTTATCCATTTAAGACACCATATCATGTCTAGGGACGATGTAGTCCACTCGTCAACTTAGAAAAAGTCTAAGGACCACTACTCAGAGACATATGTCTACGGATCAATTCAGGGACCAAAGTACAGGGATGATACAATCCCTCTCATCCACTGGGGACCACTTCTCGAAGACATCTGTCTACTGATCAATTCAGGGACCAAAGTCCAGGGATGATACAATCCCTCTTGTCCACTAGGGACCAATTCTCGAAGACATTTGTCTACGAATCAATTCAGGGACCGAAGTTGAGGGATGATACAATCCCTCTCGTCCACTAGGGACCACTTCTCAAAGACATCTATCTATGGATCAATTCAGGGACCAAAGTCCGGGGATGATACAATCCCTCTCGTCCACTAGGGACCACTTCTCGGAGACATCTATATACAGATCAATTCAGGGACCGAAGTCCGACTATGATACAATCCCTCTTGTCCAATAGGGACCACTTCTCGAAGACATCTGTCTATGGATCAATTCAAGGACTGAAGTCCAGGGATGATACAATCCCTCCTCGTCCTCTTAGACAAAGTCTAAGGACCATACATCGACCTCATCATCAGAACAGGTAACCTCATCATCGATACAAGTATCCACATCATCAATATAGGTATCCGCATCATCGATACACGTATCCACATCATCGATACAAGTATCCACATCATCAATATAGGTATCCTCACCATCGATACAAGCATCCTCCTCATCGATACAAGTATCCACATCATCGATACAAGTATCCACATCATCAATACATGTATCCTCATCATCGATACAAGTATCCTCATCATCAATACAAGTATCCACATCATCGATACAAGTATCCTCATCATCGATACAAGTATCCTCATCATCGATACAAGTATCCTCACCATCGATACAAGTATCCACATCATCGATACAAGTATCCTCATCATCGACCTTACCGTCGACATAGGCAATCTCATCATCGATACAGGTATCCATATCGATACTAGTATCTAAGTATCATCATTGGCCATGTCACTCCCCCTTTCGAGGAGGGTCCTTCTGAACTACACCAAGCTTGTCTCAAAAATACTCAAACTTTACTTGAAATAGAGGTTTGGTGAATACATTAGCAACTTGTTCGTTAGTGCTCGCATACTCGAGCTTTATAACTCCTTTCTGTACCATATCCTGTATATAGAAATATCGGATCTTTATGTGCTTTGACTTATCATGGAACACTGAATTCTCATTCATCTTGATACAACTCTGGTTGTCACATAGGATCACAGTGGTGTCCATCTCCAAGTCAAACAATCATGATAACAATTTCCGAAGCCATATCGCTTCACAACTAGCAGAGCAAGCAGCTATATATTCCGCTTCAGCTATGCTGGGAGCCACACTCGACTGCTTCATGCTAAACCACGAGATCATGGAAGATCCTAGACAATAACATATGCCCGATGTGCTCTTCCTGTCTGATACACTTCCTGCCCAATCAGCATCTGTGTAGCCATACAATCTGAAGTCATGATCTCCAAGATAATATAGACCAAAGTCTATCGTACCCTTTAGGTACCTCATCACATGCTTTGCAACTATTAAGTGAACACGCCTGGGTTCCACTAGATACTGACTCAAGGTGTTCACAACAAAGCATATATCTGGCCTAGTATTCGTCAGATACATCAATGACCCAATAATCTGTCTGTACAGAGTTACATCCACTAACTCTGATGAGTCATCAGCTAACAGCTTCAAGTTGGAATCCATGGTAGTGGTCATGTCCTTACATTCCAACATATCAAATATTTTCAAGATTTCCACAGCACACTTTCTCTGGTTTAGAAAGATTCCTTCTGGGCCTTGCCATACTTCCAGACCTAGGAAGTAATGCATCAATTCGAGATCTTTCATATCAAATTTAGTAGCTAGCTTCTTCTTGCTTTCCATGATCTGTTCCTCATTCCCTGTCAGAAAGAGATCATCCATATACAATAATTGTATGATAGGTTCATCATCCATAACCTTAAGGTAAAGGTTAGGATCAACTTTACTTTTGGTAAATCCCAAGCTTTTCAAGAAGCTATCAATTTTCCCTCTGTGACTGAACATCATTCACACTCTGCATTGAGTGATCTTCTGCATATCTATCTGTGCCATCTCCCGTCAGATGGGTCTACTGATATGAGCTTCAATATCATTCGAAATCTGTGGTGAGTTCCTTCTTGCATCCATCTAAGAGAAGAATGTCATCTTTATATAGAAACCATCTTCAACCTTGTAGTAAAGTTTGAAATATGCATCACCCATGGTGATCATTAAGCTCATCAAATGACTATCGATCTTGGGTATCCGTATAGATATTTCTTCAATTGAGTCTTGGGAGTTTTCTCGATTCGTACTTCTTCTTCAATTACACCATTAAGAGAATGGTATTATCTAGCCACTTGGAGCAAACATCTCGTCATGATCATCTTCCTCTTTCTAAGAGAATCTTCTAGCCACAAGCCTTCTATAGTATGTTTTATTTGTAAGTCTTCTTGTTGAACATCCATCACTTGTTCGGTGTTCATCATTCTTCATGATCTTTCCTACAACTCAAAGTTAATTACATGATTAGTAATACTTCATAATCATCAAATCATGTTGACAATTCAATGATAACCTATTATGCATACTGATATGATTCACATAGTCATGCAACTATCTTGACCAATACTTTGGCACAACACTTTTCCATATCCTGTATGCATACAATGGTTGTCTAGATGCCTTCCATCTCTACCAGAACATGCTATTAAGAGTGTGCAAAGCTCTTAGCATGTCAGCAAAGAGGTTTCATTCTAGATAAACAACAATAAAAAATTTTCCAACTTACCCATCATATGCATATTAGTAGTATATTGTTCAATGCGATAAGAATTCTGACACTATGCATGATAGATTCTAGGAATACAAATATGCATACAACTATTACAAGCAATATTATTGACTATTCAGAGATTCAAATAACAAATCAAATACTTATCTTTTATGTTTGTGTGGTTTCCTCCCACTTGATCTCTATTTTATGATAGCATCATTATATGTCTTTGAACTTGTATCCATTCTGTACCACTATGCATGCTTAAGTGTGCACTAGTGTCATCCTCATTATCTCATACATAATCATACATTCATTAGTATAATCTCAATACTATCAAAACATTAAGATTCTAAATAATCTTAAGTATGTATGGTCATGATTATTTTATACACAGGTATAATTACCTAAGATCCTAACACAAAGTAGGATTCTAACTTGATATAGGAAAATATACCTAGATTATCATGCTTGGTTATGTCTTAACATACCCAAACAATATCTTCTTTGTTCTCTTCAATGATTTAGAGACCTTGTGCTAGAACCTGCATATCTCATAAGTTAAGCATAGTAGAACAAAGTCATACATACCTCGTAAGTAGAGCTTCTATTTGGTCAAATACTATGGATGAGTCTTTGTCTTCATGTCATCATGGCCATAGAACTTGATTTGTCTTTCTTGATGTAGTTGTATCTTGTTAGCAGACAACATCATCCTCATACAACACCACAGGTGCATTAGAGTGTCATAACCCTAATCAGTGAATGTATTCTATCATTCACATGCATTTATTATCAAACAATCATAATTGTACTAACCTCAATAACATGAAGACAAACATATTATGAACTTAATCATGAATCAGGTTTCAAAACATACATGTGTCTTCTCAAGTGATACCTATTGAGTAGTCTTCTCTATAGGGGTAAAACCCTAACCATCCAAGGTAGATCACTTGTAAAACATCTTTTATAGGTTCATGGTTCTAGGATGATAAATATCAGTGCCATCTAAACCTCCTTTATTACTTCCTTATGAGTCTCCCAACTTTGCTAGGGTTTCTTCTTACTTGGAAACCCTAATTTTCAATCTCCTTCCTCCCACAACATTTGGATGGAGGATCAATATCTATGATGAATGGATTCCAAATCCATTATCAAAGCTTCAAATGTTGTATCAGGTGTCTCCAACATTGTATCAGGTCCTTCCAGACCTAAAAACGGAAAACCCTAAGTGAGAGCTTCTTCCTCCTCTTCCTTGATTTCCTCTGTTGAGTCATTTCAGATGTGCCATATTTTTTCTGGTGCATTTCTGAAATTTTGGATCTGCAGGGTCTGAAACTTCGACTTGTGGTAGCCTGAACTTTCATCTTTCTAACCCCATAGGTTTGAGCTTTAATGGATTCTCTAAGAGATAGATATGCCAAGTGTCGCAACATGACCTCTTTATGGGATGAAACATCATAGTAAAATTGTACGGAGTGCCACATGTCACTGTTTCAACTTTAGCCTCTGAAACCAGGACCTATGAAACTACATTCCATTCCCTAACTGTCACTTTTTACGGAATTCCATTTGGATATTCCTAGCCCGAGATATGACCTTTGTGCTTAGGTCACATGTTTAGGACTGCATTCTGGAAGAGGCAGAAATCCTAACTTGTACGGACCATATCTCAGAAAGTATAATGAATCTGAGGCTGAGCTTCAGACACAAGGTACAGGGGGATGTTATCATCAGCCTATAAAAGTTTCATATCTTGAACCTCCGTAGAAATGGATTTATAGCGAAAGTTCCACAATGACTATTTTTTACTATATCAAACCCTAGCTTCCAATTTGTCTCAAGTGCAACAAGTGTCGTAAATTCCTTACAATGCCTTCCTTCAGGTTAACTCTAATATCATGTTAAGATTCAATATGATAAGATAGATAACATCAGTATTACATTCAATTTCACAATAATAGCATATATAGGATCACTGAAAGAACAACAAGCACAACATAAACACAAGAGCCACAAATTTATCTTGGGAAACTCTCATGGGGTAGAAAACCCAGCAAAGCTTCCTCAATATAGATGACCAACAAATACGAAGATGTAATCCCCAAACATGAGCTCCTTCTCATCCTTTGTATATCTCTCCTTCTCCTATGCGAGTTTTCACAATTGAGTGTGTGAGTGTGTTAAATGAGGAACACACCTCCTCTATTTATACATTACTCCGACTTGACTTTTACTCTAACTAGTCCGACCTCCCTTAGGAGAGTCTAATAACCCATTACCAATTGTCATTGGGCCGAAATCCCATAGGAGAGCCTAATAACCCATTACCAATTGTCATTGGGCCGACCCCACTAGGGTGGTCTATTTAACCCACACTGGGCCGACCCCTCTAAGGTGGTCTAATAACCCTAGTTACCACATCCCTACGGAGGAATAAACATCTTCAGATATACAATAAAGTCCCGATGGAGGAATGAAACATCTCTGGATAAAGTACAAAGAGAATATTCTTATAAGTTACAATATTTTAACACATTCTCCAATTACCATAAGACATTCAGATAATCATTTCATATGTCCTCAACAATGACTACATTACCTTTATATATACATATCCACTCATTTCACATAAGGCCCCTTCATTAGGCCAACCCTATTACATATGCATTTAGCCCCATATATGCCCCCTTGGGTCATATTATATACATTTAACCACATATAAGAACCCCCCTTGGGTCATATCACCCCAGGAGTTCGTTTCCATTGACTTCATTAGTGGATTTCTCATGCCCTTATAGAAACATGACAATATATTTATGGCAGTTTGCAAATTTTCATAGATGGGCATTTTTATGCATTGCTCCAATATCACCACTACACACAAAACAATTGAGTTGTTTTGTATACATGTATGGTGTCAATTTGGGTTATTTATACTATGATTTATGATCAAGATTCTCATTTCATTAGTCATTATTGGAAGGAATTATGGAAACTTTTGGATTGTAAACTCTAGTATTCAACAACCTTCCACCCTTAGACAAACCAAAAACCAAAAGTTGTTAGTCACACATTGGTGCAAATTTTTCACATTTATGATTCCTAGGATAATTCTCTTCACATTGTTATAATAGAGGTTCACTCATCAACTACGCATTCATCATTTAAGGTTTGCAATGGCTACTGGCTCCATATGAACTTCTTGTGATCTTAACTCAACCCAGTTCAAACCAACAACTCAACTCAACACTTAGCAAACATGAACTTCATTTGTCTAACTCTTTAAGATAGACACTTAGGTACACAAGCTAGTACATAAAAATCAAGAGCATTAAAGTTCCCTTCATGATCACGTTCGAGTACCAATTCCATTCAATATTGATAATGGAGTATGGTTCCATTTTTAGAATAAATAAGGTTTCACAAAAAGGAAAAATCACAAACCCCAATAGACCCACTACATGGCCCATAAAAATCCTAAATTAGATAGGTGTCAACACCTTCTAAATGTATTTGCCTCCATGTATCAACTTATGACAAACCTACTAACAAATCTTCTTTCCTCGAATAAAATTAGTTTTTAGGCACTCCATACATGGCTATGCTAATCCTAGTTTAAATTTATAATATTTTAAATATGAAAATCCTTTAAGAAATAGAACCTTGGTGGGGAGGATAACATTTTGTCTCACAACCACTCACTCAAACTAAACCCAATTGACATACCCACACATAGAAATTATATTGTTATGTTTTAAAATTACATTATCAAATATAAATTTTACAAGGATACACATATTTATATAATAAATGCAAGTTTATTATTATTATTATTATTATTAATGTATTTGTTAATAATAATAATAGAAAACAATTATATATATATATATATATATATATATATATATATATATATTTTCTTTAGTTACTTCTATTTAAAACAAATATATATTTTTGATCTTCTAGATTAGAGTTGATGAGCTCTTCATAATATTTCACTTTTCTTTTATCCTTTAAATGACCTCTTCCTCCTCGAATTCCTAATGATTTAGTAAGACTTGGAATCTTTATGCCAACGTCACTTAAGTCTTAGGTTATTTTGACTAGAGTATGAAGAGATCTTAGAAAGCCTCTTGTCATTAGGTACCTAGTCATAACCATGCTCCCAATTAAGGAGAGACTTGCTTTTATAAGGAAGATAGGATACGGTGTTGCCTTTCATTTTGAGATTATATGTTATATGCTCTAAGAGTGTTTTGTCTCCCATATTTTTTTAGATTATATAGAATTAAAATCCTTAATTTTTAAAATAGATAAGTTCTACATTTTGTTTCACTTGGAAAAATGCAAGATTTAAAATTCTTCTTTCTTTTATAAAGTATATAAAGGAAATTCTAAATTAGTTTTAGTGAACTTTAACAACCATTATTATTATTAAATAAATTCATAAATTCCAACTTTATCTCTCCTATATTAAAATGGACTTATATTAACTTAATAAATAATTAGATGATATATTCCATGGAATCTCTTCCCAAAGTTAAAGTTGTTTTGTTTACTTTAATGTAGAGTTGAGGTTTGTAGTGACCAATTTTGAAGTAGGAATGTAAGAAATTAATGTAAAATTTGGATAAAAATAAAAAGAGATAGTGTTTGTTTTTTACTAAATTAAAATTGATTTATAATGTTTTTAAAATATATTAATTTAATTCACTTTATATTATTAAGTTTATTTTTTATTTTTTTTAAAATATATTAATTTAATTCACTTTATATTATTAAGTTTACTTTTTTCATTTTAGTTTTTTCTACATAATTTTATTAAAAAAAATTTCACAACTTATTAAATGTATATAACTTACACTATATGTATGAACCAAATAGTGAAATAAATCTTCTTACAGTATAAAAATTATATTAAAAATCTAATTTATATTGTTAAGTGTATATAACTTACACTATATGTATGAACCAAATAGTGGAATAAATCTGTCTTACCGTATAAAAATTATATTAAAAATCTAATTTATCTCATTCACACTAAGTTGTTCAACTTAAGTGTATACACTATATGTATGAACCAAATAGTGGAATAAATTTGTCTTGCATTATAAAAATTATATTAAAAATCTCATTCACACTTAGTTGTTAAGTGTATATAACTTGCATTATATGTATGAAACATGTATGAAACAAATAGTGGAATAAATTGGTCTTGCAGTGTTAAAATTATACAGTGGAATAAATTGGTCTTACAGTGTTAAAATTATATTGCCAGGATTACTTTTATTTGAAAAAAAAATTATGGATCAAATCTCTCTTTCCTAAGATCAAAATAAATTCATAAAAAATAATGTAAAATCAAAATATAAACCATATTAATCTAGAACTGGGATGTGTAAGTCACAACCTATACTCTAATGAATTCTACTTTACTAATGGGAGAACCCTCGTTAATTAAGTGGATCTGTCTGGAATGAATGTAGAATTGAAATTTGTAACAAATCTGACTAGAAGACATGCATACACAGGGCCACAAGATAATTAAGTCTTCAATTTTACTCTCAGACATAATTGTCTAAATTTTCCACAGCTAAATAGCCAAGTTTTATTCATTTACAAACAAATGAATTGCAAATGGCATTTACAGTATAATATGGAAGGAGAAGAAGGAGCACCATTAACATTAAATATATTGTTGAGGTTTTGGTGCTCTACAACAAAGTGAAAAACTTAGATATGCACGCTGCATGTTCTGCGGTTGAAGGAATTACTGCCATGGACATTAACATAAAGATTATTACACTGCACTTTCATCTTGAAATCACAGGACTTACAGAACCAAACCTTGAAACGAACTTTGGCACGCAATTTTAGCTTAACCTCCAGTATTGCGCCCAGAGACGAGCTGCGCTGATCTAAAGCCCCCAGATCCCTAGCAATATCTTCACTCGATATCACATACTGAAACCCGGTTAAAACAGGCTGCAGGAAGGTAGTGTTCTTGTGGCCCTGATGGAAGGGAGGCAGATATCCAGTAGCAATCCTTTCATCTTCATAGTAAACGTTCCACTCCATCTTATGATAATAAATGCCCATTTTGCCATTAGGGTTCCGAACCGTAACGTTGAAATCCATCCTGTCATTCAGTAATTTTCCTGTAATGCTCAGCTGTGAGAGAGAGGCATAGTCTACATAGTATCTTGGCTTGTGGGGGCGCAGAATCAGCCATGCTATTAATATATAAATCTGTCTACAAAATCCGCTGTGGCTTTCTTTCGCCATGAAAGTATAGCAATGGAAGCTGCAACAACAACCAGTCTATTGTCTTCAACTAAAACTGTATTAACCCGGTAAGGATTAGACAATGGTAAAGGTGACCAGAGAGATCTTGGAAAAAATAAAAAAAGGTGACCAGCGAGGTCTTGGAAAAAGAAAGTGTCCAGAGTGGGACACAACTATTCGATGCGTGTGACTCAGGGTAACAATGTTCCTTTGGCTTTGGAAAAATAAAAAATTAATATGGAAAAATGTATTATAAGTGGTTAATTAGTAGAGAGTAGTTAGCATTTCTTAATAATTTCAATAAACTTTCTTACATATCTAAGCTAGAAGATGTCTCAACCTAATATTGATAGATGGAATGAAATCTATCTATCTCTATCAAGTGACCATTTATCCTTGACAAGTAGTTAGCATTATTATTAGTTAGTGTAAGTTGATTTATTATTTGAAATAACTTTTTATTGATTTATAAGGGGTGGATTTTCACTTTTGTCACATATTTTTTGGTTTGGGATGGTTAACTTGTTTTTTCTTTCATTCATCACTTTTGTCACATACCTTTAGGTTTTGGATGGTTAACTTGTTTTTTAGAGAAAGTGTAAATTGATTCATCATTTTTGTTAAGTTGATTCATCAATTTTGTCACATACCTATAGGTTTTGGATAGCTAACTTGTTTCTCAAGGTTAGTATAAGTTGATTCATCACTTTTGTCATATACTTCTAGATTTTGGATGGTTAATTTGTTTATCCATCACTTAAAATGACTTTTTAATAATCTATAAAGGTTCTCAAAGTTAGTGTAAATTGTTTTATCATTATTGTTAAGTTGATTCATCAATTTTGTCACATACCTATAGGTTTTGGATAGTAAACAAGGTTAGTATAAGTTGATTCGTCACTTTTGTCATATACTTCTACGTTTTGGATGCTTAACTTGTATCCATCACTTGAAATGACTCTTTAATAGTCTATAAAGGAGTGCACTTTCATTCTTGCCATATACTTATATGTGATAAGTGACATTGAGGATTAAATGCCCTATTAAATCGAACTTTTGGTTTAGTTTTAGAAATCAAGTTGTATACATTGATTTTGGAATTAAGTTGGGTTAGATTTTTTTATTTAAATATAATTTAATTTTGAATTAATCAATTATGAATCATTTTAATGATTTTATTACATATACATTTTCAATTATTAAAATTATATACTATAGAAATTTTATTTAACATAAACTTATATAAAAAATGGGAAAAAAAGATTAGACTACACCTTTAAAAATGCTTTAGCATTTAGTTATGCTTTTTAGTCAAAAGTCTATGGCCAAACAACTTATGCGCACACATATTTTTTTAATACATAAATCTTAAAATAAAATTATAATAATCCATAGTGAATAAAGTTTATGAACAAAATTAAAGTGTATTAAAGTTATAATATTAAGTCTTAAAGTTTATTAAAAATATTAAATTTAGAATATTAAGTTTCATATATTGTAACATTACATTTCTATTGTTATATGGATAATTAGTATAAGGTTATGTGGTTATAATATTAAGTTTTAGCTATTGTGAAATTATTGTTTATTGTTATATGAGTATTGTTTTTATTGGTCGTTTAGGACCATAATTGTAATTGTATCGACACTTAGAATTGTAATTGTATTCTCTGTCTCCAATATATACTAAAGAGACCTAGTTTTAGACACATCTCATATTGTCTAGTGTATTTGGTACATTGTATAAGGAGGTTCTCCACTTGATGAGGCTTCGCATTCATCTATTTTCTTCATTCTTAATGTGTTGAATCACTCTTTCTTTCTTATTTTATGTTTTTGGGGGAATTTGGTGTTTAACATTAGGCATCGGAGATTGAACACTTTCAAAATGAGTCATCTTGGAATTTTCCCTATAAATTCCTTTTGGTGATGTTTTAGATAGTGAAACTTGGTGGGGCCTCATAGCACATAGCAAAACATATCTGCTAGGAATTTCAAGTCATGAACTATTATAGATTCAAATTTATACCATGCGGAAGTTAGGATTGTTTACTAGCCCAAAAACTTGTCTCAAGCAAGTTCTAAGTAAAATGAGCTCCAAACTGAGTGATACTTGTTGCATCAGAAGGAAGACAAGCCATTTTGTTTGTGGTAAAAATTTCAAATTCAGGGATATAAAATTGGACACATGGCAGGCCATACTCTTTCGCTCTCCTCAAAGGCACAAAAACAACAAGTTTTGGAAAAATAACCATAACTCTCTCTCAGAAATTTTGAATTGGGTGAGACCTATTGAATTACAAAGAAGACATGTCAATCTATTACATGACGAAATTTCAAACTCAAAAGTGCTTAAATTGTAGATTTACCTCAGTTGGAAGGTCATCCAACAAGACAATCTCCAAACTAGGGTTTCTAAAGGTATGTAACTTGAAAATTGCATAAATTTATATTGGAATATTCAAAAGATTTAATAAAGAGTAAATAGAAAAGAATTCTAGTAAATATCATTGGGATCAAATGGAAAAAGGTGTAGCAAGAAATTATACACCCATTAAACCTCTTGAAGGATAATCTGTAACACAAGAAGAACATAATGATTTGAATTTTTTTATGTTTAACATACCAATAGAGTAGATTGTTGACACAAACCTAGTCGATAGGGGTTCCCAACACTGTCGACACCCAAACCAGTGTGATCTCCCTGAGCACCGGCCTAGACAGGTTTTACCCCATCCAACAACACCTGCAGAGCAGATCAGGTCTCACCCGAGATGTTCAAGGGAGAGTTGACGGAACCATGTTTCCGCCGAATGAAGGAGGATGTTTGTGGATCAATTACTCATCTTATTGCAACATTTCTGAAATAGATCTAAGCATTTAACTCAGGAATCAATCATATTCATGGCATCAGTCGATAGGACAATTCATAATTGCAACAGATATAACAGTAAAGCATTAATTGCAGCAAGGAAACATCGCATCATTCATATATTCATATTGCGAAATGCATTACCACAGATAAATAGGAAAAACACAGGGATTCTGCTCAACAACTCTGTCACATCATATTAACTCCGCAAAAACCCAGATACAAAATACTCATCCTTAAGCATCAGATCAAGATCTCTTAGATGTTAAGATTCAACAATCATGCTCTCCAAAAGATAGATGTCCCAATGCTTACAAACCTACACCTATTTATAGGCTTGCGCCTTTACATTGTGTTTCCACTTACTAACTACTTCCTAACCGACACTTCAAAGCAAATGACCCAAAATCTATCTATTGTGGTCCAAATGACCCAAAAACCCGCATACCGCCAATTCAACTGACCCAAAATTACATAAAATATTTGCACTCAACTTTCCACCTTTCATGGTATCTTTGACCTTGCACAGCATCCACGATGTTGTGATGCTGACTTGTCCAAACCGCCTACCAATAGGCCCCCAACACAATCTTGTGGCTCACCCTTGAGCCACGTCAGGAGGACATGGTGTACTCATTTTTCTTCACCCTGAAGTCTTCATACTGTTGGCGGATTCGTTAACCTGCTCATGACTATTGTAGCGACTTCCTGGATCTCAGTTAATTCCTATGCTAATGGGTGCTTAACTAGGTGCACATCAACTTTCTTCCTTCCTTCCTGTACCGCCCGCAGTGCAGAGTTAGCCGCAACATTAAACTGTGCCCCGAGGTCTTGAAACTCATCCAACTGCGCAGCGTGTTTCTTCTGACGTTCTTCCACTTTGGCGACTCGCTGCTGCCACGCCTTGAGCTCTATCGATTCGGATACCTGTGTTGTTGGTGGAATCATGCGCATGGATGTCTTCAGTGTTGCCAGTTGTTCTTCCACCTCGCGTTGTTGCTTGGTCAGCTGCTCTAGTGGCTCATCCTGAACAATACTACCCCAAAACAGTGCGGTCTCAGCAGTGATCTTGGTCACTTCATGTTCCAACTCACCTAGTTGGATTGCCAACTCTTTGATGGCACTCTTTCACACTGCAACGACTTCCGGTGGTGTGGCCGGCTGGAGTGCGTAGGTCAAGGTAGCATTTTCCTCTTATAACCCGTCGATGACAGCCCCCATCTTCTTCGCTCACTCAATTGGATCCAAAGCCCCTGTCAGCTCCAGTACATGTTGACAAGCTTCAGCAACGGCCTCCTCCAGCCGCACCTTACTATTCCACAAGGTGGTGTTCTCCACCGTCAACCAATCATGTTCCTTCTTTAGCTCCGTTATTTCCGTATCCTTCTCAACCCGAAGCTGCTCCAGCATATCCTTGAGTTCATCGGCCACTTCCCATGCCACTATTGCCTTCCCCTTGAGTTCCTCTACTTCCTTTCGTAACACCACTTCACCCTCCTGCAAGCGCAATAGCTGACTCCTGACATCCTTCTCTCTATCCACTAGTTCCGGACTGGTGACCATCTATAGCTACACCAATATCTGTGACAACAGTGCATTGATGTTAACAAACAACACCTCCAACTACTGCAGTGAAGCCTTGAGAGCCTCATCATCAGTCACAATCATAGTCAGGGAATTTGTACATTCCAGACGCACAACTCAGTGCCAATTGTGCCAACTTCCTGCATAGTTTCTTCCTCTGGTGCCTTCTTCAAAACAAGGTCACACAAGGAATCCAAATGGGAAGTTACCGCATGAAACCCTTCGTCCGCCTTTTTCGTCATTGCTCTTTCCACCCCACTGGTTGCATTATTTATAGCTAGTAGTAGTTGGTCAAGCTGTTCCTCCGTTGATAGGGGGATACCATTGATTGTCCCATATTCATAGCGTGCTTTCATTTTTCCCTCTTCACGCTTGCACTCTTCATCCATAGGTGTCTGCGATGACTCCTGGTCCAACTCTTGGTGATGCTGTGGTTCCATCACTGGCGCATGTGATGATATCCCCATAGACTCCTCCTCCTAAGAAACTAGTTCTCTCCATTCGACCGGACAATCATCAATGATCGCATCTAAGTCTTCATCGGATAACTTATAGGGGGTCTGCAACCACTGCTTATCCTTATCCTGTCGCACTTGCACATCGATACTGTGTGGTCCAATCACAAACCAGGTGATCCCCTTATACTTTTCAAAAGTTGTCTGAGTCAGCCACGGAACCCGCTCGACGGCCTCCTGCAGCGATTCCCAATAGAACCAGAACTGTGTGGCGCAATCCTTGTTGCAGTCTAGTTCCTACACCCACCACAGGTTTTGGTAGCATGCTCCCTTGCGAACTTGCACCGCGTCCACCTCCATTCCTTGATACTCGTCGGGCTCCATCCAGGCGACAAGCACGACTAAGATCAGCAACTAGCTGTATGCGAATGGCCGCCGTCCCGCTTGGGCCGCCAGCACGTCCTCCATCAACTGGTTGAGCAGAAAAAGTGACCAATTCACGTGCATGCCTTCCGCACAGAGCTCCACACATGCAACAACCCCTGAGTTTCCTTGGTTGGGACGATTGTTTTGAATGATTTTGGTAGTCAGGATCCACGCCCCAATTTTAACTGCGGGCTCATCAATGTTGTCTAGGAGGTAGGTCCGTCTGTCATGCTGCATTTTATATTGCTTCCTCAACCTTGCCATGAGATTTTTGTCGTTGTTCTTCCCCTGAAAATATTGCGATGGGTCTACCCCATCCTTTGGAAACCCCGCGATTTCAGAAATCAAGTCCATCGTGATAGTGACCGGCTTGTCCAACCATAAAATTTCGCCATGAAAATAGGCCAGTAGCTGTTTCACACAGGGATTTGCTTCCGTCAACCACCCAAAGTGTGGCATGTTGATCAAACCCAACAACCCATCCTTCTCCAAACCGCATGCCCAGTCATGTGGAATGCGTGGCGTCGGTCCAATCCCCCCGCTACTCATGGCTTAAAGGGCTCTGTCATAACCTCTTCCATCTCTAGCAAATCATTATCCTCATACCGCAGCTGCATCAGTGCAGGCACAATACCGGTGGTGCAGCTCATTCCTTGTGGAATTGTTAGCATTTTGATTTGATACCGCTGGTTCATAGTGGTATTCCTCGGTTGCACACCAGGTTGACATGGAGGTTGGTAGCCCAGGATATCCGTAGCAAAAATGCCTGCTCGGACTGTGGATTCCACAACACCAGAGCTCGATGGGCTCACCTCAGGGACTTCTTCCGGCACTTGGGCAGTGGAGCGGGTCTGCCACTTCTCTAGTCGTGGGAAGCTAGGATGCGTCCCCCCCCTCTTCTATCGCACAATGGAGGACGATCCCACCGGCATGATAGCAAATTCTTCCTCGAGATTGACCTCCTCTTCAATACTGACAGGGATGATGGGTGACTCGGCTTCACTTGAAATCTCCAACGTATCCGGTGCACCCGGCATGTCGTACTCAATTCCTGCAATGCCAGCAAATGGCTCAATCTTACTCAACCCAAGAACTTGTTCAACACACCACAACTGCACTCTGCAACACAACCCAACCGTGCATAATTTAACAATTGGGAGTTGAACTCACTCGTTACGAACAAGTTCCTTCCGACCAACCTTGGCCTGTTCTTATAGCGCCCAACTCGATCCCTCGTAATCATGACTAAATCATGCATTAATTCGAACCAAATCCTGCCTTAATTACCCAAATCCGTTGTCGATCTTGTCATCCGATCGGCCAAATATGCTATCAATGCTCATCATTCGAACAAGCGTCGTTAATTAAATGTCTTGGATTTTATGCATTTATTACTGATTTGACCCAATCACGACCCTACCGCTGTCGTGAACCTGCTCCCAAAATGCGATGAAAAACACTTCTGCTTGCGCATTCTGTCCCTGCTGGTGCACCATCCGACCACTAGGCATCCTGCTTTTTTTTTTTTTTTTGCCGATGCGACTCAGGCATCGCGCTGCTCTGAGCCTGACCTATAGGGATTCAACCTACTACCATTGATCAACTTTGGGAGCATCTCTATGTCTAAATGCTGTAGTTGTACTACGCCACCTGACATTATGCTACTGATGTGATAGCGACCAAGCCAATGCATCTGCAACTTCCCTGGATGCTTCATAAACTTGTTGTCATATAACAACACCAAGTCACCTTGCTAAAACTGTTTATTTTTTATATGGCGATCATACCAAGCCTTCTATCAATCCTTCTCCACCCTCTGATGAAACCCAGCGATAAAGCGTTCTTCCTCAAGTTGCACTAGTTATGTTAGACGTTCTCCTAATGCCGCTTCATCGTCCATATCTGTTGCTGCCACTATTTGCAGACTCGAAACGATGTACTCCATAGGCATAATCGATTCTTTCCCATATACCAACTTGAAAGGTGGTTGTCCTATCAACCTTTTACACGTGGTGCGATACACCCACAAAACTGCTAGGATCTTCAGGTCCCATTTGTCGTGGTTTTCATTGCACACCTTCGTCAGTGCATGCTCCAGAACCTTGTTTAATGCTTCTACTATCCCATTTCCTTGGGGATGATATCGCGTGCTCTTCTTATGTTGTATCTGTAGTTCTGCTATCAATGCATTGATGGTGTGATTGATGAAGTGACTGCCCTAATCGCTCATCAACACCTTCAAGCAGCCAAACTGAGTGACAATGTTGTCGAATAAGAACTGCGCTGCTTTCGCAGTGGTGCAATCTATAACTGGTGCAACCTCTTCCCATCTTGTCAAATAATCTATCGCTGTAATGATGTATCTTCCACCAATGCGCTTCCCAGGTGGGTTGATAGGGCCCATGAAATCCACTGCCCATTTATCAAATGGTTGTAGTGTCACTTGAGGTTTCAGGGGCATCTCATCCTGCCTAGAGGGTTTCCCAGTCCTTTGACAAACATCACAGGTCCGCGCATAATCTGTTGCATCATTGTGAAGCGTGGGCCACCAAAGCCCTGCATGAAGCACCTTTCGAGTAGTCACACAACCGCCATAGTTCCCACTAGCAACTCCTACATGTGCTTCTGACAAGATATTCCCTTTCTCATAAGGAAAGATGCAACACCTCAATATCTCGTCCGCTCCCAGTTTGTATAACTCGCCAGAAATCAGCTGGAAATCTGCGGCCTTGAACACCAACTATTTCTTCTAACTGGTTGTAAATCCCTCCGGTGCGGTACCTGTTGCCATAAATTCAAGGATATATTCATAGTAGTCATCATCTATTTCAACCTTAAACAATTGTGCATTAGGAAACCCATCTTCAATGTTGGTTGGCTCCTCTCCTATCTCAATCCGTGACAGATGATCTGGGCCTGCATTCAAACGTTTTGGCTTCATAATCACTTCAAAATTGAACTCCTGAAACAGAAGTAGCTAGCGACATATCTTCCCCCCGAACACAGGCTTATTGACCAGATATTTTAATGCAGAGTGATATGTGAACATTTTAAAGTTTCCTCCCAACAAGTAGTGTTGAAACTTCTGCAGTGCTTAGACCATCGCTAGACCTTCCCTCTTTGTTGTTGTATAGTTCCTTTCTACATATGAAAACTTTTGACTTACAAACGCAATGGGGTGATCCAAATCCCCCTCCCCTAGTTGCGCAAACCACTCCCAGTGTGATCAATGAGGCATCGATGTGGACATGGAATTCCTTGCTCCAGTCTGGAAATACTAGTATTGGCGCTGAATCCATCTTAGCCTTCAACGTTTCAAAACTAACTTGACATTCAGGACTCCACTAAAATACCGCATCTTTCTTCAGCAACTTCTCCATAGGGGCCGTGATGGTTGCATAACCCCTGATGAACTTGCGATAATACCCATTGTGTCCTAACGTTGCTCTCACCTACTTGACGTTAGTCGACAGTGTTAAGCTCAGAATGAGCGCAATTTTTGCTCAGTCGACTAACAATCCCCGTTTGCACACAATGTGACCCAGTAATATTCCAAATGGTGGACAGAAGATGCACTTCTTCAAGTTCAGCAATATCTAATGCTGTCGACAACGCTCCAACATCAACTGCAGATTTTCCATATGATCGCTGATCAAGCCATAAACTGTCCAGTCATCCATGTACACCTACAAAAACTTCTGGATGAAATCCTGAAAAGTAGCAATGACAACCCGTGAGAATATCGCTGCTGCATTCTTCAGTCCAAACAGCATCACTGTGTACTAAAAAAAACCACATTCTCTCAAAAAAGTTGTCTTGTGGCGGTCTTCTTTCATGATTCAGATCTGATGATAGCCAGAGAACCCATCCGTGAAAGAATAAATATCTTGGCCACCTATGCCTTCGAGCACCTCGTCAGTAAATGGGGTCGAAAAGGGATCATGCAAGCAGGCATCATTCAACTTCCGCAAATCAACACAAATGTGCACTTTGCCAGTCTTCTTGTCCTGCAACACCATAGGACTGATCCAGTCTGATTCCTCAACCGGTTCAATAATGCCAGCATCCAACATGCAATCAAGTTCTACCTTAACCCTCTCCTTATGGCACAGATTCAGTCGATATGGTCACTACCTGATTGGTTTGGCATTTGGCTTCAACAGGATCTTCATCTCCCTTAGATCACCCAAGATTCCCTTCATCTCAGAAATCTTTGTAGGGAACAAGTCTTCGAATTCATGTAGCAAGTCAGTGACCTTCCCCATCATCTCATCATCCTAATAGTCCCCAACATTTGCGAACTTTGGACTGTCCTCTATCCCAATGTTGACCTTACAGAGCTTCACCGACTGACTGATTGGATCACTTGGCGCATCAGGTGCTACAACATCGCGACTTCCTTCGGATTCTGGAATATTAACATTCCATGGATCATCACCATATTCTGGCCCACCATTGATATTATAACATTCCATCATGGACTGCATTTTGCAGTGCGCATGTGGATCCACAAGATATTCCACCGAAACAAACTTCAGAACTATGTCACGGATGAGCTGCAAAGCATTGTGGACATCCAAGTTGGCATCCGCGAAGCTGAACGTATGAGTAAAAAAAACTGTCAACTCCAACCAAGTGGTAATTTCTCCTCGCAATTTAGCTGCAGTATACCACGATCGCGGCATCTCGTCCAGTGTATGGACGAAGGCATGGACCCATTCATCCTTAGGTCGCGATGCCCACAACATCTGACATTCCATCAACTGAATTCCAGGGTCATTCCGTCCATTGTATTTTCCTGTATGGTAAACTTTGGTGTCTCCAAAGTGAACTGTCATCAATCTCCAGCACTGCGACCATCCGCCGATTGATTTATTATGTGTCTCCCACCAGCGTGCTGGAGCATCCTTCAGTGCTTCCTCCAATGCCAGTAGTCCCTGTGGTTCTGAAACCTTTATTTCAAATGCCACAAGAAACTCAGACAAGCGAAGAAACCCTTTGTATACTGGCAGTGCAAAAATCTCAGTCGCAACACGGCATAATGATTGCGTGACTAATCCACACTTGCGAAGCGACACCTCATGCAAGTAATTCTGCCAATTTTCTAATGCATCGTCAGAGTCGAAGGACGCAGAGCTGAAGCTGCGCCACCCAAGCTCGTCGTCGACAGTCAGATTAATATAATCTTCTGAAATATTGAATGCATAGTCCCATCCACTGGGATCTTCATCTTTTACTGGTTCAATATACCTGCATCCCTCATTTGGGTCCAACGGGGCGATGACTCTGAGATCGCGGTTTTCAAAACTCATCATCCACTTCTTAAAGTTGATAACTGTTGCATTGTCGTTAGCCCATCCAATCCCCAACAACGCGGGATAGGAGCTTCCCCCTTCAACTAATTCAATGACATCGAAGTCGGCATATGTCTTCATTCCCTCAATATCCACCACCAAGCATGGAACTCTCCCAATTGGTGTCACCTTGGCCTCATTAGCCAGCCATAGTTGTATGGGAGACCAGCTCAGCATGGGACTCCCCATTTTCTGCCAGGCCTACTTGGTTAAGATGTTGACATCCGAACCAAGATCCAGAATAACCAAATCAACTTCATAGTCTCCAAATTGAATGTTCATGTGCATCTCCTTACCTGTCTTTTGCTGTTGTAAGGAGTTTACCGCAGACTCTTGCCGTCCCCTGGATGGTCGCTGCAACAGTCCCTTGATCTCAGCAAGAGCATCAGGATCCCTTTCCAATGATAAACAACTCTCAAAGAATTTCTACAAGGTTCTGGACTGCTGCGATGGGTCGGCCTCTGAAGTGGCATCAAAAACAAGAGGCATGTCACAAACAATGGCCTTACCACGATCTTTTTCCATCACACGTCGCACCTGAAAGAATGCATCACGCTCGAAATCAATGTCAAACGACACCTTCTTCTGGCCTACTAATCGGATGAGTGGATGTGGGCTATCCTCTCCTGTTGCGGTACCTCCCCAAGTGATAACGGTGACAGTAGCATCCTGTGGTCTTAGCTCCGCAGAAATTGTTGCGATAGTTGTGCCTTGAGTCTGATTCAGTGACGGATTCATAGGTTGGTTCACATTTTGGTTAGCATTATTATTCGGATGTTGGTTCTGATTCTGCGTCGATTGCTGCACTTGATTCTTCCCTAGTTATTGTACTTGATTCTGGCTTTGCAGTTGCAAAACATTCCCCGCTTGCCATCGCGCAATCAACTGCAGGCAATTTTCCATAGTGTGATCTGTAACAAAAAAAAATGTACACTGCATCTGCAATTATGGGAAATCTCACTAGTAGTGTCCCCATACCCCACAATGATAGCATTGAATAGTTCTTTGAGCTCCTCCGCGACCAAATCCTCCGCCACGTCCTCCCTGGAATCATCCCTGCTGCTGGTACTGTGGTTGATTGAACTATTGCTGCATAGGATTCGGTTGCATGCCTTGCCCTTGCTACACATACTGTGGTTGTGGAGCACATTGTGGCTACTGTGGAGCCATTTGCATCAGAGCATATTGTGGCATAAACTGCTTTGTTTGTTGCTACGGTACAAACTGCACCTACGGTTGAGGTAGCGGTTGGGATACCTGTGGCTACGGTTGCGGGTTTTGTATGGCACGTTGGTCGTCCTTCACATAGAATGCATCGTACGTTATCTCCTGAAGCAACCCATATGCATGGAAATCTTTGTCTTCATGTCCCATGGATTTGTAGAATGTACAGTACAGATTCATCGATTTTGTGACCATCTTCTGCATGTATTGACATTCCTCATGACGGTGCCCATATACTTGACAGATGTGACACCACGACATACTGCCTCCACTCAATGGATTAGGTGCTCCTGAAACCAAATAACTGCGGAAGTCAGGGCAATTGTCCTTAGTATGCCCCTCTCCTCGAAATCGTGTACACCATACTTCTTCACGTTGTTCCTTTTCCTTCTTAATATCTTGCAGTTGTATGGTCAAGTTGGCCAGCTGCGTCTGAATCTGCAACATGCCAGCTACGTTCTCACCAATCGGCAAAGCTTCCAACTGCATTGAAATCTCCACAGCTTCACTCGGGGTTGTAATGTTTTGTTGCATCAGCAGTAATCAAATGTGTGGGAGCAATGCCGAAATGAACCATTCTTTGTGTTGGAGAGTGCTCATGTCGAAGCTAATCCTTGCCATCAATGTTTTGAATCACTGGTCAAAATCCCACACAATTTCATTGGGATACTGCTTAATATCTTTTAATTCTATAATATACTGCGCTTCATATTTGGGTTTTTTGAACTCCGCGATCAATCCAGCTCGAACTTCATCTAGTGTCTTGTCTGGAGCACCAACAAGAACCTACACAAACTTCATAAACCAGTCCAATGCGCGAGCCCAAAGGGTTGTCGCCGATTGTCCTTTATTAGCATTATCATTAGTAATTTGCTTTACAATCCATACTGCTTCACATAAAAACCAGTACTGCTCAGGATTATCTGTTCCATTTCCATGGAATAGTGGTAACTTTGTATCCTTGCCCGCCATCCTGAGCTTGCTTCCTCCAGTCATTGAACTACTACTAATTAACTTATGTTGATTTGATGAACACGGTGGTGTCGAAGTTTTATTTATTACTGGTTGAGAGATAGTGAGCGGAGAGGTCTGGGCACGTTGATGCTGGGGTTTGGTCCTGCCTCTGTCCTGGGTGCAGCCTGGTTTTCCTTGTCAGGACTATGATTTCTCTTCGTCCCATGTGGTCTTCCTTCGCGGCCTTGCATTTCGATCCCAGCAGGACCTTCTCATGTCCTCTACCTCTTTTTCTGTCGAAACCTTGCTCCTCCCCTTGTAAGACCACTCTCTTCCTCGGCTTCCCTCACAGTCTCGTTGTGCCCTCCACCCATCTACCCCTTATAATTCCATGTACCTCCCCCCTGCCATCGCGGTACCCACGGCCTCCTCCCACCAGGGTGTTTACTAATCCAATGTATCTTTAATATGCCCTTCTCGCAAATGAGCATCTTAATAGATAGCTGTAACGACAACAGAAACCTTCCTCGTGGTCCATGGAATAAATACATTTCAGCTTCACTATAGGATTTGTTTGTATCAACCGCAAATTTAGTGATATAGACTTCCAGTATGCTATCAATCCAAACTTCGACAACCCACAACGCTTTGTTGTCGACTTCCTGCAGCTCCTGGATCAATTATGGGGTCGAGGTTGTCGATTCACCACCTTGGAAGTTCCTCCTCTAAAAGGTCAAATTTTCCAACCACTCAAACAAGATGACTGGGAATTTGCAGAAAAAATATTCGTGTGGTCCGTCGTGAATGTACCTTTCCACCCACTGATCTACCGTCAGTCGAGGGTTCTGGTTTTCTTTTTCAGCAACTTCTGATTGAACCAGTCTTGTATTTTCGGTTTCATCGGATGCCACAACATATCCTCCTTTCACTTTGTGCTACAGTCCCGGCAACGGAACCATTTGTTGACACAAACCCAGTCGACAGGGGTTCCCAACACTGTCGACACCCAAAATACCGTGATCTCCCTGAGCACCGGCCCAGATAGGGTTTACCCCGTCCAGCAACACCTGCAGAGCAGATCAGGTCTCACCCGAGATGTTCAAGGGAGAATTCACAAAACCATGTTTCCGCCGAATGAAGGAGGATGTTTGTGGATCAATTACTCAACTTATTGCAACATTTCTGAAATAGATCTAAGCATTTAACTCAGGAATCAATCATATTCATGGCATTAGTTGATAGGACAATTCATAATTGCAACAAATATAATAGTAAAGCATTAATTGCAGCAAGGACACATCACATCATTCATATATTCATATCGTGAAATGCATTACCACAGATAACCAAGAAAAACACAGGGATTCTGCTCAACAACTCTGTCACATCATATTAACTCCGCAAAAACCCCGATACAAAATACTCAGCCTTCAGCATCGGATCAAGATCTGTCAGATGTTAAGATTCAAGAATCATTCTCTCCAACAGATATATGTCCCAGTGCTTACAAACCTACATCTATTTATAGGCTTGCGCCTTTACATTGTTTTTCCACTTACTAACTATTTCATAACCAACACTTCAAAGAAAATGACCCAAAATCTATCTATTGTGGTCCAAATGACCCAAAAACCCGCATACCGCAGTTCAACTGACCCTAAATTACATAAAATATTATCATTTGCGCTCAACTTTCTGCTTTTCGCGGTATCTTCGGCCTTGCGCAGCATCCGCGATGCTGTGATGCTGACTTGTCCAAACCGCCTACCAACATAGATAACCTTGAAAATATAATTCTAAAATGGGGGGACATCATGAATCTGGTAAATAAGGATGAATTCCAAATATTAAAAGGGGGTATGCAAGATGGATTCTAAACATTCAAAGGGGATTTACAAGTTGAATTCCAAGCATTGAATTCCAAGTTGAAGGATATAACCATCCTACTTAACCAAAACTCAACTCCTCAAGAAGAGGATAAGGAGAACAAGCTAGTGGAGTCCAAGTCATCCTATGAGACAATTATATTATACTCAAAGAACAAGAGCCCCAATTCCCATAAATATGATGGTTCATTACTCCAAGATTCACATAATCATGGGTTCAACTTGGGTCTAAGGAACTACTTCATTCCTAAGATTGATATGAGAAAGTTTGATGGAAATGATACAATAACATGGATATTCAAATGGAGCAGTTCTTCGATCTGCACCAAGTGCCAACTATGCAAAAGGTAGTTCTATTACATCCTTGTATTTAGAACTTGATCAATTTGTATGGTACCATGGATTTGTGACCGTAAAACAAACTTTGTTTTCCTTGAGTCTATATTTATGGAAGAATTGATAGCACATTATGAGATGTTAAGAGTAACGCCATCTTTATCCAATTGATAAATCTCAAGCAAAAATGTCCATTTATAGAGCACATTAAGTAGTTTTAGAAGTTGATTCATAGGCTGAAGGAAATTCTAGAGGACGATTTGTTGGATCCTTTTATGGAAACTCTAAAGGACAACATTCAACATGAGGTATGTCTCTTTGAACCTAAATCATGAGAGAATTCTTTTAGCTTTGCAAGGAAAGTTTCAAGGAAAAATATGGCTACTGGAATGGTTTCTACTAACACCTATAGAGAGGGAAGTGTTTCCTCCCCAAACCTCAATCAACCTACAAGGTTGACCCTTCATCAATTGCAGGAAAAAAGAGCAAAGGGACTATGTTTCAATTGCAACAAGAAGTATAGTAAAGGGTATAAGTGCAATGAGGAAAACATATTCTACATAAAATTTGAAGACAGAGATGATCCACAGATGATCTAGAACTATTCCCCACAAGGGGTGCAATACAGTGGGCCACCCATATAGCCTAGGAGTGAGCCCGAAACAATTTGATATTGGACACGAGTATGGGCTAGGTGTCCATGCTAAAGGTTTAAACTACAACCACACATACACTTCCAATGATCGGATTGAAATAATGCATGCATAAGAGGAGGGGCTCGCGGTCCCAACCCTATTTATCTAATTACTCAGTAGATCCATCCCACACCATGCGTATCTAGTGACAACTACAACCATTAATATCACTTCGAACGAGGGTACAATACCCTCTGCTCCATCCTACTCTTTCCATCATGAATCGGGCTGACGATTGCTTCCATTATGGGCATGTTTGGTGGCACATGGGACATCTAATTGAAATTAATGAAGATCGAGGGAATCCCCAAGCTTCATTCCAAATGCTCCTTGGATTCCTCTTCCCCTATGTTCTCTCAGCTGTTGCACACAATTGCACTATCCCCGCCTACTTTTCTTCTGATAGAAGCCCTACTCTTGGCACCTTGAACATAATGATCTGCACCAAAACCACTAGCCATTGGACTTCTAATGGCCCTCATGGCCCTTGTTGATCCCATGTGCCCCATGCGGAGAAGGATTTAGAGAAGCTACATGGATTCTTTGAAATGAGAGTTAGCCGGAAAACCCATGACAGAATAGAGCGCTCGGAAAGAAGGTCAGGAAGGGAAAATCCATGCCCCTAACCATAGGCTCTACGGAAAATATTTGAAGGAATAATCGAGGACTCTTCTACACCCCACACCAGAAAAACCAGACACACCCACACCCTGAGCCTCTTCTAGAAAATGAGTTCTATAATGTCTCTGGAATTTGAGGACTTCTTGGCTGGATACATTCCTATGGATGGTTGTCCCTTTACAGTTGATAAACGCCTAGAGCGACTAGAATAAAACACTCATCGACTTGGGCACAACTAGGTAGCTATTCATGAGATTGTGATCAAGATGAATAATTGCGTAGATGCTCTGGAAAAGGTGTTAGTGGGAAATAAATTCGTTGGAAAGAAATTGGTCTTCTGCCATGACCCAAAGGTGGTGGTCAGGATCTAGCGAAGGATGTGGCTCCAGGCACGACCGACTATAGTGACGAGATCATGAAAATATTAGAGTAATCCCTATTCTTTAGTTTGTTTGATGCATCAGAACTTTGTTTTTCTCATTTTGCTTAATTTTACCACCTATGTTATCAAGGCCATAACCCCCGACCTATGGGGGATTAGTCGAAATCGGTTAATCTTAGACTTTTATCTACAAGAATTAGAAAAAATGATATGAATGTTTGACTCAAGATCCACAAGTAGAGCAGACTCATTTTGATATCCTATGTACTTTTTTATCCTCTGTTAATATAATTCAAACTTACGAAAAAAAAAAAAAGTTGATCTAGAACTAGAACAATATCAAGAGCACCTCACGAGTTAGATATAGAAGGTATTACTCCAACCCTATATATTCATGCATTAGTCAGCATTAGCACTCCTAAAAATCTCAGTTTATTAGGATATACTAAAAACAAAAAGGTAATAGTGTTGATTCATTCTGGTAGTACCCATAACTTCATTGATTACAAATTATCCAAACTTCTCAATTGGTTTGTATATCTAGCACTAGAATTTCAAGTAATTATTGTAGATGGAGGTACCATAAATTGTTCAGGGAAATGCCATAGTGTTAAGCTTACTATGGGGGATTATTTATTAGATAATCCAATGATTGCAATCCAAATTGGTGGTGTTGATGTTGTACTAGGGGTTCAATGAATACAATTATTGGGAACAATGGATCTTAATTTTCAAGAACTTTTCATGCGATTCTCTTCATAAGGAAAGGAAATTGAACTTAGAGGTATTCCAAGGAAACCCTCTAAATTTATAATCTCTAACAACATGACAAAATTGCTAAACAAGGGACACCATGGTGTAATTGCACAATTGTGTTGACTAGATGTTCAAACATATATAGCCTCTATTCCAGTCGATATTCAACAATTTATTGGCAATTTGTATAAGGTATTTGGAGAAACACCTAAAGGTATTCCACCCACTAGAGATCGTGACCATGCTATACATTAGAAACCAAAAAGTGTACATCCTAACATCAGACCCTACACTTACTCATATGCACAAAAGAGTGAAATTGAAAATATGGTTTAAGAAATGTTAGGTGTAGGAATTATTCAACCCAACCAAAGTTCTTTCTCTACACTAGTGGTGATGGTCCATAAAATGGAAGGTTCATGGTGTATGTGTCCAAAATATAGGGAGCTCAATAACATGACCATTAAAGATAAGTTTCCTATTGTTTTCATAGATGAATTATTAAATGAATTATAGGGAGAAATTTTCTTAAGCAAGTTGGATCTTCATTCTGTATATATCATCAAATCATAATGAGGAAAGAATACATTCAAAAAACAACATTTAGAACACATCAAGGTCATTATGAATTTTTGGTGATGCCATTTGGCCTTACCAACACACCTTATCAATTTCAATGCTCGATGAATTCTATTTTTAAACCCTTCCTTAAAAAAAATGTGTTAATATGTTTTAATGATATGCTAATCTATAGGAAATATTGGGAAGAGCATTCAAAACATATTGATATGGTCTTAAAACTATTGGATGAGCACCAACTCTATGCTAAGCCTTCTAAGTGTCACTTTGGGGTTAAGGAAGTGGAATATTTGGATCATATTGTATCTCATGGATCTGTCAAAGTGGACCCTAACAAAATTAAGGCTATCATGGAATGGTCAATTTCCAAAACCTTGAGTAAATTTAGAGGATTATTAGGATTCATAGGATACTAGCACAATTTCGCTGATAATTATGGTCAAGTAGAAGCACCTCTGAGAGGGTTATTAAAAAAAGAGTCATTCCCATGGACTTAGGAGGAAACTAAATATTTTAAAAAACATAAAGTAGTTATGTGTACAACTCATGTATCAGCCACACCTAACTTCACAAAATCCTTTATAGTGTAATGTGAATGCCTCAAGGCATGGCATTGGTGTGGTTTTAATGATCGAAGGAAGGCCATTTTCCTATGAAAGTTTCCAATTTAAAAGAAAAACTTACTAAAATCAATTTATGAAAATGAAATTTTGTTCATATTGCATGTGATTAAGAAATGGCATCCTTACCTAGTAGGAAGACACTTCAAGGTAAGAAAATATCATGACAATGTTAAGTTCTTCTTGTAACAATGATTATCTTTAGAAGAGTAAAAAAAATGGGTTACAAAGATGCTAAGTTATGACTTTGAAACCATCTACAAAAAAGTAAAACAAAATGTTGTGGAAGATGCACTTTTAACAAAATAAGATGACATTTAGGGCTTACTTTGTGTTTTTTCTATTATGAAATCTAATTGGGTAGAAGAATCAAGGAGAGAATGGAAACATGATCAAACATAATACAAGATAATTCAACAACTACAAGAAGATCCTAGTTCACTAGATAAATTTGTGGGGAAGAATGATTCACTATGGTACAAAGGTTATATATATATTTATGTTAGAATTATCCACCCAAATAGAAGGTCCTTTTGGAATTGCACACTCCTGCTATAGGAGGACATTCAAGGTTCTTGAAAATGTATCATGGGATCAAGAAATCATTTTTATGGGAAGGTATTAAAAATAATGTCCAAAAATTCTGTGGTAGAATGTTTAGTTTTCCAACTGAAAAAAATTATGCAATCAAGACATAAGGTCTTCTACAACCATTAACCATACCAAGTTAGCATTGCGAATAGGTCTCAATGTATTTTATCGCAGTTCTACCAAAGTTAGAAGGAAATACTGTCATCATGGTAGTAGTGGATTGACTCACAAAGTATGCCCATTTCTTTCATCTTTCTTATCATTTTAAATCAAGTACAATATTTGGAACATTCATGGAATCAATTTAGAAGCTACATGGAATCCCTGAGATTATTGTGAGTGATAGAGATCCAATTTTTACTCATAATGTTTATAAGGAAATATTTTCTTGTTTGGGCACTCAGTTGCCTCATAGCTCCTCTTACCATCCTCAATTCAATGGGAAAATTGATATTGTGAATAAATTACTAGAGGGGTATCTTTGTTGCTTTGCATCTAATAAACTCACAGAATGGATCAAGTGGTTTCCCTTAGCAGAATGGTGGTACAACACATCTTTCCATACTTCATAAAAAATGTTGTGCCATTTATGGAACTTTTTGGATATCATCCTCCTTCCATAACAGCCACCTTGAAAGATAAATATAAGGTTCAAGCAGTGGAAAATCACATAGGTCACAAACAAGAGTTTCTTCAACTATTGAAAGATAACTTGGTTGTAGCACAAAATAGGATGAAACAACAAAGCAACATCGTAGTGAAAGGAAATTTGAATTCAAAGATTGGGTATTTCTAAGGCTACAACCATACAAATAGATGTACCTTGAACAAAAAAAGAAGGAAAATAAGTTATCACCCAAGTACTTTGGTCCCTATCAGGTGTTGTAGAAGATTGGGCATGTGGATTACAAAGTGGATTTTCCTTTATCTTCATGTGTACATCTAGTCTTCCATGTTTCTTGCCTAAAAAAGGTAATTTGTGACAAGATACAAATCAAAACTATTTTACCATAGATTGATGAAGAAGGGAAATTGGTACTAGAACTTGAAACAATCCTTGCCACAAGGACCAAGCAACTACGAAATTGAGAAATTACTGAGTACCTCATCAATTAGAAGAACTTGATAATAGAAAAGGTGGCCTCGAAAGATGATTTATTCATGCAGAAACGTCGAGAGTTAATCAGGCGTTGAGGACAACACTTATTATAAGGACAGGGTCATATTAATCCCTATATATTGTGACATTAAATTTCTATTGTTATATTATTATTGTATTTATTGGTCATCTAGCACCCTTCCATTAGGTCATGAAGGCCAATGCTAAGATTGGAAAATAATCAAGAAATGCACACAATGTCACCACATTTTACTCTCCTTATGATTTAGAAAAATTCCTATAGGAAAATGGGGAGTCCCTAATAGAGGTGAATATACCTACAAAACAAGAATACCTCATGAGCAACCTCTTTACAAATATTGGTGCATTATGGATTCAAATCCATGAATACATGCAAATTTATCAAGGACTTCAAGAGGATAGTAATTAGGATGGATAAATGTTCAAAAGTATGAAAATGATTTAAAACCTTGATTTTGTTAGAAGAATACAATGACCAAAATATTCTCAAATATAGATGCAAATCACTTAAAACAATTCCAACTTACCAAGGAAGGTACCCCTAATGGAGAGGGGTATGAATCACATGACCTGTGGGAAGCCAATAAATGAGTAAAACAAATATGGAAATGATTTACTAGATTTGGTTTATGCCCTAACCATCCCCCATAAATCACAAGAAGGTAAAATTGAACCATTGGATGAATTCCCAAGAGACTCAGGGTTGATAATTGAGCAACCATCTCCCCTATATGCTTAGACTCAGAGTCAACATAAATATTTTGAATGCATGAAGACATGAAATCTCTCAAGTTGGGGGGAGATGATGAGCCATGGAAATGTCATCATTTTTCCATTCCTTTTACCAACCTTTTCCTCATTTTTTTTCTTTTATATGAAGAATAAGACCTTTTTTTATTAAATAGGCTCAATCTTGACAATATGTACCCCTAGTTACATTCGTTACATTTTATTGATCATTTGAATGAATAATTGCAAGAATTATATGTCCTATGATTTTTTTTTTAGAATGGTTGTAGATTTTAACTAAACGAACTTTTCCCCAAGGGTTTGCTGCAGAACAAGGATTTGTTTCATAAGATATAGAACCAGCTATTTGATGCGGAAGCTGCAAAACTGAGTAGCTGATGCAAAATATCTCCTATATGATTTGTTATGACTTGTAACAATTATTTGTTACAAGTCTTATATGTTTGGATGTCAGTGAGATTGATTTCTCCCATGTTGGAATGTGAATCATGGAGGATCAATCCATTTAATTGCAAGTGGTGTTGTGTGAGATTCATGTAGCATGTTGTGCTTTGGTTGTAATGAAAAAGGGGTCAAGGAATTTTGATTTGTTTTGTAATTTGGTTTAGTAGTTGAAATGGTTTGAATCGTAGATTCTTATGCTTGATCACATTCTATATTTGAAAAAATCAAATTCTTTCTTTGAATAATATGAATTATCTATTATTTTGTATAAAAGAGGGTTTTTTTGTCATTAGAAAACCTTGATCTGGTGAGTATTTTGATTATGTTGCGACTTAATTAATTGAATCATGTTCAAGATCATAGCAAGTATTTTTTATATGTGTTTTATGTGCTTGTGTGTTTGATTCATTGAATATTGTTACCATTTACAATACTCTATTCAGAGGATGAATTACCTCTCTCGAGAATAGTATTGAGCTTTTAGTTAGTAGAAATCCTTTACAATAGTTTATTAAGTAGCTAGTAATCACTTCAGTAGTGTAGATAGTTGTTATAGAATTTCTGTCAATTACTTCATTCTATACTTTCATAGATGATTGTTAAGTTCCTACTAATGAAGAGAATTAGTTAATTTGATTATGTTATTTGATCATGGATTGCTAAGTTTATAAATTGACTAAGAATATATCTATGTTAAGCCTTCCATGGGAATGGTAACTAATGGTTTCTTCTTGGTTAATCTTCTTTTCTTTTTAGATTGTATTGGGTTTTCCACTTTAATACACAACATATTAGATAAATCATTGATTGATAAGAAATTGCAGCTCACATAGACATTGCACAGTAAATTGAAAGAAAATTGAAACCCTAGTTTGATAAGTTAATGAACTAGTACTTTATTGTTTTTAAAAGAGCAATTAATTTACTCATGAAAACCAACACCAGTAGATGTAGAATGACTGTGGAATTTTATAATTATGATCATAATAAATATTCTGAGAAATAATGATGGGGTTGTGATCATTTTATATTTTCTACCTCAAAACCCTAGTGGCAAAGGAGATACATTGAAAAGTAAGTTGTTTCTTTGAAGCACTAAGTTTGGTTGCAGATTTTTTTCTCAAGCAAGATGTTCACAAAAAATATGATGGTCCCACTATTGAAGAATACATATCATATCACAAGTCAAAAATATTTTGGAATATTTTTATATTTGTACATCTAAGAGATGATGCTTTAATATGGAAGAAGTCATTTAACTTTGGTAAGATGTTTTAACTTTCCGATGAAGAATTTGATAAAAGTATTTTTAGAGAGGTGGTCTCATGTTGTGAGGAATGATAAAGAAAGAAAGAAGGGTCTATTTTCATGTGACAAATTCCTATTACATGTTCATATATGTATTCAACAAGAGAAGACCAATGGAAGAGAATTTTTCAGTAAGGCGTTCAACCAGATCTATAGACAACATGGTATATTTTAACAAAACACAAATAAAGACACGCCTCAACAAAATGGAGTTTCTAAAATAATGAATAGAATATAGATGGAGAAAGCGAGGAACATGCTCGGTGGTGCAAGAATCACATGAGAATTATGGGCAGAGCCAGTCGACACGACATGTTACCTGGTGAATAGGTCACCATCGACAACTCTGGTTGACAAGACTCTATTTGAGGCATGGGTTGATAAAAGGAACTCTCTTACACATATTAGAGTTTTTGGGTGTGATTCCTTTGCGCATATTCCAAAGGAGAAAAGAAGAAAACTCGTTATAATGTCAGAGAACTACATCTTGACTGGGTACAAGGATAGAGTGAAAGGGTATAAGTTGTGGAATTTGGTTACAAGGAAGGAAGTTTATAATAGAAATTTAATCTTCATGGAAGTCAAATTTACTTCCAAATATAAAGAGGTTAGAAGGGAAAGGGAACCATAAAATCAATAGTTTGAAATGAACAACGAAAAATTTGGATACAAATGAGTCGATTGAATCTGACAAAGAGGTGGAACAACAGACTCCGGTCATCAAGAGGTCTATTCAAGCAAGGCAACACCTAAAATGTATAGTCCACCCAAATTCTTCTCTACTTTTTCATTATATTCCATAGAAGAAGATCCTGGGTTAGTAAAGGAAGTGATTGACTCAATAGAGGGTAAACTCTGGAAAAGGGGTAATGGAAGAAGAAATGGAGTCCTTGAAGAAGAATCAAACATGGGTTACGGTCACATTATTGAATGGAAGGAATCATGTTGGCAGTAAGTGGTTTTTTAATAAGAAACTAAATGCAACATGTCAAGTCGATAAGTACAAATATCAACTAGTAGCGAAGGGATTCCCAAGTAGAGGGAGTCGACTTTGGTGAAATTTTCTCTCCTATTGCTAAGTTAACTTCCATTAGGGAACTAATGTCTTTAGCTGTAACATTTGATCTTGAGATAGAATAGATGGATGTAAAGACAACATTTCTTCATGGTGACCTTGAAGAAGAAATTTATATGAAGCAACCTAAGGAATTTACAGTAGAAGGAAAAAGGGAACTAGTCTACAAGCTTAAGAAGTATCTCTATTTTCTAAAGCAATCTTCCTTGATGGGGTATCATAAATTTGATATGTATATCTAGCAGTTAGGATTTGTAAGTAGTTAGGCTGACCATTATGTGTATGTAAAAAAATTTGGTGATCGTTTCATATATGTAGTTTTGTATTTCGTCGACATGTTGTTGGTCATAAATAAGATGGATATGATTAAGGAGGTAAAACTGTAGCCATCCTCCAAGTGTGACATGAAGAATCTCGGTGCAAAAAAATTAATTCTAGGAATGGAAATAAAGAGAGATCAAGTAAGTAGAATACTTTGGTTAAGTCGAACAAAGTATATTAAGATAGTTCTAAAACATTTCAACATGCAGGAGTGTAGAAATGGAGATAGTTCTAAATCATTTCAACATGCAAGAGTGTAGACAGGTCAAGGTCCCTATTCGTGTGGGATTTAAGACATTTGTTGAACAATGTCCTAAGACATAAGAGGAAATAGAGTACATGTCACATGTGCCCTATGCTAGTGCTATAGGTAGTGTGATGCATGATATGGTCTGTACTCAACCAGATATTTCCCATGCAGTGGGAGTATTGACTAGGTACATGTCGACACCTGGAAGAGAGCACTAGACCGTACTCAAAAGAGTATTCATGTACCTACATGGGATGACGGATTATGCACTTGGTTATGAAGGGGAACCTACAAGAAAATAAATGTACATGTTTTTTTTAATCCGAAATGGATGGAGATCTCGACCGCAAATTGTCAACCAATGGATGTTTTCATGTTATTCGATGAAGTAATCAGTTGGATGAGCAGGAGATAGTCGATCATTGTATTGTCGACTACTAAGCCTGAATACATGGAAGCTACACATGCATGTAAGTGGGTTGTTTTCTTGTAGATATTTTTTTTAGAGTTTGGGTTTGGTAAGCATGTTTTTTTTTTTTAAGCAAAAAAGGTAACTTTCATTCTATTATCATAGACATAGAGTACATATTGAACTTCTTACAAACTCCAGGTGCTTCATGACCCACCAAAATATCCCACAGATCATCACAGGTGCTGAAAGAGCACCCCTCAATTTCCAGAAAGCAGGTGCTAAATGAGCCACCTCCTAATTATGTACCCCACCCAGTCCCTATCGACAATCTTAGCAGAGAAAAGAGCCAAAGTTTCAACAGAACCGTTCAGCCGAACCAAAAAGGTGAGACCATCATCATAAGTGTCACCAAGCATAAAACTACTGCTCGAGAGATAACACAATCATACTATTTAGGAGATTACAAAAAATCCTTCCCCTACACAACAACGAAACATCTGACAACACTAACCCTATCCATAACGATAGCCCCATACAGCTATAGATACCCATCCAAGAAAAGAGCTTGAAGACAGCACCAAAGGAAGAGACACCAGATCCAAAAGACATTACCGCCGAGAATACCATGCCATAGGATACAAGAACAGTAGAGACCTTAGGTTGCCAGTCCCGCCTCGTCATCACTCTGCACCAGAACAGGAGCATTAGGTACCTCCCCTATATCAATAGGTTTAGGAACCTGAGGAATAGCTTCCTTTTTCGGCATATCTAGTTATGTAATACCCAGTTTGTCAGCTAGCAGGTCCAGCTTCATATGGATCCAGTTACAGTTATCCGTCATGTCTTTGCTGACTTCCTCTAGCCTCTTGAGCCGAGGAGATCCAGGTAAAGCATCACCACGCGTGTCCAGACATTGGGAAATTAAGGTTTTGGTCACCCACAGAGTGACAATCCCTTGATTATACAATGCCATACGACCCATAGTATTCCCCGGGTCATGGATCCAATTGGCCATGGCCTCCGTTTCCTCCGGTAAATCAGCTTCCCCCACTAGACACCATAAGTCGGCCTCAATTTCCTCCACCTCCTACCTAACTCCGGAGGAAAGAAACATCGAAAGAAAATAGCAATAGCCACCGAATTCCATTGATCACGGCTAGGACCAGTACGAAGTGTGGCACCTCCACCCATCATGCTCGTTTCCCCAAGGTCTTTCCTCCCCTATTTCATAGCACGACCTTTCGGAAGCATGATATTCTCAAACTTACAACTTCTCTGCACCCTCACAGTCACAATACACTTGCTAAAAGTAAACCAAGTATAAAACCGTCTGGAAGCTTTGTCCCTGATACCACCTCTCCAGTCCATATTTATGGGTGAGCCACCTCCTATCGCCATTGAATTTGGCATCATGAGCCTGACGCTGAAATAATTATCATAGCCTTCATCGTTAGTACCCATCGTCCTTTTCTGATCACGAAACTCCATCGTAATCCAGCAACTGCTTCGCCACCTTATCTTCGCATGCTGCAAATTCTCCAAATTAAATTCCCCCTCTGATTTGATATCTCCACCATCCTTAACGATCATCCTTTGGTACTTCTTCCCTTTGTTCCATCTGTCCCTTTGAGTCGAGACGTGTACCATTCCTATATCAATTACTGGTAGTGGGGTTGAATCTGTCGTCATCTTTCACTAGCCATCCCTTATTATCACACTCGACGATGTTAATGCACTTGATACAACACGTATCAGATGGTAAATTCAAGATCTTCCCATCCCATCTATCATTCACTTGTATGACGCCCTGGTTTGCCAACTCATCAGCCAGACAGTTGGCGCTTCTTCTAACATGTCTGAACACGATGGAGTTAAATCCTCTAATCATGGTTTCCAAACAAGTTATCCTCCATGCCAGACGCCACGTGGTGGCAATATTTACAGCGTGGGTTCCATTTAAAATTTTGTTTGCCGTCTGTATTAAAATTTCAGAATCACCTTCTACAATACAATTATTAAAGCCGCGTCTGGTAACAAGCATGAGACCTTGAAGCAGAACTTCACACTCCGCGGAATTATTCATTTCATTACTAATATTACCATAATAGCATAACTGAATTTCGCCCTGGCTATTTCTAACCACTCCGCTGTACCCTGCCACTCCCGGGTTCCCTTTAGACGCACCGTCAAAGTTCAGTTTCAACCATCCCTGCTCCAGCGAAGACCACTGAGTCGTGCTTTCCTATGGTTTCATAGCATTACGCTGAGTACCAATAAACTGCGTAAGACCTCTGATGCCCTAGGTATGTAATAGCTTAGTTTCATTATCGGGGCCACTCAGATCTTCCATATTCCACCTCGTAAGTTTCAAGGTTTCATTTATTTCCTGCTTAAGATGTTCCCAGACGCACTTCCAAGTATTCAACTTTTGTTTTTCCTTAAACAAACGATAATTACATTCTTTCCACACCTCCCAGAGGAGGAAACCAGGAAACAATTTCCATATATGGTTCATAATGTTCCCTTGAAAGGGCTTCATATTCCATTGCTTGATAGTTTGCTCCGAGTTTGATCTAACCCGAGCTGTCCTTCTAAAAAACCTGGCTTCTTCATCCCACAGCGCTTATGCAAAGTTACATTCGTCAAGAAGATGCGTCATTGTCTCATTATTCTGACCACATAGAACACACATAGATGGGCCCTCGAAACCTCGTTTCACAAGCTTGTCCCATGTCAGGATACGACCTCTTAGGACTAACTAGAGAAAAAGAGTAATCTTGGGCCACAACTTGGCCTCCCGTAAATACTTCCATACCTGATCCTCCTCAGAATTAATTGTTAAATTTTCAGAATTTACTTCAATCTAATCTAGGATCTTAACTGAGAGAACAACATGTACAGGAAATCTACAGCATATCAATCATGGAAACAATAATGCAAGTACACAAGAGACACAGAGTTTACTTGGGGAAAACCATAAAGGTGAAAAACCCCAATAACTTCCTCAAAGATATATAGAGCAATGATACAACCAGAATACAAGAAATATTCTTCTCCTAGCAGCAGAGCCTCCTCCTCCACAAGTCCGCCACTCTCCCAAGTGTGAGTGAGAGAATAGAATGTGTAAAATGAGAGAGACACACTCTCTATTTATACACTAACTTGACTTGACCTTTACTCAACTAGGTCGGCCTCAACTTAACCACTTAACATAATGCTGATTGGGCAGACACCCAATAGGGTGGTCTAATAACCCTTTGACCCACATGGCCGACCCCCAATAGGGTGGTCTAATAACCCATCAAGTATAAGTTAAGACACTTGCATATAGAGGAATAATAACATCTCTATAGGAATACAAACACTTCCATATAGAGGAATAATAACATCTCTATAGGAATACAATATACATATAGGTGAAATACATTCCGAATTTACATATACATCAACACTCCCTCTTAACTAGGAAGGTATTTCTCGACACAGGTCTTCTAGCACAAGTCATCTTCTTTGGATCATCGTCACTGCTGCCGCTATCTCAATCAATATCTGAATCTACACATCATAGGAAGTTCTACAGAGCCAGTCCTTTTTCATACTGGATGTAGGCCCACCACCTGCAGGTCTTCGTCATCACTGGCCATACTGTGGAAATCTCAGGACTTATTACGTGCGTCACAAAACCTTAAAAGAGTCTCTTAACTAGCAAGGACCCTAAAGAGCATCTGAGGCCTTTTTCATCCTGTCCAGATCTCCAGGACTTATTACATGTGACCCCACAACAAAACCTCAAAAGAGAATCCCAGGACTGATTACGAGCACAAGGCTCAACCTATCGGATCTCCCAGGGCACAAATTACATGTGGTCACCACAAAACCTCGAAAGAGCATCCCATGACTGATTACGAGCACAAGGCTCAACCTATTAGATCTCCCAGGTGTTAACACCCAAAAAGTGCTCACTACCTCATCTACCACATTATATGGCTCATTTGTCCATTTTCCTACCATATTTCCCTTAAAATCCCAAAAGATCCCATTAAAAAGCCTCCAAAAGGCCACAAAACCATCAAAATAGCCTAAAAAAGGCTAAAAAACCCCCTTTTCCTCCAAAAATAGCAAAAATCCCCTAAAAAGGGAATAAAAAATATAAAATAATTAGGAAAAGGAGGAAAAAACCCTATACAACTGCCTTAAACCATGTGTTTCCCAAAACCATGGGTCAGCACTCCACCACCAAAAAACTATAAATAGGTGATGGAGATCCCTTATTTCACATCCACAATCAAGCATACCCTTACTCTGCCAAAATCTCTCTCGAAACCCTAGTTCACCATTGAACTACTTTCACCTTGAGAGCCACTTTTGGCCCATTTCCACCATTGGAGAAAGAGAAGGAGCACTTTGGAGCTTGGAGCAACCCTCTTGGACATTGCAAGGAGCTTCATCAACCTCCACATTGGAGGTAATATCAATACAAAAAACCATTATTTAAATTTGTTGTTTATGTTTCATGCATGTTTTAGAGTAGTTTCTATTTCTGTTTTAGCTTAATTATTTACATTTACTGAACTGCTACTAAGGATTCCATTCTCCTTAGTAGGTACTCATTTGCACAAGCTAGGGGTAAAACCCTAGCTACAGTTTTGGTGACTCCCCTAGATTTTGAATTTCTGGTTTCCGTTTTAAATTTTTTCCCTTTCGGCTGTCCCTTTCGGCCGCCGTACATCGCGTTTTTTCCCTCTGCAGTCACGTCCCAACCGCGTCTTTCAGGCCCTTACCTACGACCCGACCGCGGCTCTCAGACTGTTTCCGATGCCCTACCGGTGGATTCAAGTCTGTTACCTGCGATCCGACCGCGGCTAATCAGCCTGTTTGCTGCGATCTGACTGCGCCTGTCGGCCATTTTTCCGCGTCCAGACTGCGGCTTTCAGCCCCTTTCCCGCATCCCGACTGCGCCTGTTATCCTTTTTGCCGCGACCCGACTGCGTCCTTTTCCCTGTTTCCTGCGTCCCGACTGCGTCTGTTGGCCCGAAAGCCGCGACCTGACCACGTCTGTTTCCCTCAAACCCGCGGTCTGCCTGTTCTGATTTGCCACAGACCCGCAGTCTGATTTCTGCATTTTTACTGTTTTGAGCCCAGCCCCTTTTGCTGCAATATTTTCTGCATCTAAACAGCCCTCTGTCCTACCTGTAGCCTCACCTCCCTACAGCCTTTCTGCAAACATAATTTCTGTTCCCCTTACAGAATTCTTTTAAAATTTCAGTATTGTTAATTCAGAAAATTTTGCAAGTTAAAGTTTTAATTTCAGCATTATTGATAGTTAGAAGTTGCCCCCCTTGTGGCACTTCTATTTTGGGTTCATCACCTCACGAGCACACACTCTGTCACATAATTCAAGTGAGCCTTAAAAAGTACCTAACTAAACCAACATTCTAACCCCACTTGGCGAACACAAAAGAATCTTTGTAGTTAGGTAGGGTCGGGGGGATAGGCTTCCAAAAACACCCCTCGGTCACTTTCACTTGAGACATAGTTGTTGTCCAAATAGGGAACCAAAATCCCCTAGTACTTTTTGGCATGGTCACGACCAGTTTATCAGAGGGCCTCTCCCTTAGGAGGTTTGAAGTCGGGAGACTGGTTCCGGAGGCCTGAGTGGAATACCGCACTCCATTCAGTAACCGAAGGGCTACCTTTCGCGGTTCGCGGGATATCCCTGTATAGGGGTATTGCGGTAAACAGACTAAACGGCAGATTCACCTTTCTGGACGTGTCATGAACGGGGTATCTTAGTTGCCATTCTTCTAGGATTGACTACCCGGTGTCCCTCCCGGTAGGGGGATATCATAGCCACTTGGCTTTCCTACTCATATTGTCTGACTTGGATTTCATCACCTTGCAGAGGATATGTTTAGTTGAGTCAGAATACTGTTAGTTAGGTGTTTGCATGCTCCTTTACCTCCCTTTGGTCTAGTGAGTCCACCATTTTTTATTTTTAGGAAACCTGCTGCTTGTTGGTATTCTTACCATCTTTGTTGATACTCCACCTATTATAGCATAGCTGTTGCAGTAGGTGTTTTGAGTTGGTTGTTGGCCTGAGTGCCTTGTTTTTGAGCTCTCCTTCTGCACACTCGGTTGCATTAGGATTTTTTGAGCTGTTGTTATACTCACCTCAACCCGCATAGATTTGACACCATCCGTCACCATTGAGTCCCCGAGACATTCTCGACACCTCAGGGGCGAGCCCCCACAGCACGGTTCTCTTGACACCACCCGTCATAGATTCCGATCATCATCCGTTGATACCACTCATCACAGATCTAGAGCCTTGTCACTCGACTCCACTCGTCAGCGACATAGGACTCCGTCACCAGATATCGACGCTCCTTACTTTACCTCCGATTCTGACGAAGAGTCTGAGAACCCTATTTACACTACCCCTACTAGCCCCATGGCTGGCACGACTTCCACTCCTTTTGTTATAGGGACCATTGGTGGCACATCCACCACTACACCAGTTACTACACCTGTTTTGGGTATGCCCTCCATGGGAAACCCATCTACCGTTCCCCTCACGGTACCTATTCCCACAGCGGGAATCCCTATCCCCACTACATCAGTGACTCACACTACCCATGGTGGTGCTGGACCATCCTCCACCACCTTAGTTCCCCCACTTGGGGGCACCATCCCAAATCCTGTCCCTCCACTTGGGGGCATTGGCCCCAACTTGGTCCAACCCACTACTGTGTCACATCCTTCTTCCAGTTTGCCATTCATGGCTAGCCTCAACCTACCTGACCTGGCCAGATTGACCAATGATCCTATTCGACACGACCCTACGTGGCCTCATATGCCTACCAAGCTCCCCTCTGACATCCCTAAGTTCGAGGGCAAGGCCGGTGAGGACCCACAAAACCATATCATGTCTTTCCACCTATGGTGTTCCTCTAACTCCATAGTGGATGACTCTGTTCGCCTCCATCTCTTACAGCGCACCTTCACTGGCTCTGCAGCCAAGTGGTATATCGAGCAACCTCATGGGACCCATGCCACCTTTGCTTCCCTTGCCTCGACCTTCCTGCAGTTCTTCCAGTTGCCTGTCCGCTATGACGCGGGCGTTGAGATCCTCCTATCCTGCAGACAAAACACGGCTACCCATATCACGGACCACATCCATGAGTGGCGTCGACGCCGTAGCTTATGCAAGATCAAACTAGACGACCGTATCTTCCTAGATTGGTTCCTCAAATCCCTTGTCCCTGTTATTGCTAAGGATGTGGCATTAGAAAGACCCCAGTCTGAAGAAGAGGCCATCCTTAAGGCTCAACAGTTCGACCTCATTTACGCTCAGTCGGGTTACCTTTATACCATTATACCTGACGCCCCTCGCGGTGAGTCCTCCCAGCATGATGCGCCGGGGGCATCCCACGCTGCAGACGGTATCATTGGCCGAGTTTCTTCGCATCCCCAACCATTTTCTATTACACGTCCTTCCCCTGGCCTCGACCTTTCGCGGGCCACCTCACAGTCTGGAGCAACCAACTCGTATGCTCCCATGACACATCACCATCACCATGGACCCTCATGTCCTCCTCAGTGTTTCGGTCATGCGACTCCCACTTATGCCCCCCCAGTCGCACCTCAGCCTTACTACCATCAGCAGGCTGCCCCAGCTCCTGCGCCTTCACAAGCCCAACCCGCTTATTATCCGCCACAGGCAGCCCCTGCGGCAAACCCACAACCCACTCCGCAGCCATATCAGCAACCCCCTCAAGTTGCTGCACCTGGTCAGCCTCAACCTACATATCATCCACCGCAGCCTGCTCCAGCACCTGCGCAACCTCAGAATCCACCTGCTGCCCAAGGGCAAGTTTACGCCCAACAAAACCCACAGCAAAACCAGAACAACCAACGTAACCAGGGCTAACAGAACCACGGCAAAGGCCGTAATCGTGGGAACAACCAACCTGCAGACCAAGCTGGTCAACCGGCTAATCCCCCCGACAACAACAATGCGGCCCCCGCTAATCAAAACCCTGATCGCCCGCCCAAGCAGGCTAAAAACCCCAATTTGTGAACGAACCACCCTTGTTCTATTTGCGGGGTCTATGGACACTACACGCATGCTTGCCCACACTTAGAGTGAGCTCGACAGCTCTGGGTTGACGATGCCCACCGCCAAGGGCATGCGGCTCCTCAGGTGCCACCTAACCCTCCTCAGCCTCAGCAGACACCTTTGGTTCTGCAAAACCCCTTACCAACACAAGGCGTCGTGAACACTCAGCCATTGGTTCCCCCTCAAGCCAACGTGCAACCCCAACAGTAGATCACGTACGCTGCTCCTGATCAACCCATGTTTGACTCAGGAACTCATCACTTGTTGATGATGTCATCCGCTGACGTCAACCTTCAGACCCGTCGGAACCAATATGGCTCCACCACTGAAGCACCTAACACTGATAAACCCACCAACGCCCATCCCACAGATCAAGCGTTACGTATTCCTCCACCTCCACTAGATGGCGCTCCCAAAGCCCCTCGTTTCCCACTTCGTCGTATCAACAATAACCCCAATGCACGCGCTGCGTCAAACTACAACATTGTAGACGACCTAGCCCAATCTCCCGCAGCCATGTCTGCGTTAGAAGTCTTGAAGAACTGCCCTTCCCAGCGCAAGACTTTACTCTCCGCCATTGGGGGGATTGACCCCAATGATTCGAATTTGATGGCATTTGATTTAGACCAGTCTGAACCTCGCCTGCCTTCCACTCTAGCATTCCAAGTTTCTGTTTCCATTCAGAATCTTGTCATCCATCGATGCATCATCGATGAAGGTGCCTCCACATGCGTCATGTCTACATTCGTATGGCAGAAGTTGGGATCCCCCACTCTCCAACAGTCCACCACTGCATTACGCGCCTACGACGGTCGTTCGGCTCAGCCCCAAGGCCTCCTCGCCAATGTCCCTGTCCAGTTAGGTGGCAAAACTGTACTCATTGACATTGAGGTAATCAATGCCCAATTGGATTATAACCTTTTACTTGGCTGCAGCTACATGTATGCCATGCGGGCAGTTGCTTCTTCCATCTTTCGCACCATGATGTTCCCTCATGAGGGACGCCTGGTTAAGGTTGACCATCTCACCTACTATGATCCTAGTGCTCCCGCGGCACCTGAAAATGTTCTCCCCATGGTTGAACAACCTGTTTCTCATGCCACCACCTCGTTTGTGTCCTCTACGGGGCCTGGAGTCTACTCCGACGCACCGATGACTTCCACCTTTCAATCTATTCCGCCTCCATCAGACCACACGGACGTGTCTGACTTATGTACCTTATCCCACGATAACCAGCCACCTAATAATCAACCCCCCTTGTTGCCCAAACCACCATTGGTACCTAGTCACATTGGTGTTACACCCATCCATACGATCCCCTTCCTAGTCCCTCCATCGGGAGTAGTAACCGCCCCGGTCATGGCTACCCTTAGCGTCCTTGGGTTAACCTTGGGATTACCCGTATGGTATCTTTCGCCTCCCGTTCGCCCGCCGACACCCGACGTCGTCCTCCAACCGGTGAAACCCATGACTACTACCACTCAGCCACCTCCCGGTGTCTCTAACCCTTCGTCCTCCATGACTCCCCCTCCTCCTCCCAATCCCACTGGGGGCAGAGGTCCACAACCTTACACTGCTGTACCACCTCCCAAGACAGTCAAAAACCCTCCAGTATTTCGTGCTCCTCCTAAATGCTCGCTGTGCGACGAGTTGGGCCATGCAACCCACCAATGCCCACAGTTACCAGCATTGCAGAAGCACATGCAGATGCTCAACGATGACCCAAACATCCCAACTGTCGAACTAAACCCCACCCCTAAACCTAAAGACAAGTCCCTACGTACCAACCACCCCTGCGCCATATGCGGTATTTACGGTCATTATTCACATCATTGTCTCGATCTCCCGGATTACAGAGCGGCTCTCTATGAGATGAACAATCTGGATCTTGAGACGGCACCACCCACCATTGAGGAGATCTACCCCCCGGTCTCTCCCCCTTCTGGAGAAGTGAATATCATCTATATGATCTCTTCAACCACTACCCCCTCGTCAACCGATTTGACGACACAAACTTTCCGTACTGATCAGGAAGTTCTTGAGGCCCTGACTGCCCCGGATTATCCCTGGGATGACATGCACCACCGTTCCTATTTCATCCCAGAAGAATCCTCCTCTAGCACAGCTACCCAATTCACAGTTGAGTCCAAAGACTTCCTCCCCTGCAAGTTCGACTAGTTCAAGGACCCTATTCCTGCTCCTGACGCCTTTGAGGAGGGTAACATGGCCAATATCTCACCCGTTATCCACATAGATATCTCTGACCCCCCTGGCGTCAATGAATGCATTGCCTTAGGAGCCTCCTGTAGTGAACAAGAGATTGAGGAGTACAGAAAACTCTTCCAAGAATTCCGTGATGTCTTCGCCTGGTCCTATACAGAGATGCCTGGTCTTGACCCCGCCATTATAGAGCACCACATTGACACATGGCCTGATGTACCCCCCGTTCGTCAGAAGCAGCGACCCATTCATCCCTCAAAGCTACCAGCTGTTAAAGCTGAGATTGGGAAGCTGTGCAAGGAAGGGTTCATTTATCCTATTGCCTACACCACTTGGGTTTCAAATCCCGTTCCCGTTAACAAAAAACAAGGCACCATTCGAGTATGCACTGACTTCCGTGATTTAAACCACGCTTGTCCCAAGGACAATTTCCCCACGCCATTTATTGACCAGCTCATCGATGCGTGTGCGGGGCATGAAGTCCTCTCCTTCATGGATGGTTTTTCCGGATACAACCAGATTCAGATCCGTAAGGAAGACTAGTACAAAACCGCCTTTACTACTCCATGGGGCACCTTTGCCTATCGTGTCATGCCTTTCGGCCTCAAAAATGCTGGTGCCACTTTCCAGCGGGCCATGACCTATTGCTTTCACGACCTGGTCCATATCCTGTTAGTCTACCTTGATGACCTTACAGCTCGTTCCCGGAAACGATCCGACCACCTTAACGACCTTCGGCAAGTTTTTCTGCGTTGTCGCAAATACCAAATCCGCTTGAACCCACACAAGTGTGTCTTTTGCGTCCCGGCAGGCCGATTGTTGGGTTTCATCGTTTCCCAGAAAGGAATTACAATTGACCCTCTAAAATTCCAAGCCATCTTAGACCTACCCTCTCCTCGCACACTCCGGCAGCTCCCAAGTTTGCAGGGGCGATCCAATTTCCTTCGACGTTTTATTCCTGATTACGCCACTACCGTTCACGGTTTCTTGCGCCTGCTCCGTACCCACATACCCTTCGTCTGGGATGAGCAAGCAGAAGCTGCATTCGAAGCCCTCAAGAAGGCTCTCACACAAGCTCCTCTGATCTCCCCTCTGGATTTCACACAAGACTTCATCCTTTACGTTTCGGCATCCGAGCATGCCGTATCTGGAGTCTTGGTTCAAGAAGACATTTCTCACCAAGAGCACGTCATTTACTATGTCAGCCAGACCTTGTCTGGTCCACCCCTACATTACCCATATGAGGAGAGACTTGCCTTAGCAGTGGTCTTTTCGGTCCAAAAATTGCGACACTATATCTTAATGAGTCATACCACAGTCGTCGCCGACTCTAACCCCATGGTATATCTCCAAAACCGGCGGCTCCTGCAAGGTCGTGTTGCTAAATGGGTCATTATCCTCCAGGAATATGACCTTACCTTCAAAACACCTAAGAGCACTAAATCCCTCGCGCTTGCCCAGCTCATTACTGATCTCCCTTCCCTTCTCCTGGCCAAACCAATCTCCGATGAGTTACCCGACAATCACCTGTTCACTATCTCGTCCGATGACCCATGGTACGGTGATATCTTGTTATACCTGCGCACGCAGAAGTTCAGACCCAAAGTTACCCATAATGGACGCCGTCGCATCCGTCACCAGGCCTCTCGATATCTCCTCTTAGGCGATGTCCTTTACCGGCGCGGGGTTGACACAATTCTTCGTTGTTGCCTTACACACGCGGAAGTTGAACACGTCCTTAATGACTGTCATAGCGGTGCCTGCGGAGGCCATTTCTCAGGGATGGCCACTGCCCAAAAGGTCGTCCGCGCCGGATACTTCTGGCCCACACTTTTCACCGACTGCATCACTGCGGTCAAACACTGCCATAACTGCCAACTTTTTTCCCCCAAGGCCCGGACACCTCCTGCTCCGTTACACCCAGTCGTCACCGTTGGTCCCTTTTGTAAGTGGGCCATAGACTTCATGGAATGTAGACCCCAGTCTGCCAACGGCCACAAATATATTATTGTCGCTGTTGATTACTTCACCAAATGGGCGGAAGCCATGCCTACCTTCAATTGTACCGCCGACACTACTGCCCGCTTCTTTTTCAACCATGTCATCACTCGATTCGGGGTTCCTAAGCAGTTAGTCTCTGACCACGGTTCCCACTTCGAAGATGCCGTCTGGCGTGAGTTATCCACCCTCCTCAAATTCGAACACCAATTTTCCTCTGCTTACTACCCCCAAGGGAACGGTCAAGTCGAGGCCATTAATAAAATTCTCAAAACCATCCTCCAACGAACGGTTGACAAGCATAAGTCCAATTGGCACCACATGTTGTTCCCTGCCTTATGGGCTTACCGTACTTCCACCAAGACCGCCACTGGTTTTACACCATTTCATCTAGTTCACAGTGTCGAGTCTGTCCTCCCCATTGAGTGTCAGATTCCTGCCTTATAGATCGCCATTGAACTTCTCCCTGACACCTCCCCCCTCGAGCAGCGTTTGCTACAACTCGAACAAGCTGATGAAGACCGTCGTGCCACTCTTCAGAACATCGAAGCTGCCAAAAACCGCTCCAAATCCGGTTATGATAAACATGTTCACCCTCGAACTTTCCACGAAGGGGACCTTGTCCTCGCATATGACCAAGCCCACGACAAAACCGGTAAAGGGAAGTTTGAATCCATGTGGCAAGGCCCTTACATCGTGTAGACCTGCCTCGTCAAGGGGGCATACATCTTAGCCGACTCTGAAGGCCATCCTTTGCGCAACCCCCTTAATGGGTTGTATCTTAAGCGTTTTTACCCATAAATAACACCGCGACCTCGTTGGTCCGCATTGTACAGTTTGCTATCTTTTTGTTTTACACATTTTTACCATCATCTTACATTCATCATTTCTGCATGATTACAGATGGACCATCTTCCACCTTGTTACACTGGCTTCGCTGATGGCGCAAGCCGCTGGTCTCCCAACCTGGCTTCTGCAGCATGGGTCTTGTACTCCCCTTCCAACGAGATGATTCACCTTGACGGAATATGTATAGGTGCTGCTACCAATAACCAGGCGGAGTATGATGCTGTGACCGGTCTCTTGACTGCCGCCCTCCAAATGGGCATATGTCACCTTCATGTGTTCCTTGACTCCCAGCTACTTGTCTCCCAGCTCAACAACTGCTACCAGGTGCGTGATCCCTGCCTTTTTAGAAAATTCCTGCGCGCAAAACAACTCAGCTGACAGTTTGAATCCATCACATTCACACATGTCGCCAGAGCCCAAAATAGTGTCGCCGACCAAATGGCCAACAACATCCTAGATTGGCATATCAATCACACCATGTAACATCATGCATCATCATCCCATAGCATCTCATAAAAAGATATAAAAACCCAAAAAGATTGTATTGCATCAACATTTGCATCCATGTACATAAACCACATGTATATCCACAGGGGCATCCACGTGCCTAATCATACATACATCATATTGCATCACATAAAATACACAAGGGGCATCCACGTGCCTAACATCCTAACCTACTTGCATCCACGTGCAATGTAAACATATCACAACTCATAAAATGCATCCACGTGCGTACAAATTAAACAACATCATATAAAAATGTGCATCCACGTGCATATATATATATATCAAAAAATATACATGTTCAGTGCTATACATGTCCTGAGTACCCCTGTACTCAGCTATACAAAAAATGGCTATACATCCCTAACAGTCTCATCAACATACATGCCATAGCTACAAAACTCGGGGGGAGTCCCCTGCACTCCCTAATGGGAGTCGTATCCTGCATCACTGCTTGCATCAGCTGCCTCTGAGTCCTCCCCTCGCTCCTCCTCCGGCAAGTCCTCATCTCCTCCGGCCTCCTGTGCCCGTACCCGGTCCACTAGGACCGCCACCCGGATCGCGATGGATCTAAACTCTCGAGGTGCCATCATACAATCCTGAACTACATCAGGATCGATATCCCGCCATCCCTCGTCGGTCACCCCTATCAACAACCGATCTAGTAGTGCCCGCACCGACTCCAGTGTCCCCTCCGCATCACGGCGACGGACCTCACCTCGCCCAGGAAGAGTCGGGACGGCCACAATACCCCTCTGTGCCACATGTCCTGGAGGCGGCCTCGGGCCCACATCTGCAAGATCACCCATATGTCAGTCACAGTATATCACTCTACTATCATATAAATAACACTTGACATATATAACATGCAAGCAAAAACACATACATACCATCGGGACCCCATGCCTGTCCCGGTGCTCGTGGCGCCTCCGGATCTCTCGTGAAGTCCATGTCCCGATACGGGAAGTCGTCCAGTGTCAATGGTATCTGGAGCCACTGCAGGTACAACTCCTGCGTGAAGTACCTACCCACGTCGCTGCCACCACGGCGGCGCATCATCTCACCCCACTGTACCATCCACGGCTCCCTCATACCTCCTGCCCTGATCGGCACCCGTGGCCGCAGTGTGGGTACCCTCTCCATAAAGAAGGCACACAAGAAGGAACCAAAACAAAATCCCTTGCCATCTTCCTTTGCTGCCGTCAGCTGTCGCTGAACGCAGGTCAGGAACATCTGGCCCCACGCGTAGTACACCCCATCCAGTACGCGCTCTATCATCTGCATCTGACCCCCAGACACCTTCTCAGGTGACTGGGACCCCAATACCCGGACCACACATGCTGCCATGGCCTGCACTGCTGGCTCCTGTAGGTCCCTCACCAGGAGTGCATTCCTGTGCACCCTCGCTTCAGGACCACAGTATCTCTCCAACATGTCCTCCATGTCGACGTCCGCGGCAACCCGCGGCTGTGTGTCTGCTACCCTGCCTAGACAGGGAAACCCTATCAGAAAGTATACATCGGTCAGGGTGAGGTCCATCCTCTCACCCTGTACCCGGAAAGCCTGTATATCCGGCTCCCAGAAGCTGATCAGCCGGTTCAGCAGCAATGCTGCTGACCGTATCATGGGTATCTGTGCGAACTTCAGTAGTCCGCACAGTCCCATCACAGATCGCACATGGCGCTCCCCTCGGATCACAGCCATGATCTCATCAGGGATCTCCCGCTCTCTCCAGAGCACCTGCGGCATCCTGTCAATCACACAAAATAAACTCATCAGACTCATATCAACTAAATAAGTACTTTTCCCTCTCCCGGAAGACCCTCTTAGCTCGGCCCAAAACCGCGGCTTTCGGGCTTCCTGCCGCGGTTTCCGACCGCGGCTGTCAGGCCTAAGGTCGCGGTTCTTAACCGCGCCTGTCAGCCCTAACCCCGCGGTTTGGAACCGCGTGTTCCTCCTTGGCACTCGCGGTACTCGACCGCGTATCCATGAAAGAAACATGCGGTCTCCAACCGCGTGGTTCATCCCGAAACTCGTGGGCGCCAACCGCGGTTTCGACCCCCTAACCCGCGGTCCACCCCACGTGGACCGTACAAATATACCCTAGGACCCACTACCCAACCCCCGCCCATAAAAAACATGCAAGTATGAGTTTGACGGAATACCTGTATCTTTCGGATCTGAAATCGACCGGTCGTATCGTCCAGAAATGCCACCTAAGCTCTGGTCCACTCTGATCACAAGTCAAAGTCAAAACGTACAACTGACACATGTCATGTTGGACCCACCACTATTTATAGTCAGTTGACTTTTTCTTGTTTTGGCCATTCTGACCCCATACGGAGTCCATTTTACGAACCATTTCCACCACTTGAATCAGCACGACGAGACCGTCATGATGGTCACCTCGTTGCATCATTTTTACCGCGTCATTTTTTGCCCATTTTTTCAGACGCCACTAGTCACCTCGGTTTGCGTGCCACATCGACCGTTCTCCGTTTTTCACATGTTTTATATCATCGGATTCATTTTTCCGAGCCGGTGATGATGCTTGAGATCATTTCTCGCTCTCACCCCCCGATTTTTTGGGTATTTTTCCAAAACGCCCTCGTCGCCTCGGTGTGCGTGCCACCTCGGCCGTTACCCATTTTTGACATCCTTTATATTGCCGGATTCATTTTTTCGAGCCTGTCATGATGCTTGAGACCATTTCTCGCTCTCACTTGGTACAATTTCAACATTGTGTCCCGACACCTTGCTGCCTCGGTTTGCGTGCCACATCGGCCGCTATCGGATTGTTCCACATTTTTACATGAGCCATTCACTCCTGTCATACTGCAAAGGTTTCGTTATTTTGCCACCATTTCATCTACCCCGCAAGGAGGCCCACCAGTGTTCCCCCCTACCCTCGTTCTCGGTCATCCTTACTGATCCTTGATTGAACACTTCCTCCTTGCCTGGCCATTCCTTTTGTTCGGTATACTTTTACCCCTTTTTCGGGCTGGACAAGTCCTTTACGAAAAAGGCACTTAGGGAGTTTCCGTTAAGCTCTTTTCTGACTCCTAAAAGAATGAAAAGATCGCCGAGCAATCTTGCTTCCTTTCATGCTCGTTAAAGTACCTGAAAGGGCATCTATCTGGTATAAGTTTAACACTTTTCCGGATCTGGTAGACTAATTACGAAAAAGGAATACTCTAGTCACACCGGCTAGAAGAGTTCTTCATTGCATCCTTTTATGCTTCTTTGGGCCTTGGAGACTAAATCTACGAAAAAGCAACCCCCTGGAGTCTTCTTATTTGCTTTCAGACTCTCTAAAATTGAAAGCAACCATGAGCATGAACTGTCCTGGGCTCGTAAAATCCACACGACAGTACCATTCCATCATTTTAGAGTCTTCTTATCGCTTTCAGACTCCTTAAAATTGAAAGCAACCACGAGCATGAACTGTCCTGGGCTCGTAAAATCCACACGACAGTATCATTTTACACAAACTTCTTCTAGTTCCTTAACCCATGAAGAATTCCCCACCCGTGCCTCCTGGCACTACGATCGATCATCTCGGCAGCACCCCCAATCAGGTCGCCTTTGTTCAGAGTATTCTGCAGTCTCCTACCATTTTATACCAGCTTGAGTCTCCCTCAGACCAGTTACCCTCCCAGATCCACTACAGCTATGATCCCTTTCCCCTCAGTCAGTTTCATATGCTGCCAGATCATTCCCATTATCATACTCTGAACAAAGGAAGTTTGAGTCCACCCACTCTACTTGCCCAGTTATCCCCCCACAGTTTGTCAGTCCTGCCATCAGTACTATTACATTTCGGTTCTCCACCTCGTGCTCCTATCAAGGAAACATCATTGCCTTGATAGTTGCAGGTCTCCCTCTGTCGACGACAGCTCCTCTATTCCAGAGATAGGCCCAGAGGTCCCTACGCCTTGGACTTATCACCATCTGTGGTAAGTGCCTACGGATCATTCTGAGAGGAGTCATCATTGCCTCTCTGAGTGGTTGTTCCTCACATGCTCAACTTCAGCACCTTGATCGCATCGTTGAGGATCGCGTAGGATTATATCCCATCAGTTTTTAGTCGAAGACCCCGGATTTCCCCCGACTCTAGCACATTGGTGAGTCACTTCGGAACGACCAGTTATATGTTCCCGTGGATGTCCGGGCTGCGTTGGCGATTGTACTCCGAAGCCATCCAGCTATATGCTTTCTTGAGTACCCAGTTCCGCTCCAGTTCAGTGTACCATTGAGAGTATGACCCTTGTCACTCTAATCCAGCAGCTCATCAGTTCCCTTGGTACCACATTCAGCAGCACTGTTGATATTCCAGTGCACCAGTTCTCCAGTTCACACATGGTCCGCCCAGCAGTATGTCCCATATTTTGTGTCCCCTCTAGACTCTTATGATGTACACAGTGGCTATGTATCTTACAGGCCCCCCTTGTCGGGCCTCACAGTTCTGTTTATGTATCTTGATACGAGCATGGGTATGCCCGCCTCGTCCATATATTGAGATTATTCCTCATTCAGTTTTTGAGGTCATGTATATGTCAGGTCCCCATTTTTTGGACCCCATTATTATGTTATATCCTGATACGATCATGGGAATGCCCGCCTCGTCCATATGATCAGATGATTCCTCATCCATTATTGAGGTTATGTACTTTTAGTTCTTGCAGTTGTTCGGGATCATTGTTTCGGGCTTCAGTTTGTTTCTTCTCTTCTCTCCACACCCCAGGAAAACCATTCATGACTTATGATGTCCATCGGCCATACGATGAGCTCCTGCCCTCGCACATCAGGGGGCAATCTGTTAACACCCAAAAAGTGCTCACTACCTCATCTACCACATTATATGGCTCATTTGTCCATTTTCCTACCATATTTCCCTTAAAATCCCAAAAGATCCCATTAAAAAGCCTCCAAAAGGCCTAAAATGCCTCCAAAAGGCCACAAAACCATCAAAATAGCCTAAAAAAGGCTAAAAAACCCCCTTTTCCTCCAAAAATAGCAAAAATCCCCTAAAAAGGGAATAAAAAATATAAAATAATGAGGAAAAGGAGGAAAAAACCCTATACAGCTGCCTTAAACCATGTGTTTCCCAAAACCATGGGTCAGCACTCCACCACCAAAAAACTATAAATAGGTGATGGAGATCCCTTATTTCACATCCACAATCAAGCATACCCTTACTCTGCCAAAATCTCTCTCGAAACCCTAGTTCACCATTGAACTACTTTCACCTTGAGAGCCACTTTTGGCCCATTTCCACCATTGGAGAAAGAGAAGGAGAACTTTGGAGCTTGGAGCAACCCTCTTGGACATTGCAAGGAGCTTCATCAACCTCCACATTGGAGGTAATATCAATACAAAAAACCATTATTTAAATTTGTTGTTTATGTTTCATGCATGTTTTAGAGTAGTTTCTATTTCTGTTTTAGCTTAATTATTTACATTTACTGAACTGCTACTAAGGAGTCCATTCTCCTTAGTAGGTGCTCATTTGCACAAGCTAGGGGTAAAACCCTAGCTACACCAGGGCACAAATTACATGTGGTCATGGCAAAACATCGAAAGAGCATCTCAGGACTGATTACGAGCACACGGCTCAACCTATCGGATCTCCCAGGGCACAAATTACATGCCATAGGACAAAACCTCGAAAGAGCATCCTCCAGATATCCCAGGGCACAAATTACATGTCATTGGAAAAACCTCGAAAGACTATCTGCAGATCTCCCAGGGCACAAATTATATGTCCTCCCAAGCAAAACCTTGAAAGAGCATTTGCCAGATATCCCAGGGTACAGATTCCATGCCATAGGAAAAAACCTCGAAAGACTATCTGCAAATCTTCCAGGGCACAAATTACATGCTTATCTGCACAACCTGTTCCACGGCCACAGGGTATCAACTTGATACTCACCATACATCATCCTAATGTACACATGATCGTCCTGATCATCATCACTGCAACATCCTGCTACATGTTATCTAGAGCAACATCATGAAGCTCGTCATCCATGATCATCCTGATCATATAATGCATCTACCTGATGCATACCAAGTATCTACCTGATACATATCATCATACATGATCCACCTGATCATACAATGTATCCACCTGATACAAATACAAAAACATGATCCACCTAATCATACCTGATACATATCAACATACATGATCTACCTGATCATACACAGTATCCACCTGATACATATACAGATACATGGTCCAAGCATCCAACATGATGCATATACAAAACATATACAAATGATCCTACTGATCATATCTAGCATCCAACATGATGCGTACATACATGTACATATAAATGATCCTACTGATCATATCTAACATCCAACATGATGCGTATATACATATAAATGATCTAACTGATCATATCCATCATCCTCCTGATGCATATACAGAGCAGTAACTAGAGCATCGGCCTGTTGCTCATCATCCAGCGCTTACATCCATATCCATGTGAAGGATCCTCCTTCCAACATACTTGAAATGGATTCTACAAATGTGTCCATCACTTCCTCCTCGAAGTGTCATCAATCCGAAGAACACCAAGCCTCTCCCTGAAGTACTCGAACTTCACCTTGGCTAGTGGCTTCATCAGCACATCTGCAATCTGCTCATCCGTCGCAATGTATAGGAGCTTCACAACTCCTCTCTACACCATATCCCTGATATAGTGATATTTGATCTCTATGTGTTTTTACTTGTCATGAAACACTGGGTTCTCAGACAGCTTCACACAACTCTAGTAGCATCCAACGGGGAGATCAAATAACTCAGACAGTAGCTTCCGAAGCCATACTACCTCACAACTAGCTGAACAGGCTGCAAGATACTTTGCCTCAGTTGTACTCAGTGCTACACATGACTGCTTCCTGTTGAACCAAGAGATCACACCTAATCTCATACTGAAGCAACATCCAGATGAGCTCTTCCTATCTATAGCACTACCAACCCAATCTGAATCAACATAACCCTGTAGGTTAAACTTTTGATTCGCTTCATACCTGAGCCCATAATCAACTATACCCTTCAGGTACCTTAGAATATTCTTTACAGCAACCAGGTGAACACTCCTCGGATCCGTCAGGAATTGGCTCAATGTGTTCACCGCAAAGCAAATATCTATTCTCGTGTTCGTCAGGTACATCAAGGACCCAATCATCTGACGATACATAGAGACATCAACCGGCTCAGATGAAGCATCACGCAGAAGCTTCAGGTTCGATGCCATGGGTGTGGCCATGGCCTTGCAATCCATCATCCCGAACCTCTTCAGGATATCTACTATGTACTTCCCTTGTCCAAGGAAGATTCCATCTTCACTCTGCCACACCTCCATGCCAAAAAAACAAAAAACAAATAGTGCATCATCCCCAAGTTCTTCATCTCGAACTTGGTAGCAAGCTTCCGATGTGTGTCGGCAATCATTCTGTCATCTCCTGTTACAAACAAGTCATCTACATACAGGAGTAGAATCACAGGATTCCCTTCTTCAACCTTGTAGTAAAGGTTGGAATCTGCTTTACTCTCGGTAAATCCCAAACTAGATAGAAAGCTGTCTATCCTACCAAGTTCTGCACACATATATGACTACACCATTCAAGAAAGTTGTCTTGAAATCCATCTGGTGTATCTTCTATTTCATCACTTTTATATTTCTCTATGCTGCCATCTACAGCATGCTTGATCTGATAGTTCCATTTGGAATTCACAACAAACTTCCCTTCAGCTCTTGGGACCGCATCCCAAACATCATTCTTCATGATCGACGGATCAAGGCATTCTTCCCATATCCTGGGAACTTCAATATCTTCAATAGATAATTTTGTTGCTTGAACAAATGTTGTAGTCCTTCTTTTGTAGGTGAAGGTATACGGTCTTTCCTACAAAACAAGTTAAATTTCATGATTAGAAACATCTCATAATTTTCAGACAAATTCTTACACATAAATAAATATGTCATACAATCAAGCAATTATCTTAGCCAATGCATCAATACAACATTTATCCATGTTCCATAATTTTCTAGATGCCTTCCAGTCTCTACCAGAACATTGTTAAGAGTGTGCACAACTCCCAACATGTCAGCAAAGAGGTTTCATTCTAGATAAGTAGCAATGGAATGTTGTACAGTGCCATAGGCCACTTACCCATCATATGCATATTAGTAGTATCCTGTTCATTAACGCAAATATGCAAAATACATATCCTAAGTCTAGGAACATAAGCATATGTATCATTGAACAATTTTATTTAAACAAACAAATATGTAAGAAGTGGTAATTAAAATACATATCTTTGTTTGTTTGTTGGGTGGACTCCCTCTGAGTCTGTGCTTTCTTGCATGAGCTGCTGAAGTAGCTTCTTCTACACCTTTCTGTTGTGGAATGAAGAAAGATGGTCAACTCCCTCTAAATATCTGCATCCTTGCAGGAGCTGCCGGAGTGTGCTCCCTCTTGATCTTTGCTTCCTGGATTACATGTTCTTGAACTTATATTCATCCTTGGTCCCTATGCATGCTTATTAGTATCGTCATTGTGTTATCCTTTAGGTCTCATACATAATCACACATTTATTAGTATAATCTTAATACTATCAAAACACAATAATCTTAAACATGTATAGTCATGATCATTCATAGATAATAAACATTAGTATTCAAGGTTTCAGGGAAGTCTTCTTTTACTTATGCATATTCTTATTTGATCATAGGACTTTTCTGATTAGTTAAATCATCAATGCATAAACCCGTGATTACTCAAACCTATAACTTCATGATTCTTCTAGTTAGTCATATCATCAATTATGGTAAGAAACATAATATGTATACAACCATGACTATTCGAACCTATGACTTCATGAATAATCATTATCAACAACACAACAATATAAGATCCTAACACAAGGTAGGATTCTAGCTTGATATAAGAAAAACATACCCGGATTAGCATGCTAGCTAGTTATGTCTAACATACCCGCATAATGTCTACTGGTTCTCTTCAGTGACTTGTGCTAGTAACCTGCATGTCTCATAAGTTAACCATTGTAGAACCAAGTTATACATATCTCGTAAGTAGATCTTCTATGTGATCCATGACAATGGATGAATCTTTGTCTTCATGTCACCATGATCATATGTTCTTGAAGTAGAACATGATTTGTCTTTCTTGGTGTACCTTTTATGTTAGCGAACAACATAAACGTCATACAACATCACAATGCATTAGTACATTCATAACTGTCAAAACCTTAATCAATGAACATCTTCTATTAAGGTGATACGACAAGTCTAGTAATTAATCAAGATTGTACTGTAATGATAAACATATGATAAACCTAACCATGAAACATACCTGTAAGCCATACCTTTCAAGATTGCTTCTAATCTTCTTATGGAAGGCCTTAGCCTCATCTCCCTCTGAGACAGGAACTTCTTCACTTATGCAGGTGACCAATCCATCCTCTTCTAGGATTAACCCAATCCACTTGATTTGCAGGAACTGGATATGGAGCTGTATATTCAGAATTTGAAAACTGCAAAGTTTCACTCCTCAATTTTTCCTTTGAAACTTTCGGATTCACTGGACGTGACCTCGAACTAGGGTTTGATGAATCCCACTCTTCTGCCCAATAAAAAGGTTTGATCCAAATCTCTAAGCTTCTATTTTTATCAGGAGCTTCCAGCCATGGTCACAGATTTCAAAAATTCTCATTTTTGCAGAAGCCCTAATTTTCCACTTTTATGATCAAAGTCCCAAACTAGGGTTTGATCAAGCCCGACCTTCTGCCCAACCAAAACTTATGATCTTGGTCTCTAAATTTCGATTTTGATGAGTAGCATTCAGCTGTGGTCTCCGATTACAAAAATTCCAACTTTCTCCAAAGCCCTAAATTCCGGAAGCCATGAATGAAGGTGCTCAAAAATAATTCTGATTTGACACAAATATGTACCTGATTGTTTCTGGTGTAACTCCGAACGTTTCGATCCACAGGGTCTGAAACATTTTCCTGAGATAGCCCGAACTGTTATCTTTCCATCCTGATAGGTCTGACCTCAATTGGATTCTCTGAGAGAGAGTTATGCCAAGTGGCGCAACGTGACCTGTTTATGGGATAATACAAGAGAGCGAACTTGTACTGAGTTCCTCGTGTCACTGGTTCAACTTCGGCCTCTGAACAATTTTCTTGAGATAGTACAGTCTGTTTACTACCTGTCACTTTTTATGAAATTTCATTTGGAGCTTCCTATCCCAAGTTATGACCATTTTCCCAAGGTCACCTGATTTTGACTCAGATCTGGAAGAGGTCGAAACCCTATATTGTATAGATCATAAATCACAAATTAAAACAAATTAGAGGTTTTCCTTTGGACACAAGGTACATGGGGATCTGATCTTCGACCTGTTAAAGTTTCAGATCCGAAAAATTCGCCAAAACGGATTTATAGTGAAAGTGCTATGATGACTGGTTTTTGCTATGTCAAGCCCTAGCATCGTAAGTGCAACAAGTGTCATACATGCCATATCATGCCTTCTTTCAGGCTAGCTCTGATACCATGTTAAATTTTCAGAATTTACTTCAATTTGATCTAGGATCTTAACTAAGAGAACAACATGTACAGCAAATCTATAGCATATCAATCATGGACACAATAATGCAAGCACACAAGAGACACGGAGTTTACTTGGGGAAAATCATAAAGGTGAAAAACCCCAATAACTTCCTTAGAGATAGATAGAGCAATGATACAACCAAAATACAAGAGATATTATTCTCCTAGCAGCAGATTTTCCTCATCCACAAGTGCGCCACTCTCCCAAGTGTGAGTGAGAGAATAGAATGTGTAAAATGAGAGAGACACACTCTCTATTTATACACTAACTTGACTTGACCTTTACTCAACTAGGTCGGCCTCAACTTAACCACTTAACATAATGCTAACTGGGCCGAAACCCAATAGGGTGGTCTAATAACCCTTTGACCCACATGGCCGACCCCCAATAGGGTGGTCTAATAACCCTTCGACCCACATGACTTATACAGGGCCGACCCCAACAAGGTGGTCTAATAACCCATCAAGTATAAGTTATGACACTTACAATATAAATGACGACACTTCCATATAGAAGAATAATAACATCTCTATAGGAATACAAACACTTCCGTATAGAGGAATAATAACATCTCTATAGGAATACAATATACATATATGTGAAATACATTCCGAAGTTACATATACATCAAGATTAATTGAGCTGGTTTGTAAATGGTAAGCTTCTTTAATGGTAAACCTCCCTATCGTTAGATGACCCCATCGTAGGATATCCCATCCTCCCTGGATTTTAACTTGCCTCTGTTTCATAATACCATAGATCTACCTTCCTATTTCTTCCCCATAGGAGGTTATCCACCAATCTAAGGGCTTCCAGATGTGGAAACCTCTGTCCTCAGAAGATTCATGCCAGTAATTCTTGACCGAATACCAGTGAAATTGCCTAGTCCTGGTTCCTTCAGAGATCACCAACAATGCAATAAAAGGCTCCTATTTCCATGCATCAAACCAAAGGTTAGCCGTTGTTGCCTCACGGATTTCCCAAAAACTATTTTTTTTATTAAACCGTTACCAACCCTTGCCATCTTCCAAATATGGGATCCATTATCTAGTCCTTCCTCCCTGATCCAATCCTGCTGATCGATGTTCGGCATGTATTTCCTTCCCCAAAAGCTTTCCCATTGCTCATTTGTATGAGTTAGCCACCACCACCAGATTTTAGCCCCACACACCCTACTTAGCTCCTCAGGATCCCATAACCCCAGACCCCCCTCCTTCTTAGTTTTGCAGAGAGTCTTCCATCCAACCAATGGCCATTTCCTCTGATCTCCCTTTCCTCCCCACAAAAAGGTCCATTGCAAATTCTGGATTTCCTTTAGCACTGTCTTAGGATTCGATAATACCGAAAATAAGTACAACAAAATTGCTTGCAAAATAGATTTGACCAAAACCAATCTTCCAGGAAAATTTAAGGTCCTAAGGGTCCAGTTTGATAGCTTTTCTTTTATTCTATTCAGAAGATCTTCCCAGGAATATTTTTTAAGGAGCCCTTCGGTTAAAGGTGCCCCGAGATATTTGGTTGGAAGGGAGATCTTCTTAAAGCCCAGAATACAGATGATATTTCTCTGACTGATTGGCGGAGTATTAAAGAAAAATACGAGGGATTTATCCATATTAATCGTTAAACTCGAGGCTTGCAGAAAGATATTCAGAGACTGTTTAATCTTACGAGCTTCCTGCACAGAGGAATGACCCATCATTAGAGTATCATCTACAAACTGTTGATGAGTTATCACCTTCTCATAGGGAGGAAATTTTAAGCCTTTGATGCTCCCCTGACTAACATACTGAGATATGAGTCTCCCCAATACTTCTGTCATTAGCACAAAAAGGAAAGGCGACAGAGGGTCCCCTTTCCTGATTCCCCTGGTAGGTCTTACCACACTAGACGGATGACCATTCACTAGAATGGAGAAAAAGGCTGATGAAGTAAGATTAGCGATCCATGTGATCCAAGTATCACTAAATCCAAACGCTTTCATGACCTCTTTCATGTACTTCCAGTTTAACTTAGCATAAGCTTTAGATAGATCCAGTTTCAACATCATCCCCGCTTTTTTGGTATCTTTAAGTGAGTGAATCACTTCATGGGCTAAAATAATGCCATCCATGATCTGACGACCTTCCACAAAGCCTGATTGTTATATAGATATGAGACAAGGGAGAAGGGGTTTCAACCTGTTAGCCAATACCTTAGTGATGATCTTATAGATAATATTGCATAAGGAAATAGGGCGAAAAGAATTAGCATTCTTAGCCATAGGAGACTTAGGGATAAGGGTAAGAAAAGTAGTGTTAAGTGTAGGAAGAACCCCTCTCATCCGGCGAGAATCTTCCACAACTTGCCAAACTTCCAGTTTAATTAAGTCCCAGAAAGTATGAAAAAAATTAGCAGTGAAGCCATCAGGACTAGGGGATTTCCCTTCTTCCATCTGAAAGATAGTTGTCTCCACTTCCATTAAGGATATAGGACTGATCAGTAAATCATTCTGTTCATCAGAGATAATTCGAGGAATAACTGATTTGATAATCCTGTAAGCTTCAGTGCGATCCTCCTCCATTTCAGTAGTAACTTTAGTAAAATGATCAAGCAATTCTTTTTTGATCTCCTCATAAGATTCCAGTACCACCCCTTCATCAGTCTTGGGATTAACAATCTAGTTATAGTGCCTCTATTGTAACGTGGCCCTATGGAAGAACCAGGTATTTTAATCCCCATCCTTCAGCCACTGATTCCAAGATTTTTGTTTCCAAAGCAGCTCTTCCTGATACTGCCTTTGTTTGATATCCCCCGAAATTCTTGTTTCCTCCTCCACAAGCTCATGGGTTACACCCATCTACATAATCCTTTCCTGAACTTGTTCCATACGATCCTCCAATTTAGCTTTTTCCTGCTAAATATTTCCAAAGACTTCTTTATTCCATCTTTTAATTTTTTGTTTGAGCATTTTCAGCGTTTGTTGGACGCAAAACATTTTAGTTCCTTCCTGTGAATTAAAAGAAGTCCACCACTCCTCCACCCTAGTGTCAAAATCCACATGAGTTAGCCAAAAATTTTCAAAACGAAAGGGTTTAGACATATTCATACCTATCTTACTCCAAAGAAGTGACACCTACCCCACAGATGCAATTGGCCGTGAGGTCAAAGTACCCCCAAGAAGCATGATGCTTTCGGATAGGATAAAATGATCCAGACGTGTAGCCACCAGGTTTTCACCACCCCAGCGATTATTCCAAGTGCACATCGTGCTACCAAGATCCACATCAATGAGACTGTTATCCTCTATAAATTCATCAAACAATATATTCTTAGGCATGAGGTAACATGTCCCCCCCCTTTTCTCTGCTAAGGATCGAATCATATTAAAGTCTCCTCCCACAATCTAGTGAAAGCCCTCGAACAAACTTCTGAGGTAGGCCAGGCTACTCAGAAAATTCCATTTTTCAGGGTAACTGCAGGGGCCATATACATTGGTTATAACTCCTTTGACCCTTTACCCAATGACATGAAATTCAGCCGTGAGGCTAAACTTCATCGACAGAAAATTAGTCAAAGTTATAGTCCTTGGATTCCATAAAACCACCAGACCTCCCGAATACCCTGTCGCATCTAGAGCCATCCATCTACATTTTTTCCACAGATTGCCCCTTTTATTGCTACTTGATTGCCAGAACATTTAGTTTCCTACAAAAAAACCACAGAGAGTTTCTCCCTCGGAATATTGTTTTTAAGGATCTTGATTTTTTGGGGACTATTAATCCCACGAATATTCCAGGTTAGGATTTTCATTGAGTGCTATATCTAGCTGTGAGGAGAGCCTCCTGTATAGTGGGATATTGTCCTGAGTCCACTAATCTGGCTCCAATTTCTCCAATCCTATCTCTGTTGGACCGTCTTCCCCTCTTGGAGTTTCCTTCCTTTGTCTTCCTCTTGTTTTCCTTCAGTTTAAGAGGGCCAATTCCTAGACTCGGAGTCGGTTTAACTTTTAGAATGGCAGCTTTCAACAGTTGAAGTTGATTTTCAAGGATTGAATGAACCCTAATGTTTTTGCATGATTCTTCTATACTATCTAGGTCCAGATCTCCTAGCAGCATATCATCCAGATCTTCATCCATAAATTCAGTCTCCTTCGGTTGATTATCCACCTGATCAGTAGGTGTTTCCTTCCCTATTTCTGCTTCAGGTTGCACTCCCTCCACCTTCGAATAACCTTTGTCCTGCTCTGGGATAGATTTTTCAATAGGGATAGAATTTAAGACTTCAAAACTATTTGTCTGCACAATCTTTTTCCCCAAATCAAGGCCTGTGTGGCGTCTTCCTGACTTTTTACGATTGGCAACTTTAATAAATCCATCTTGATCTTTCTGTTCCAATATGCTACTACCAGGAATTCCATCCGGAAGATTAAGATGATAATCCCTTGCCAAGTGACCATGTGCATGGCATCGTCGACATCGAAAAGGGATGTGTTCATAATCCAGGGTTTGGAACCATTCAGAATCATCCTAGTTAAGAGTAATCCCTTCCAAGAGTGCTTTTGTTATATTCATATAAACACAGATTCGGGCATAAGACACATACCTTCCTTGTTTGGTCTGATCTGATATCTTGACGAAATGTCCAAGGGTTTCACCAATAGCTTGTAAAACTTCCAGACCCCAATATTCAGTAGGAAGAGAGTAGAGGCGAATCCAGATCAGGGTAATAGATAGATCTTCCTTATCCGGATTGAAATGGTCTTTCCAGATTCGTAGAAAGAGGCCTGTAGAAAAGTAAAAGTATGGCCCCCCCTAAAAAATCCTATCCTTATCTTCCACACTTAGAAATACAACAGTAAAAAAACCTTTTGATCCCAACAAGAGATCGAAATGGCCTTTGGGATTCCAAGTTGCTTTAATCCACCATGTCAGAGCTTTTTCTGTTGGCCAAATCCCCATGAACTTTCCAATCAATGCGTGGTCTGTCATGTATTGGATGCATTCCTTAACTTTGGTAGAGTTGATAGTAATCACCAAGATGCTTGTGGCTTTCGGGATACACACACCACGAGTATCTCCTCTGTTCATACCCATCTTCCCACTTCCCGATCTCACTGCTATGCCTTTCCTTACCTCTCCCTGGATCTCCGATCGAGGCTCCAAACCCTCTCCTCCTATCCCGCTCGTCCCATCCATATTCTTTGCGACATTCGGCTGAGCTTTGCTTTGCACCGATACATCATCCTCACTTTGATTACTCTGAAGGAGAGGAGGGGGAGTTCCCCTCCCCTGCGATCGCACCGTCCCTCTGGCGGCCAAACCCTTCACGCTTAACCACTAAACGTTGATACAGAGGCTAATGCAGAGAAAGTCCCGAATCAACCGTTATAGAGGAGCATTTCTTGGAGCTCTCACAACCAAATTCTCGGTTTGGTAAGCATGTTGTTAGGTTGGATTGTGACAATTAAAGTGCAATATTCGTGGCGAAGAACCCAACATATCATTCAAAGACAAAGCATATTGATGCATAGCACCATTTTGTGAGGGAAATGGTGGAGAAATAGAAGGTGTTTCTAGAAAAGGTATACATTTTTAAGAATGTTGCAAACTCATTAACCACATCAGTGAGTACTGAAAATTTTACCTTCTATAGGGAATAAATGGGCTTGTTAACCTTGCATAAGTGAACTGAAGTTTTGAATCACTTGTTCTTGCAAAGAAGACAACAAGTGGGAGAGTGTTGGGTGTGTTATATTCTTTGCATGAAAATAAATGGTTGAATTCAATAGTCGACTAGTGTGATTTGACTAGAGTTGGAATTTGATAGGTGGTGGAAGTCTAGTCAAATAACTTATGGGAAGTCGATGAAAATTGGAATGACAAGAAGCTCAACGGGTGATCGGCCAAAGTTGACTAAGTCAAGTCAACTGTAACATAATAATTGAATGTGGTTAGGAACTTATGATTTGTAATTAATGAGCATTTGGTTGTAATGAACAACACCATGATCTAGTATATGTATTGTATCTATAAATATGATGTAATGGGCATGTAATAAGCATGGATACATGAGGTAGAAGTAAGTATGATTTGGTGTCTAGTAAATCGCGGTTGTAAATGTTGGTTGAGAGTGTTGATTAATAGATGAGTGGTAAATCTCATTGGTTTGTTTGTTTTACCTGGTAGAGGGGTTTCTAGGGTAATTTATATGTATTGTGTTGATGTGTTGTGTGTCATTGATTAATGATTAATTGTGTTTAACTGTAAGGATCAATATGCATGCTCACTGTAATTGGTATTAGAACGCAACAAATTAAATGGAAAAAAGGAACCAAATACAAGGGTTGCACATGAAAATTAATACTCCAAAGATGGAAATACCAAGAAGGAGAAGCAATTATGCACATACTGTGGGGATGGACCACTTAGAGAACAATATTGTAGATACAAGAAGTTCAATGGCAAAGTAGAAGAGAAGAATAAAAACAAGGGAGTTGACAGACCATTAGTTGAAAGACACCATGCACTTGTATCAGTTTATGCTTCATCATCATCTTCATTGATCCTAGAATCTAGAGCCTCCAATCACATGGCCTCATCTGAGGACATGTTCTCTACCATAAAACCATTCACTAGTTAATAGGTCCTCATGAGAGATAACACTCCAATAAAAGTATGTGTAAAGAGAGTTATTCATTAAAATAATGGACTATTTTAGGACATACTTTGTGTGCCTTACTTGTCCAAGAATATGCTTTCTATATATCAATTCGCTCACTCATGATTAGAAAAACAAGTGGAACTTACGAAATATTCAATATTTATCATAGATATGGATAATGGATCAAAGGTTGTTGTTGGGAAAGTTGAGCACAAATAAAAATTGTATGTTTTCTCTAACTTTATCCCCAAATATCCTTCCTCTGTACTTCTAATCCACTATAATGAAGTAAGCAGGTTATGGCATGAGAGGTTTGGAAACCTCAACTACTGATAGTAAATAAGCAATCATGGCATGGTGATAACTTTGTCGAAATTCACATATTTTGATGGAATATGTTAAGGTTGTGCTCTTGGAAAGAATCCTGAAGAAACATATGAGAAAGGGTCGAAGGCATGTAGAGCCTCTTCCATTATTTATATTTTCTACAGTGACATAATGGGCCCATTCCCACATCCATCCATGATCCGGGCCAAGTACATGTATAATTTCACTGATGATTGGTCGAGATACATATAGGTTTATTTCCTCAAACAAAAGTCTGAATTATTCAAAATTTTCAAGGATTTTAAATCCCGGTGGGGGGGTATTTCAACAAGCATGTCCAACACCTATGTGCAGTAGTATGCATTGAGTTGCATCATACAATAATGTATACTTCACCACAAAATGGAGTTATAGAAAGGAAGAACAAAACCTTGAAGGAGATGGCCACATGCATGTTAGAGTCCAAGTCGCTTGCTCCAAAACTTTGGGTTGAGGTTATAAATTGGTCAAGCTACATTCAAAATATATTTCCTCATAAATTTTTTAAAGGAGTTACTCCATTTGAAACTTGGAGTGGTAAAAAACCGACACTCAAGCCCTTTAGAGTGTTTGGATCTCATGCATGGGCTTGCATTCCTTCCAAGAAAAGGAGGATGTTGGATCCACAAAGTGAAGAATTCATATTTGTAGGATATCATGAAGGGGTAAAGGCGTAAATTACTATATGGTTTCTACTATTGATCCTTATTCACATGAATAATCTTTCTGTTAAGATTTAATATGCTAAGACAGAAAATAGTAGCATTACATTCCATTTCACAATAATAGCATATACAAGATCATTGAAGAAACAACAAGCACAGCATAAACACAAGAGACACAGATTTATCCTGGGAAACCCTCATGGGGTAGAAAACCCAGCAAAGCTTCCTCAATATAGATGACCATCAATATACAAAGATGCAAACCAAAGACATGATCTCCTCCTCCACCATAGCAGACCTCTCCTCCACAAGTGCGCAACTCTCAAGTGAGTGAGTGTGTGTAAAATGAGGAATACACCTCCTCTATTTATACACTACTTCGACTTGTCTTTTACACAAATCATGTAGGCTCGTATTTAACCAATGGGTTAAATACCCCACTACAACTGACTGGGCCGACCCCTCTAGAGTGGTCTAATAACCCTTTGACCCACATAACACATACAGGACCGACCCCCACTAGGGAAGTCTAATAACCCAAGGTACCACATTTCGACGGAGGAATAAACATCTCCGGATATACAATAATATCTTCACGGAGGAATGAATCATCTCCGGAATAATAAAGTACAAATATAATATTCTTTGAAGTTACAATATCTCAACACTCCCCCTTAACGAGAAGGATATTATAACAGCATCTGCACGAGCAAGGAGTCATCAATGTCATACATGATACATCTATAAATCATTGGAAGCTTTCTCAACATCATCAGTAACTCAAGCAGTTACTGGAACATCTTCAATACTGGAACATCAACATCTTCAGTACTGAGTCTTTATCTTCTGCAGCACTCAAACATCTACAACAACATCAACATCTGGATCCTCACAATCATCAGCATCGTCATCATACGATCATCAACATCGGGATCATCTCGATCTACAGCATCTAGATCATCACGATCTACAGCATCTGGATCATCTCGATCTACAACATCTGGATCATCTCGATCTACAGCATCTGGATCATCTCGTTCTACAGCATCTGGATCATCACGATCTACAACATCTGGATCATCTCGATCTACAGCATCTGGATCATCTCGATATACAGCATCTGGATCATCACGATCTACAGCATCTGGATCATCACGATCTACAGCATCTGGATCATCTCGATCTATAGCATCTGGATCATCTTGATCTACAGCATCTGAATCATCACGATCTACAGCATCTGGATCATCACGATCTACAACATCTGGATCATCACGATCTACAACATCTGGATCATCTCGATCTACAACATCTGGATCATCTTGATCTACAACATCTGGATCATCAGTATTAGTATCCACACCAATACAAGTATACACATCATCAATACAAGTATCCTCATCAATACAAGTATACACATCATCAATACAATTATCCTCATCAATACAAGTATACACATCATCAATATAAGTATCCTCATCAATACAAGTATACACATCATCAATACAAGTATCCTCATCAATCAAGTATGCATAGCAACATACCCTGCAACACACACGATCATATTACAGAATGATCAATCCCGCTCTCTTTAGGACATAGGTCCATGGATGATACAATCCAGATCAAGTTCCATGATGATCAATCCTTATCACTTTAAGACAAGTCTCATGTCTAGGGACGATGCAATCCCATCACGTACATTTTGAACCCAGTTCACGGACGATGTAGTCCTCTCACGTACATTTTGAACCCAGTTCATGGACGATGCAGTCCTCACACATACCTTTAAGACAAGTCTCATGTCTAGGGATGATGCAATCCCATCACGTACATTTTGAACCGAGGTCCAGGGACGATGCAGTCCTATCTTCAATTCTCGGAGACAACAGTCTAAAGATCAATTCTGGGACCTAAGTCCGGGGAAGATACAATCCCCTACCTGTTCATTCAGGACTTCATTATCGGAGACCCAGTCTACGGCTCAATTCTGGGACCAGAGTCTGGGGACAATACAATCCCCCACCTGTTCATTCAGGACTTTATTTTCGGAGACATCATGTCTACGGCTCTCTTTTAGAACATGTGTTCAAGGATGATACAATCCCTCTTCTTTCTCGGAGACATCTGTCTACGGCTCACTTTAGGACTGAAATCCAAGGATGATTCAATCCTCACATGTCCACGAAGGACTTCATTCTCGAAGACATCTGTCTACGGCTCCTTTTAGAACATGTGTTCAAGGATGATGCAATCCCTCTTCTTTCTCGGAGACACCTGTCTACGGCTCCTTTTAGAACATGTGTTCAAGGATGATGCAATCCCTCTTCTTTCTCGGAGACACCTATCTACGGCTCACTTTAGGACTGAAATCCAAGGATGATTCAATCCCCTCATGTCCACCAAGGACTTCATTCTCGAAGACATACGTCTACAGCTCTCTTTAGGACTGAAGTCCAGGGATGATCCAATCCCCTCATGTCCACCAAGGACTTCATTCTCGAAGACATACTTCTACGGCTCTCTTTAGGAGTGAAGTCTAGGGATGATCCAATCCCCCTTCTTTCTTGGAGTCACCTGTCTACGGTTCCTTTTAGAACATGTGTTCAAGGATGATGCAATCCCCTTGTCACCTTAGACCCTGTCTAAGGACCATCCACCAACCTCTCTGTCGGCATCACCAATATAGGTATGCACATCATCGACCTCAGTGTCGATGTGGGCAATCTCATCATAAGTTATCACATCGCCCCCCCTTTCGAGGAGGGTCCTTCTGAACTATTTTAAGTTTGTCTCAGAAAACTTTACTTGAGGTAAAGGTTTGGTTAGTACATCGGATCGGTAGAGGTTTGGTTAGTACATTGTCAACTTGTTACAAATTTGAACTTTAATTCTTTTCTACACCATATCTTGTATATAGAAATGTCAGATCTCTATGTGCTTTGACTTATCATGGAATACTGGATTCTCTGCCATTTTGGTACAACTTTGTTTGTCACATAGGATCACAGTTGGGTCCATTTTTATGTCAAACAATTCTGAATCTATACCGCTTCACAACTAGCAGAGCAAGCAGCCATATATTCCACTTGTGTTGAGAACCACACTAGATTGCTTCCTACTAAACCACGAGATCATGGCTGATCCCAGACAATAACATCCTCTCGATGTGCTCTTCCTGTCTGATACAATTTCTGCCCAATCAACATCTGTGTAGCCATCTGAAGTCATGATCTCTAAGATAACATAGATCAAAGTCTATCGTATTCTTTAGGTACCTCATCACATGCTTTGCAACTAACAGGTGAACACATCTAGTTTCCACTAGATACTGACTCAATGTGTTCACAGCAAAGCATATATCTGACCTAGTATTTGTTAGACACATCAATGACTCAATAATTTGTGTGTACAGAGTTATATCCACTAACTCTGATGAGTCATCTGCTAACAAATTCAAGTTGGAATCCATGAGAGTGGCCATTCCAACACATCAAGTCCTTTTAATATTTCTCAGCATACTTTCCCTGATTGATAAACATTCCTTCTGAGCCTTGCCATACTTCCGAACCTAGGAAGTAATGCATCAATCTGAGATCTTTCATTTTCATTTCTGCAGCCATATTCTTCTTTCTTTTCATGATCTGATTCTCATTCCTTGTCAGAAAGAGATCATCATCATACAATAATGGTATGATAGGTTCATCATCCACAACCTTAAGGTAAAGGTTAGGATCAGCTTTACTTCTAGTAAATCCCAAGCTTTGTCAAGAAGTTGTCAATTGTCCATCATTCACACTCTGCATTGAGTGATCTTCTGCATATCTATTTGTGCCATCTCTCGTCAGATGGGTCTACTGATATGAGCCTCAAAATCATTCGAACTCTGTGGTGAGTTCTTTCTTGCATCCATGTCATATTTGTATAGAAGCCATATTCAACCTTGTAGCAAAGGTTGAGATCCACATCACCCATGGTGATCATTAAGCTCATCAATTGATTATCGATCTTGGGAACCCATACAGAACCTGATTCACACTTCTTCTTTAATTACAGCATTAAGAGAATGGTCTTATCTAGCCACTTAGAGCAAACATCTCATCATGATTCTCTTCCTCTTTCTAAGAGAATCTTCTAGCCACAAGCCTTCTATAGTGTGTTTGATTTGCAAATATTTTTGTTGAACATCCATCGCTTGTTCAGTGTTCATCATTCATCATGATCTTTCCTACAAATCAAAATTAAACTCATGATTAGTAATACTTCATAATCATCAAATCACATTGACATGATAACCTATTATGCATACAGATATCATTTACATATTTATGCAACTATTTTGACAAATACTTTGGCACAACACTTTTCCATATCCTGTATGCATACAGTGGCTATCTAGATGCCTTCCATCTCTACCAGAACATACAATCAAGAGTGTGCACATCTCTCAGCATGTCAGCAAAGAGGTTTCATTCTAGACAAGCAACAATGGAATGTTTGTCCAACTTACCAATCATATGCATATTAGTAGTATAATGTTCAATGCTCTATGAATGTTTACACTCAGCATGATATATTCTAGGAATAAAAATATGCATACAAGCAATATCATTTACTATTTCAAATAACAACTCAAATACTTATCTTTTATGTTTGTGTGGTTGCCTCCCGCTTGATCTTCTATATGTCTTTTGAACTTCTATTCATTCTGTACCACTGTGCATGCTCAAGTGTGCACTAGTGTCATCATCATGAGCTCATACACAAACATACATTCATTAGTATATTCTCAATATTATCAAAACATTCTAATTCTAAATAATCTTGAATATGTATAGTCATGATCATTAGTATTCAGGGTTTCAAGGAAGTCTTCTTTTACTCATACATATTCTTGTTTGATCTGGTTAGTTAAATCATCAACCAAGATAAGAGACATAATATGCATAAACCCTTGATTACTAACTTTATGAATAAGCATAACCAATCGTACTAGGTATACTTATATAAGGGATCCTAACACAAGGTAAGATTCTAACTTGACATAGGAAAACATACCTGGATTAGTATACCTGCTTAGTTATGTACAACATACCTAAACAATCTCTTTAATGATTTAGATATCCTGAACTAGAACCTGCATGTCTCATAGGTTAAGCATAATATAACAAAGTCATACATACCTCGTAAGTAGAACAAAGATTATGAATGAGTCTTTGTCTTCATGTTGTCATGGTCATGGAACTTGATTTTTCTTTCGTGATGTACCTGTATCTTGTTAGCAGACAACATCAACCTCACACAACACCATAATGCATTAGTACAATCATATAGCCCTAATCAATGAATGTCTTCGATCATTCACATGCATTCATACTGTTACTAGGGTGATAAGACAATTCTAACATTAATCAAGATTGTACTAATAAATAATATGAAGGCAAACACATTATGAACTTAATCAGGAATCCAAGGCTCTAAACTCTTATTTTTCTGAGGAGCTTCCAACCATGGTTACAGACTTCAAAAACTCCAACTTTTGTTGAAGCCCTAATTTTACATCTTTCCGATCAAAATCCCGAACTGGGGTTTGATCAAGCTCGGTCTTCTACCCAACCAAACAATTCGATCTTGGACTCTAAATTTCGATTTTCCTGAGTAGCATTCAGCCATGGATTCCAATTCCAAAAATTCTAACTTTCTCCGAAACCCTAAATTCTGGAAGCCATGAATGAAGGTGCTCCAAAAATAATTCTGTTTTGATAGAAACATGTACCTGATTGTTTCTGCTGTAACTCCGAACTTTTTGCTCCACATGGTCTGAAAACTTTTTCTGTGGTATCCTGACCTGTCATCTTTCCATCCCGATAGGTCTGACCTCAATTGGATTTTCTTAGAGAGAGTTATGCCAAGTGTCGCAACGTGACCTGTTTATGGGATAAAACAGGAGAGCAAACTTATATGGTGAGCCACGTGTCACTGGTTCAGCTTCGGCCTCTGAAAAAGTTTCTTGAGATATTACAGTCTGTGTACTACCTGTCACTTTTTATGAAATTTCATTTGGATCTTCCTAGCCCAAGTTATGACCTTTTTTCCTAGGTCACCTGATTTTGACTGAGATCTGGAAGAGGCAGAAACCCTAACTTGTACTGATTATAACTCATAAAGTACAACGAATATAAGGGTTCCCTTTGGACACAAGGTACCTGGGGATGTTATCTACGACCTGTAAACTTTTCAGATCCTGAACCTTCGCATAAATGGATTTATAGCGAAAGTTCCACGATGACTTGTTTTTGCTATGTAAAACCCAAACCTTCAAATTGTCGCAAGTGAAGCAAGTGTCGTAAGTGCCATACATTGCCTTCCTTCAGGTTAGCTCTGATACCATGTTAATATTTAATATGCTAAGACAGAAAATAGCAGCATTACATTCCATTTCACAATAATATCATATACAGGATCACTGAAGAAACAACAAGCACAGCATAAACACGAGAGACACAGATTTATCCTGGGAAACCCTCATGGGGTAGAAAACCCAGCAAAGCTTCCTCAATATAGATGACCAGCAATATAAAAAGATGCAAACCAAATACATGATCTCCTCCTCCACCATAGCAGACCTCTCCTCCACAAGTGCACTACTCTCAAGTGAGTGAGTGTGTGTAAAATGAGGAATACACCTCCTCTATTTATAGACTACTTCGACTTGTCTTTTACACAAATCATGTAGGCTCGTATTTAACCAATGGGTTAAATACCCCACTACAACTGACTGGGCCGACCCCTCTAGAGTGGTCTAATAACCCTTTGACCCACATAACACATATAGGGCCGACCCCCACTAGGGAAGTCTAATAACCCAAGTTACCACATTCCGACGGAGGAATAAACATCTCCGGATATACAATAAGATCTTCACGGAGGAATGAATCATCTCCAGAATAATAAAGTACAAATATAATATTCTTTGAAGTTACAATATCTCAACACTTTCCACATGTGAAAATCCTCACAGCAGACCTAAGAGATGATGTATACCTCACAAGAAATTAATTGATTAAGCAAGAAAATAGAACAAGAATGGTCAATGTAGTATAATGAGAAGCAGAATAATAATACAGTAGAACTCGGATAGAAGCAAAAATACTTGACACACACTAAATTATTAATCACAAATGGACATATAAATAATACAATGCATGAGGATTTGAATGCCTAAGGTGGAAATTCGAATTAGCCTTCATGGAGTGATCAAAAGATCACTGGAGTGTCATTGGAGCACAACTAGTAGTCTATCTCATCATCGGTGGAGTCATCAATGCAGAAGTAACTGTCAATCGTCAATCAAACTGAGTCTAACTAAGTGTGGTAGGTGTAACTGAATGTAACTGGCACATGGAGACACTAATTGAATGAAGGAGGCTCAGTGGAGGGCACATGAAGAGCTAACTGGAGTCAGAACAGGTAGTCATGTCTCATTGGAGGTCAATCGGAGTGATAACAACAGTGAGGAGTGAGTCTGGCCTCAAATCAAGGAAAGACTAGTGGATAACTGAAGTAAACTGGACTGGTAGGTGAGAAAGGCACCCTTCTCATGCAGTAGGTGAAAGGAGGGCGCATGACAGGTTAGGAGGGATGAAACTGAGTGGAAGGAAGCTTCAGGGGCTAGCTAACTGAGGACTAGGTGCTCGGACTGATGACTGGAATGCATGCAAATGCATGCAAACCCTAAAATTGCATGCATGACTAAAAATGTAAATGATCAAAATACTGGTGGGACTAGGATGGAGTATAGGAATATCCTAACACCACGATCCACATTGGGAAGCAACCATGGATGAGGAGTATCATGCCCTCGTGGACAACAACACATGGGAATTGGTACTTCATCCTCTAGGGAGAAATTTATTTTTATGTAAGTGGGTATATATGACTAATATGACAACCAATGGACTCATCAATAAGTACAAGGAAAGACTAGTGGTCAAAGGTACATGGTATTTGTAGAACCCGAATTGTAAAAAACTCAAAATCATAGTAAAAACAAACACTCTTGGAAATAGTTGAAAACATGATCCTACATAATTTAAATTGTTTGAATTCTTTTGTACAGGAATATATAAAAAAAATAAAAATAACAAAATGTACCTACCTGGATTTTTCCATAGAATATGAAATATCACCAACTCTCCAGTGCTGAAATCCCAGTAACACCTATTGCACAACAAGAAGTTGGGGGGCGAATCTCCACCCAAACAACTCCTCAAGGAATTCTAAAACCCCCGATTCCTCAACAAGTGAAACCATGCCAATAATTTCCCTCGTTCTCTAACTCCCAACCCCCCTTGCAATTCCTTTTCCCCCTAAAATCCCCCAATTGTTTCCTCCTCCCATTGTCTTCCCCTCCTTCAAATGTCCTCTTGCATGGATGACTCCACTTGGCATCCATGCAAAGATTATTTTCATGGATGACAAGTGGGGTCATCCTCAAACTAATATTATACATAATTAAGTTTTGAATGGTTCTTAACATTCACTAGAGAACATAATAGTAAATGTTAATAAACTAGAGTGCGTATTATTTAACTCCTCAACTAATATTATATTTTTTAATTAATTTTATTTAATTATGTTTATGTTTAAATCATTTATTTAACATAGTTATAATGGGAATTGCATTATTGACTGCAATGAAACATTTTCACTAGTTGCCAAGATGGATTCAGTTTATGTATGCTCGTTGTTGCTACAACTCAATAGTGGGAGATTCATCATATAGATGTAAAAAGTGCATTCCTTTATAGGGATCTTGCAGAAGAGATCTACATGGAGAATCCAAAGAGGTACATCTAGGACACATCTCTCTTTTGCAAATTGCATTAATGTTTGTATGGCCTAAAGAAAGTACCTCGATATTTGTATGCAAAGACGGATTCTTTTTTGTTGTTCCAAGGATTCTCTAGATGCAAAGTTAAATCCAAATGTCTACATAATTTGAGAAGGTGACTTACTTTTGTTGATTGTACTCTATGTGGATGATCATGGGAAGTTCTTCTACATTGATTGTAGAGTTTAAATCTTCTTTGCATTGCAAATTTTACATGACTAATTTAGGATTGCTGCAATTCTTCTTGGACTCCAAATCACCTAATTAGATTTGAGAGTCACAGTGTTACAATCAAAGTATACACATGATATTCTCATTAGGTTTCATATGACTGATTGCAAATCAGCCCCATCACCCTTCCTTTCAGGAGTAAAGCTTGAAGATAGTAGTACTACACCTTTGGTGGATAGTACTTGATATTAATAGTTAGTTGGGAGTCTCCTTCATCTCAGTCACAATATACCCAACATATAATTTGTTGTTGGGGTAGTTTCCATATACATGCAGGAGCCACACAAGATGCATTGGAAATTTGCTAAGAGGATTCTATGATATGTGAAGGGAATTCATGATTTTTGGATTCATTATGCAGCAAGATGTTCATTGGATTTAGTTGGATACACACATTATGATTGGGATAGTGATGGAACTGATCCCAAGTCCACCTATGGGTATGTTTTCAGTTTAGGCTTAGACCCTATTTGTTGGTCAAGTAAGAAGTAAGAAACCATTGATTTATCAACAGTAGAAGTAGAGTATATATTTGTAGTGAATGCATCAACTCAATCCATTTGGTTGCAAGACATTTGTTGTGGGAAAATATGCACAAGAGGATGTGAAAATCCTCATAGCAGATCTAAAAGATGATGTATACCTCACAAGAGTAATTATGATTAAGCGGGAAAATAGAAGAAGAGTGGTCAATGCAGTATAATGAGCAACAGAATAATAATACAATAGAACTCGGATAGAAGCAAAAATACTTCACACACACTAATTCATTAATCACAAATAGACAAATAAATAATACAATGCATGAGGAATTCAAATGCCTAAGGTGGCAATTCAAATTATCCTTCATGGAGTGATCAAAAAATCATTGGAGTGTCATCAGAGCACAACTGGTGTCAGCGGAGCACAACTGGAAGTCTTCATCATCATCAGTGGAGTCATCAATTCTCAAGTAACTGTCAACCATCAGTCAAACTAAGTCTGGTAAGTGTAACTGAGTGTAACTGACTGTAACTGACTATAACTGAGTATAAACTAAAGACAACTGCACTGATAGGTGAAGAAGGGTGATTTGCTTCCTAAAATCAAGGAAGAAGGGCGCATTAAGCAATTGGAGGGCTAAAACTAATTAGTGAGAAGCTCTCAGGGGCTGGATAATTGAGGGCTAGGTGCTGGACTGATGACTGGAATGCATGCAAACCCTAAATGATGCATGCAAACCCTAAAAGTGCATGCATGACTGAAAATGTAAATGATCAAAATACTGGTGGGACTAGGATGGAGTATAGGAATATCCTAACACCCCCCCTTAATCCATCCTGGGCCCTGGTAACTAAGACCAAAGGTCACCCAATACAATGAATAATAACAGTCAATAAACCAAGGAAGTGGGGAAAATTTCATGGGAAAAATACCCCCCCCTCAAAACAGACTGTAAGGCACACATAAAAAAATAAATGCTCCAAACTCAAGCAAGTGTGATGCTTGGTCATATGTCTATAGGCATCTTCTTCTTGGGAAGAAGTGGATCATGCTCAAAAAGCATGTGCTTGTACTTGCTCTTCAGATCGAATGTGATGAGACCAAATCCAAAAGTATGAGGATGATCCTTGAACCTATGATTCGAATCAGTTGAGGTAGGATCAAAAACATGAATATGCAGATAGTCTTTTGTCTTCTCCTTCGAACCATCATGCGTAAGATTATGCCAAAAGGAACCATCAAATAATAATGATTGCTTGAAATCCAAATCATATTTAAGACTTGATGAATAGTTTTTTGAGATCTCCTTTGAACCAGTAGGGGTGAGATCAAAACTATCATATGTTGATGTATATGTAACTTCAAAATGTATTTCATATATGTATATTGTAATCCTATAGAGATGGTATTATTCCTCTATACGAAAGTGTTTGTATTCCTATAGAGATGTTATTATTCCTCTATACAGAAGTGTCGTCATTTATATTGTAAGTGTCGTAACTTATACTTGATGGGTTATTAGACCACCTTGTAGGGGTCGTCCCTGTATAAGTCATGTGGGTCGAAGGGTTATTAGACCACCCTATTGGGGGTCAGCCATGTGGGTCAAAGGGTTATTAGACCACCCTATTGAATGTCAGCCTAGTCATCTTTGTGTTATGTGGTTAAGTTGAGGCTGACCTAGTAAAGGTTATTAGGCAAGTCAAGTCAAGTATAAATAGAGTGCGAGAGGCACTCTATTTCATTCTTCTATTCTCTCTCACACTCTCGGGAGAGTGGCGCACTTGTGGAGGAGGAGAAGATGCTGCTAGGAGATGTCTCTCTCTTATGCTTGGGTTGTATCATTGCTCTATCTATCTCTGAGTAAGTTATTGGGGTTTTCACATTTATGGCTTTCCCCAAGTAAACTCTGTGTCTCTTGTGTGCTTGCATTATTGTGTTCATGATTGATATGATGTAGATATGATGTACATGTTGTTCTCTCAGTTAAGATCCTAGATTAGATTGAATTAAATTCTAAAAAATTAACATGGTATCAGAGCTAGCCTGAAAGAAGGCATGGTATGGCATGTATGACACTTGTTGCAATTGTGAAGCTAGGGCTTGATATAGCAAAAGCCATTCATCGTATAAATTTCTCTATAAATAAATTTCAGTGAGGTTTCAGGGTCTAAAAATCATATAGGGAAAAGCTAAGATCTCCATGTACCTTGTGTCCAAAGGAAAACCTCTAATTCATTGTACTTTGTGATTTATGATCTGTACAATATAGGGTTTCTGCCTCTTCTAGATCTCAGTCATAAACAGGTGACCTTGGAAAAAAGGTCATAACTTGGGCTAGGAAGCTCCAAATGAAATTTTGTAAAATGTGAAAGGTATTACACGGGCTGTACTTTCTCAAGTAACGTTTTCAGAGGCCGAAACTGAACCAGTGACACATGGCCCACCGTACAATTTCGTTCTCCTATTTTATCCCATAAACAGGTCACGTTGCAACACTTAGCATAACTCTCTCTCAGAGAATCCAATTGAGGTCAGACCTATGGGGTTGGAAATATGACATGGTGAGCTACCACAAGTAAAAGTTTCAAACCCTATGGATATGAAATTTAGGAGTTACACCAGAAACAAGAAGGTACATATTTCTGTCAAAACAGAATTATTTTTTAGCACCTTCATTCATGGCTTCGGGAATTTAGGGTTTCGGAGAAAGTTGGAATTTTTGTAATCGGAGACTATGGCTAAATGCTACTTAGAAAAATAAAAAATTTAGAGACCAATATCAGAATTTTTGGTTGGGCAGAAGGCCAGGCTTGATCAGACCCTATTTCAGGACTTTGATCAGAAAAGTGGAAAATTAGGGCTTCTGCAAAAATGGAAATTTTTGAAATCTGTGACCACGGCTGGAAGCTCCTCAGAAAAATAGAAGCTTAGAGCTTTGGATCGAATCTTTTGATTGCGCAGAAGGGTGGGATTTATCAAACCCTAGTTCGGGGTCATGTTGAGTGAATCCGAAAATTTGAAAGGCAAATTTGAGGGGTGAAACTTTGCAGTTTTCAAATTATGAGTATACCTGCTTGATCAGCTCATCAAAGCGCATATTTCTATCCTTTCGGAAGTTTGAAATTCAAAGTCTGAATTTTTAGGGTTTCTTTGACAAACCCTAATCCAGCTCCAGATCTAGTTCTTGCAAATTAAGTGGATTGGGTTAATCCTAGAAGATAATGGATTGGTCTCCTGCATAAGTGAGGAAGTTCCTGTTTCAAAGGGAGATGAGGCTAAGGCCTTACATAAGAAGATTACAAGCAATCTCGACAGGTATGACTCATCCAGGTATGTTTCGAGATTTGTTCATAATTAATTTTATGGTATGTTTGTCTTCATGTTATTACGGTTAGTACAATCTTGATTAAATTTAGACTTGTCGTAACACCTTAATAAAATTATGAATGCTTGATAGAACATATTCATTGATTAGGGTGTTGACACTTATGATTGTACTAATTCATTATGGTGTTGTATGAGGTTTATGCTGTTCGCTAACATGAAAGGTACACCAAGAAAGACAAATCATGTTCTAGTTCAAGAACATATGATCATGATGACATGAAGACAAAGATTCATCCATTGTCATGGATCACTTAGAAGATCTATTTATGAGGTATGTATAACTTGGTTCTATAATGGTTAACCTATGAGATATGCAGGTTACTAGCACAAGTCATTGAAGAGAACAAGAAGACATCATGTGGGTATGTTAGACATAACTAGCTAACATACCAATCCAGGTATGTTTTTCATATATCAAGTTAGAATCCTACCTTGTGTTAGCATCCCTTATATAAGTATACTTGGTATGATTGTTTATGTTTATTCACAAAGTTAGAAATGTAAGTAATCAAGGGTTTATGCATATTATTTCTTTTATCTTGATTGATGATTTAACTAACTAGAAGAGTCCTATGATCAAATAAGAATATGCATGAGTAAAAGAAGACTTCCCTGAAACCTTGAATACTAATGTTTATTATCTGTGTTTGAAATGATCATGACTATACATGTTTAAGATTATTGTGTTTTGATATTATTAAGATTATACTAATGAATGTGTGATTATGTATGAGACCTCGAGGATAACACAATGATGATACTAATAACCATGCATAGTGATGGATATAAGTTCAAGGACAAGTAATCCAGGAAGCAAAGATCAAGAGGAAGCACACTCCAGTTGTTCCTGCAAGGAAGCAAAGATCAAAAGGGCACACACTCTAGTTGTTCCTGCAAGGAAGCAAAGATCAAGAGGAAGCACACTCCAGTTGTTCCTGCAAAGAAGCAAAGATCAAGAAGAAGCACACTTCAGTAGTTTCTGCAAGGATGCAGATATTCAGAGGGAGTTGACCACTTCTCACAATCCACATCAGAATGGAGTTGCAGAAAAGAAGCAAATACTGAGAGGGAGTCAACCCAACAAACAAACAAAGATAACTATTTGAATTATCATTCCTTGCATATCTTATTGTTTAAATAATACTGTTCAATAATGTATATACTCATGTTCCTAGAATTAGGTTATGTATTATGCATATTAGAATACTAATACACATGGGTAAGTGGCCTATACAAAATTCCATTGCTACTTATCTAGAATGAAACCTCTTTGCTGACATGTTGGGAGTTGTGCACACTCTTAACAATGTTCTGGTAGAGATTGGAAGGAATATAGAAAGTTACGGGCTATGGATAAATGTTGTATTGAAGCATTGGCAAAGATAATTGCATGACTATATGACATATTTCTTTATGTGTAAAAATTTGTTTCGAAAACTATGAGATGTTTTCTAATCATGCAATTTAACTTGTTGTCTAGGAAAGATCGTATACCATCACCTACAAAAGAAGGACTACAACATTTGTTCAACAACAAAGTTATCTATTGAAAATATTGAACATATTGAAGTTCCCAGGATCTGGGAAGAATGCCATGATTGAGGAGTACCAGTCGATCATGAAGATGTTTGGGATGCAGTCCCAAGACCTGAAGGGGAGTCTGTAGTGACTTCCAAGAGGATCTATAAGATCAAGCATGCTGTAGGTGGTAGCATAGAGACCTTTGCTCATGTAGCCAGATACACTTCCATTAGATTTGTACTTGCTCTGGCTGTAGTGATGAAATGGAAGATACACCAGATGGATGTCAAGACAGCTTTCTTGAATGGTGTTGTCGAAGAGGAAGTGTATGTGGAGCAGCCACATGGTTCTGAGACACATCACAGGGACTCATATATGTGCAGAACTTGGTATGGTAGGATAGACAGCTTTGTATCCAGTTTGGGATTTACCAAGAGTAAAGTGGATTCCAACCTTTACTACAAGGTTGAGGAAGGCAATCCAGTGATACTACTTCCATATGTGGATGATCTGTTTGTAACAGGTGAAGATAGATTGATTTCCGACACACAGCGGAAGCTTGCTGCTGAGTTCGAGATGAAGAACTTGTGGATGATGCACTATTTTCTAGGTATGGAGGTGTGGCAGAGTGCAGATGGAATCTTCCTTGGACAAGGGAAGTATGCAGTAGAGATTCTGAAGAGGTTCGGGATGATGGACTGCAAGGTCATGGACACACCTATGGCATCAAACCTGAAGCTTCTGTGTGATGCTTCATCTGATCCGGTTGATGTCACTATGTATCGTCAGATGATTGGGTCCTTGATGTACCTAACGAACACGAGACCAGATATTTGCTTTGCGGTGAACACATTGAGCCAGTTCCTGATGGATCCAAGAAGTGTTCACCCGGTTGCTGTAAAGCATATTCTGAGGTACCTGAAGGGTACAGTTGATTATGGGCTCAAGTATGATGCAAATCAAAATTTTCACCTACAAGGTTATGTTGATTCAAATTGGGTAGGCAGTGCTGCAGATAGGAAGAGCACATCTGGGTGCTGCTTCAGTATGGGATCAGGTGTGATCTCTTGGTTTAGTAGGAAGCAGTCCTGCGTAGCACTGAGTACAGCAGAAGCAGAGTATGTTGCGGCCTATTCGGATAGTTGTGAGGCAGTATGGCTAAGGAAGCTACTGTCTTAGTTATTTGATCTACCATTCGAGGATACTAGTATATTTTGTGATAACTAGAGCTGTGTGAAACTGTTTGAGAACCTAGTGTTCCACGATAGGTTGAAAAACATAGAGATCAAATATCACTATATCAAGGATATGGTGTAGAGAGGAGCAGTGAAGCTCCTATATGTTGCGACGGATGAGAAGATTGCAGATGTGTTGACGAAGCCACTAGCCAGAGTGAAGTTCGAGTACTTCAGAGAGAGGCTTGGTGTTTTTTAGATCGATGACACTTCGAGGAAGAAGTGATGGAGACATTTGTTGTAGCCATTCCTAGCATGTTCGAAGGGGGATCCTTCACATGACTATGGATGTAAGCTCTGAATGATGAGCATCAAGATGATGTTCTAGTTTTTGCTCTGTATGATTAGTTGGATCATTTATGTATGTACGCATCATGTTGGATGCTAGATATGATCAGTTGGATCATTTATGTATGTATGCATCATGTTGGATGCTTGGTCCATGTATCTGTATATGTATCAGGTGAATACTTTGTATGATCAGGTAGACCATGTATGTTGATATGTATCAGGTAGATACATTGTGTGATCAGGTGGTTCATGTATCTATGTATGTATCAGGAGGATACATTGTATGATCAGGTGGATCATGTATGATGATATTTATCAGGTAGATACTTGGCATGCATCAGGTATATGCATTGTATGATTAGGATGATCATGGTTGACGAGCTTCAGGATGTTGCTCCAGATGACATGCATCAGGACGATGCAGTGATGATGATAAGGATGATCATGTGTACATTAGGATGATGTATGGTGAGTATCAGGTTGATACTCTGTGGCCGTGGAACAAGTTGTGCAAATGAGCATGTCTGGGAGATCCTATAGGTCAGAGTTGTGTACCCATAATAGCCTAGGATGCTATTTAGAGACATTGCTCTGGGAGGACATATAATAGCGCCCTGGGAGATCCTTCAGGTCGGAGTTGTGTACCCGTAACATCCTAGGATCCTCTTTCGAGGTTTTGTCCTATGGCATATAATAGCGCCCTGGGAGATCCTTCAAGTCAGAGTTGTGTACCCCTAACATCCTGGGATGCTCTTTCGAGGTTTTTCCATGACCACATGTAATTTGTGCCCTGGGAGATCCTACAGGTCGAGTTGTGTACCTGTAACATCCTAGGATTCTCTTGCGAGGTTTTGTGGTGACCACATGTAATTTGTTCCCTGGGAGATCCTACATGTCGGAGTTGTGTACCTGTAACATCCTGGGATGCTCTTTCGAGGTTTTGTGGTGGGGTCACATGTAATAGCACCTTGGGAGATCCTACAGATTGGAGTTGTGTACCCGTAACATCCTGGGATTCTCTTTCGAGGTTTTGTGACGCATGTAATAAGTCCTGAGGATTCCATAGTATGGCCAGTGATGATGAAGACCTGTAGGTGGTGGGCCTACATCCAGTATGAAAAAGGACTGGCTCTGTAGAACTTCCTATGATTAGTAGATTCTGAGATTGATTGAGATAGCAACAGCAGTGACGATGATATTGACTCGATGACAATTATCCAGTGATGATGATCCAGAGAAGAAGACTTGTGATAGAAGACCTGTGTCGATAAATACCTTCCTAGTTAAGAGGGAGTGTTGATGTATATGTAACTTCGGAATGTATTTCATATATGTATATTGTACTCCTATAGAGATGGTATTATTCCTCTATGCGAGAGTGTTTGTATTCCTATAGAGATGTTATTATTCCTCTATACGGAAGTGTCGTCATTTATATTGTAAGTGTCGTAACTTATACTTGATGGGTTATTAGACCACCTTGTTGGGTTCATCCCTATATAAGTCATGTGGATCGAAGGGTTATTAGACGACCCTATTAGGGGTCGGCCATGTGGGTCAAAGGGTTATTAGACCACCCTATTAGGTGTCGGCCCAGTCAGCTTTGTGTTATGTGGTTAAGTTGAGGCCGACCTAGTAAAGGTTATTAGGCAAGTCAAGTCAAGTATAAATAGAGTGCGGGAGGCACTCTATTTCATTCTTATATTCTCTCACACACTCTCGAGAGAGTGGCGTACTTGTGGAGGAGGAGAAGATGCTTCTAGGAGATGTCTCTCTCTTATGCTTGGGTTGTATCATTTCTCTATCTATCTTTCGGGAAGTTATTGGGGTTTTTCACCTTTATGGTTTTCGCCAAGTAAACTCTGTGTCTCTTGTGTGCTTGCATTATTGTGTTCATGATTGATATGTTGTAGATATGTTGTACATGTCATTCTCTCAGTTAATATCCTAGATCAGATTGAAGTAAATTCTGAAAAATTAACATCATATGCATGAGAAATTATCCCAAGTAGAAATTATCATGGTTTCTTGAGATCTCCTTTGAACCATGAGAGGTCAGATCAAAACTAGTAGATGCATGAGAAATTATCCCAAGCGAACGGCAATGGCCATGGTCTTCAATAACCTTCTGAAAGAATGAGATAATGATCATATAGTAGTAAATAAGAGGTGATTGCTTGAGGAGAGCGAATGCATTACCTCCAATAGCTGGTTTTTCCTCCAAAATAATCATGTGATCATGATGCAAACCAACAGACTCTGGTGAAAGAGAGGATTTAGGACCTTCTGCAATATCTAGAGTGTGATTTGGCACAGAAAGAGAAGAAAGTTGGAGCATGAGTGTAGAATATGCAAGTTCTTTGTGGACAACTTCAATATGAGATGATACTGGTTCATGATCTAAGATATCATCAAGGAGGGCGAATGCAACACTTGGCTTGCTCTCGAATGGGTTTGGACCAATCCCTTCATTCTGTCTGCCAAATCTTTCATCTAGGTCGGCCCATAGCTCTTTTGGAGATTCAACATCATCAAGGGAATAGAATGCCAAGCTTCGAGACATAGCAACCATGATGGCTGCAATAGCTCTTCCACCTTCATTTAACCAGTCAATCTTTTCTTCATAGGATTCGAACTCTCTTTCAAAACAATAATCAAAGAGATCATGTCTCTTCAAATATGCTATGATTTTTGGTTTCCATTCAACATAGTCGAATAGATAAAGAGGAGGATCTTCTGAAAACATTGAAGTTGTAGAAGACCTGCAAAAACAATAGAGAATATCTGCAACTGCTACTGCTGCAAGAATGCAGAAACTGCTGCAACTGTTGCACTCGAAATCTTGGTAATAACCTACAAAAAACTCTCAAGAATGGAGACAAACAATACTCTCAACATGCTCTGATACCATGTGAAAATCCTCATAGCATATCTAAGAGATGATGTATACCTCAGGAGAGTAATTATGATTAAACTGGAAAATAGAAGAAGAGTGGTCAATGCAGTATAATGAGCAACAAAATAATAATATAGTAGAACTCAGATAGAATCAAAAATACTTCACACACACTAATTCATTAATCACAAATGGACAAATAAATAATACAATGCATGAGGAATTCGAATGCCTAAGGTGGCAATTCGAATTATCCTTCATGGAGTGATCAAAAAATCACTGGAGTGTCATCAGAGCACAACTGGTGTCATCGGAGCACCACTGGAAGTATTCATCATCATTAGTGGAGTCATCAATGCTCAAGTAACTGTCAACCATCAATTAAACTAAGTCTGGTAGGTGTAACTGAGTGTAACTGAGTGTAACTAAGTGTAATTGAGTATAAACTGAAGACAACTGGACTGGTAGGTGAAGAAGGGCGAGTTGCTTCCTAAAATCAAGGAAGAAGGGCGCATTAAGCAACTGGAGGGATAAAACTGATCAGTGAGAAGCTCTTGGGGGCTGGCTAACTGAGGGCTAGGTGCTGGACTGATGACTGGAATGCATGAAAACCCTAAATAATGCATGCAAACCCTAAAAGTGCATGCATGACTAAAAATGTAAATGATCAAAATACTGGTGGGACTAGGATGGAGTATAGGAATATCCTAACAAAGGAGTGCATAACTTCCCACTTGGGTTGAAGCTTAGGACATTGTCAACAAGGCGCTATATTGTAGTATAGAAATCAAATGTGATTGAATCCAATTGATCCTACAATACCTTGTTAGTGAATCAATTCAAAATAAAAATAAAAACTTGAAATAAAACAAATAGGGGTGAGAGGGTGAAAACCACAACAAAAAGAAAATGCAAGAACCAATTTAGATTGACCAATGGTCAAGCTTGTTACAAGAAGTGTCACCTAGGCCAATAAACAACTAGTTCCAAATGGGGACTCATTAACTCCATGATTTGGCTCCAAAGTACACAAAGGGGGGGCATTCAATCAACCCCAGTACATAGGGAGACCAAATTCGAATTCTTGGAGGTTATAGATCCTTAATGAGCCTTCAATTCGATGTGGGTGGTTGTGGTCCCTCTTTTTTTGCAGTCATGTGTATTTTAAAGGAAAATATGTGCTAGTATAGCACGATAACAAAATTGATAATACACGTTGTAGCATGGCCTATCATGTGAGTAACTGTGCTACCTTTATTTTTTACTATCTTTTGGCACTTTTGGACTCATGCTGCTTTCTGGATCTGATGAGGATGTCTTTAGTGGGCTGCATGCTATATTTTAACGACTCCTTACTACAAGATTAGCCAAAATGTCTCATGTGTGTGAAATTTAGGCGTTAACAGATTCCCCCTAATGTATGAGCTTCGAAAGGTACTGTAGTGCCAATAATGCATCGTCGTTTGTTTTTTGTGTTTTCCCATGTGCTCAAAAATTCTGAAGCGAGTGTGGATGAAAGGTTCCCTTGGGGAAATATTGTTGGTGATAACTAGTGAAGTTGTCACAAAGAATAGTGTTTTATACAAATGAGGTGGGCACACCCATGCTTTTGAAAATATATCAAGATGACTACAATAAGAGGAGACCGAGGGGTGAACTCAACATACTACTATCACATGGATAAACGATGCTTCAATCCATGTAAGAGTGATTGAACTTGGAAATGTTTCTATAGGTTCCGAAGAAGCAGAACGGTTGATGACCATGATAAACCCATAGGTATGGGGGACCAAAATACAAGTGAGGTTGTTATATGTAGGACCTTTCTTTATTGCTGCTACCACAATTTGTAAATGTGAACACTGCTACCTTCAAAACATACGAATCTCCCTAATCCAATAGATGTGTTGATGTCAAGTATATGAGAGACAACTAGGTTAGGTACTACTAATGACTCTCCCTACCTAGTTCGAGGTGATCCCTTTTGTTGATTGAAATGGACCCCAAGGTACAACTACAACTACTGGTTGGGGTACAACTACAACTACGACAACTCTATGAATATCAGTATTTGGTGTCGATGAGGTATGAAGTACATGATAAGACAATGGCATTATCCTAAGAACCAAGATCATTTTGTAAACAACTGTAATACTGACATACCTGTCACAAGACTGGTTGGTAAGCATGAGGCTCATAAATTCCTTTGATCGATGTCAACTTGGGGAGTAACTAACAAAAGAATTATTCAAATAAATTTATAGGATGTAGCAGAGGGAGACAAACTATAGTTGAAGGGTTTTGTTGGCCCAACATGACACTGGGGATGATGGTGACTGACAAAACTCGTAATGTTGCAGATAGTGAGACAATGGCATTGATCAAAGGTGGCAAGGGGTTGCTGCTAAAAGAATAATGGTGTTGCCACGGTTTTGAGTGGGATGGGGAAATGTTTGTACATAAAGAATAATTGGTGGGGTTTCCATATTTTTGGGGGTGCCGGGAGACCAATTTCATGATGGGTGGGATTCTTGCGGTTTTGAGTAAAGTGGGGAATCAATTTGATGATGGGAGAAGTTCGCACAGTTTTGAGTGACTCAGGGAACCTTTTTCATGATTATGTGAGGGGCATTTGCAATTAAAAAAATGGGTGCCCCATGAATTAATGCTATGTTGATCGTTCGTGCAAGAATAACTGAACATAATTGGTTGCTTTGGAGGGTGGGGGCACCATTGGTGTCTTGGCGAGGGTGGTGATACAAGTAATATTTTCCTATAGTATATTTATCATGGAGGTATGAGTGGTCAACCGTGGTTATTTATCATAACATGTGCCGTGGAATCTGATAGTCTCAACTGTTGAAGGTGGGGGATTAAATGCGCAACTATAAAATTATGAACTATGGGTTGATATTTTCAAGTTGGATCAGATTCCTTAGGCTTGTACGGGTTTGACATCATGGGTTCCAATTAATGATGGGGGTTCACCCCCAAGGGATGAAGATGTTATTATCGGTGATGTCATTGATGGCACATCATGACTCGGAATTAGGACCCTATTGTTATCAAGGGGAATATCTGGTAAATGCAATATTTCAAACAAAGAGAAATCTTGGCCTATGTGTTAGTTTCGATATGATACTTGTGATATAATTTTGGTGCCATTTTTTAGGGATGGATTATTTTTCTTATAATGGAAAAATAAGAGGTAGTCGACTCTTGGTCATTATCCTACACACTGCGTAAATACCCAAGTGTAATAAAGAACATGAGAAAGGTATGGACGATGCAGAAATAATAACCAAAATCATAACGCACTAAAGAAGTGTGTGTGAAAATGACTTGAAGAGGATAGTGTTCATATGGAAATGTGGGTATAGGCATTACGGAGGTCTCAAAATGTTGATCCTAGTGGTGTGAATGGTTTTTCAAATAGAGTTATGGTTTGGTCGTGGCGAAGGTTTGAAGACTGGGTCAAAACTCTATGAAAGGGGTGGGGCCCATTTTTCAAGGTCATTTGTACTTTGTTTTTATTTTTTGATACGGATCTATTGGTGGTGATTCCTAGCGATCTGAGCATCTGATTTCCAAGATGTGAGATCTAGGTAAGCCTAAACCTTAGCCAAGTCATTTCGGGAAGGATATTTTTCTGGGGTTGTGTTCTCTAGGGCCATACAACCCTATTTATGGTTGGAATGGATACTGCATGTGATTTTGGGTTTTCCCACACGGTAGAGTGGGAAAACCCATTATTGTGCGTGGCATACCACATGAAATTTTGGATAATTAACCTAGTCCACCATGCAGGAAATCAATGATTTTTGCACGTCATGCAGTGATGGAAGCCTTCTTCCACACATTGGATCATCACAATTTTCATTGGGATGGTCGTGCTGAAAGGGAGGACAAACTGAACAAGGCCTGCGGGACCAAGGTCGTGTGAGATATTGTTGTACAACTACACTACGCACATCTATGAATTATAGATACTGCATGGATAGCATAGGCTAGTCAAAGAAATTTGCACTATGTGATGGTGTAGGGTTCACTTGGCATTTTGGATGCCAAGAGAAACCCTGATGTATTTTTTTTGTGCTTGCAGGTGTTTGCAAGTGACCAATATGGAATACTTAGAGTGGTGAGAGTGCCACTATGATGAGTTGGTACCCAGGTGGATGGTGATTTAGTGGCCAACTAGACCCTCAAAGACGCAGGGATCTTGAATTTATTCAAGTGCCCCTTGCTTTGGTCTGCATAGTTTTTGCTACTGCGGATCATACATATGTGGGACCCTGATATGGGGGTCATTCAATTTAGGGATCACGATATTTGTACTGCATATCATCTTATTTAATTCCTAACAAGTTTGTCTCCCTGCAAGGCCACTAATGTGACCTGACCTCAGATGGGGTGGGATCAAAGTATCCTAGGCCTAGTAGACCAATACTGTGGAGGATATGTTGAGGTGATTATCTTGAGAAAAATACTCATGAATCATATTCAGATCCTTCATTTCTAGGAAATAGTAATTTTCTTTCTTCGAGTGATGGGGGTAGCATCCCCTCATAGTATTGCAGGAGTTCAGTTGGGATTGGTGGAGAGGGTGATACCAAGGCACCGAGTGGCCTGGGTACCCCTATTGCTGATGGGATTGATGCCACAGCTAACAAAGATCCATCGTGGTATAGGTGGCAGGACCTTTCAATACAAGAGTGTGTTATGCCCATAATGTTTCGATTGTTTTCCCTCCTTGAGACCATGGGTGGTTCTTCCCACGAGGGGGTCTCAGGAGCCCCGGATGGTGTATTGGGGACGAGTGATGCCCCATGCTAGTGGGGGGTAGATAGGTCATCTATTCACCCCTTGTTATCTTGATGTGTGGTAAAAACGTATCAACCCCATGGAGAGGTACCCTTGGAGGGATATGGACTACCAGGATGACCTAGAGTTGCTAGTATCGGATCATGGGTGGGACCTCACAGATATGACATGTATTTATGCTTTTACATAGTCATTTTTACTGCACCTAGATTTGATTTATGCAAATATTTATCATGTATATTGGATACTAATTGTGGGTTCTTATCTGTGATGCAGATGTAGGACCAATGATACCCCCTCATGTTACATTATTATATCATGTGTGTGGTGAGAAGGTTGTACCTACCAGAGGTGCCAATGGTACCGCAAGTGCAATAGATGGAGCTACAGTTGGGGATGCTCCCATCGGGAGAGCAGTATTAGGGGACCGTGTCGTGGTGATCCTACCCGAATTATAGAGGCATTTTGTATCTATGACATAGGGAATTGAGGATGGGGGTCTCTCCAAAATTAAGGATGATGAGCTAGATCTAACTCTACATATGCCAGTATATCTAAGGGTCGGTTGGCACTGAGTGATGCGGAAATTGGCCATAGCATGCCACCAAGATCATGTGGCACGAGGTGGACGTGGTCCAACTCTAATAGCTAAGGAGAGACCTCTCCAGAGAGATAAACCCACTCTAAGGGACTATCCAGGGGAGGTCACAGGAGTGGCAGAGGTGTTACTTCCATTGGTGATCTGAGGGCTAGACCAGCCAGAGCCTTCGAGTTAGATGCGAGTGTTTTAGACACTATATTTTGTATAGCGCATTGGGCCCCATTTTGTATAATTGTAGAGATGGATCTTATGGGAGGCCGATTTCTTGATGTATTCCCCATAAGGAGTCTGATTCCTTTTCTATATGGCCCTTGAGGACACATTTTGTACATGACATACATTCTTGTTTGGTGATATATGTATATATATATACCATTTTTGTGGCACAAGTATGATATCTTGTTTATGTATGTGATGTATTGATGGTGATGTATGAAGAGTTATATATATGACATATTTTGACACCCTTTTTGGACAACTTATCAATTTTTACCATTGGTATGAAAAGATCATGTTTCCTTGAATATTTTTTATTTACTAATGATTTGGCACATGGTTATGTTACTTCTAGCTGCCTAAAAATATTTGGTGTTTTAGGTTTGTTTCATGCGGTAGTTTTGAAGCTACAAAAAGTGTCTTGGAGGAAGCTGTAGATGGTTGAGGAACCTATGACAGAGTGGCTGCGAAACCTATAATTGAGTGGTTATGCAACCTATTTTGTCGATACAAGGACCAACAGAATATTTCTTGTGCAGCCCCATTCTTGATCTTTGAAGCTCATGTGATGGTTACAGCATGAAAATCATTGGATCTGAATTTTTACTTGTTATTTTGCTTGAGCTACGAAACCAAGTGTAATGGTTCCATAGTTAATTGGGAGAGCTACGGAAACTTATCATAATGGTATGCATCTTGATGAGACATCTTGTAACCACTCTCGAGTTTATCGTGCCATATAGGATCGTGTATGTTCGAGAGAACACAATCATTAGATTCGAGCCTATGTTTGTAATGGTAATTTATTAATTTGGTTTACGCAATCATGGCGATATTGAGTTGGAATGGTGACATTCTTGGTATTCTATTTCAACTACAAACCATAGATCATGAACTATTAGTTATTTTTAGGATTTATGTGATGTATAAAAACTCTTAATTTCTTGTTGAAGAGATAACCATAGATCTATAGGACTACTGAATCTCATTGTACCCAGAGTGTTATTGCGCCGATAGGTGCTCTACAGCCCAGTATGAGGGAGATCTTGTTAGTCGAGTGTTTGTCGATATTGTCGGCCATAAATAACATTTGTATGAGGGAGATCTTGTAAGTCAAGTGTTTTTCGAGTAACAAAATAATACAAAGTAAACAAAAAAGAATAATACAATGTAAAAAGTAATAAATATTATGTCGGCCATAAACAAAAAAGTATAATACAAAGTAAAAAGTAAATATGAGACTTAAACTAGAGACTTTAGAGCTTAGGATTAGGTGATAAATATTATGTCGGTCATAAACAAAAAAGAATAATACAAAGTAAGTAAATATGAGACTTAAACTAGAGACTTTACTTTTTACTTTTAATACAAAGTAAAAAGTAAATATGATATTTTAGAGTGTTTGTCAAGTTTAAACTAAAAAGTAAATATGAGACTTAAACTAGAGACTTTAGAGCTTAGGATTAGGTGGCTCAGATATTGCACTCAAGGAGCTATTCAAGGAGAGGTTTGCACCTCGAGAGAGTTGATCCCTCTCGGCGCTTAATAGAGCCTAGGATTTTTTTATAAAAGAATTGTTGTTGCTAGTTTTATGATGCGTTTAATATCCTTATGTGATCTAGTGCCTTATTCAGCTCCTGTATTCGAAGGAAAGGCCCCCTTCAAAGGACAGGTGTTGATTCTAAATTAGTTTTCCCTTTCTGTAATTTGAAAAATATTGATGTGCTTTATTTAATTCTTGTTACAGTGATCAATTTGAGTTTTTTTCCTATTAATGATTTGATTAGTTATCGGTTGTGTGATACAGAGTGCTTGTCCCGTGATATGGATGCACAAGTTTGGAGTGAATAAATTCTTGGAAGTTGAAGTAGGGTATTGTAGATGTTGATTGATTTTATATGAATAGTTAATATTGTTTGATTATAGAGTCCTGTAGAGTTTGGATTACGGATCAGAGAAGTATTGGTTCATCTATAATCTTTTCTTTTCTGTAAGAATAATCAAGGTTGATTTCCTTTATGTAGGTTAAAGTAGATATGGAATTCTTCCGACAAATTAGATATAGATTTTTTTATTTTTGCAAAACTAATCAAGTTGGTTTGTTTTCCTTCTACAAAATTAATTTAGATGATTTGAATTTCCTTCTACAAAAGTAAATAGGTGGTTTGATTAATTTCAGATTAAATTAGCAAGGGTGTGTTATTGTTAGGTAATTGATTACTCTTGAGGTCTGTTTGATTCTTCTAGTTAAAAAGCATTCATTTCCTTATACAAAGATAATTGATTTAAAAATATATTTATTTCAATACTCTTTCTTTCCCTCTAACTCAAGCTCCAACACAGAGAACTAATATTTCATGTTTAGAAGAACCATTGAAGTGCAACGACTAACATAGATTTTGTGCAGTAGCTCATAAGTTCTTTGAACCGCTAGTTTGATAATTAATGAACAGTTCTCGATTTATTTCTAATTTATTGGAAGGTGATTTCAAACCTCGTCATTTTGGTGTCATTGCTGAGGAGATTCCAAAGTTATTGTATCCCTGATTGCAGGTTGAATTAGTCTTGGGTGTGAGATTTCTTTAGATGGATTGATTGATTTTATTTTTGTGTGAATTTTTTCATTATATTCATGATTCATGCGTAGAATTAGAGATCATACAAGTAGACTCATGTATGCTTATCAAATCCCCTAAGAATTGAATCATGCAAGGAGTTCAAGGAGAAGGTCACATGTTGGAGAATTGGAGCATCACATTAACCCTATAGAAAGTAATGCCTCCTCATATCAAGCATGGATTGTTCCACTAACAGAATACCCTACTGGGGGAAACCTTATTCTGATACACAAAGAAATGAAGAACAGGAGGTAGCAGATTCACCAAATTCTACAGAATCTGCAACTCTACAAGGGTTCAAGGACTTTTGGAAAGACATGGTAGGAGAAGAAGAAAACACTCCTACTGGGGAAGAGACAGTCACTGTTGAGTTTCTAATTTGAAACCGAGGGGATACACTTACAGCACAACTGAAGAATATCCCTCATTCAACACTACTAAACTTCCATGGAATGGCAAGTGAAGACTCAAACACATTTATGTTTGATCTTGATGTTCTTTGAAGAAGATATGATTATGTCACCGATGCTCAGAAATTAAAGCTATTTCTAGCCACGCTAAAGAATGTATCCCTCTAATGGTTCATGAGGTTGGGTGGAGACAGTATTTCAACATGGGAAGAAATGAAGAAGGATTTCCTAAAGAAGTACCAGGATTAGTGCAAGAACAAATACAGGAAAGAAGCCATATTTAGAATGTCACAAAATGAGGATGGGATCCTAGAAGACTATGTGGAGAGATTCCTGTAGAATTTGCAGAGGTCCAAACAAATTACACTTTATGAGGATACATTGAATATTCTTCTGCTATGTGCGGTCATGGATGATTGCATTGAAATTTTGAACTTAATGGGATCAAGAGATATATCCCAACAGAATTATGGTGAGATCTGTGAACTCTATAGATTATATTCAAGAAATGCCTCTAGATCAAGAGGAGGACCTTGTGATCCACTAGAAAAAATAGGCAATACATCTAGGGAGGGTATTACAAGTATGGAGATTGGTAACTTATTTTAGGATTTAAAAATTGATATGCTTACTTCTTTGAGCTCCCAATTGGATGCACTATAAGACAATAAGAGACAACAACAAGAAGATCGAGCCTTGGCAATATTCTTCCCTAAATGTAGAAAAAAGCATCCCCTGAAGGACTTCCCACTAGACAGGGATAAAATATACGAGATACTTGATCATGAGCATGATACCAAGGATTTCCCCTCAATTTCATGGCTAAAATTTGTATATGTTAAAGCAGGAGCAGAAGGGGAACCTGTTTGTTTCATATCTCAAAAACGTCTATGGCAGTCGTGACCTCCAAGTATGACATCTGACTCTATGCAAGTATATAATCCATATTGGAATAGTGCACCACTATCTCAACCATCTCCCTCTTGGTCTCCTCCCCATGCTCCTCCCCCACAAGAGCAATAGTGTATGCCTCCATACCCCATAATTTTCCATGGAAACAAAACTAAAGAAATATTGCTTTCACAAACCAACAACAATGGTCCTTGGTTCTCTTCGACGCAACTACCTCCACAAACTCAAATAACATTACCTTTAGGGAACCCAAACCTATGCCACTTCTCCCTACACAACTCACCCCTAAAACTAATAATAAAGTTGTGCAGCTAGCATTAGTTGTAGAACCAATGAATTGCCCCACTTGCTCCATTATTTCTGTAGATTTCCATGATATTCAATTACGCTCTGGGAGGAATATCAATAAAATTACTTCTCGTGTAATTACAGAGGAGGATATAGAAAACATACCATAAACTATATTAGACTAGATAGAATAGCATATCCCTCCCTTCCCTCCAATGAGGCCAAAAACGAAAGAAAAACACTAGTATCCTCCATACCCTGAGAGGATTAACATAGAAAAACCACTAACTCAACCAAAGTTTCACTTTCTTGGGGAACTAAGGAATGTATGCATGAATATCCCACTGTTTCAATATATTAAATACATTCTTATTTATTCTAAAGCTATCATGGAACTGTGCCTTAAGAGGAAAGCAACGAAACAGAAGGATCGACAAAGAGTCCATGTTATTGGTTATCTAGCATATTTAATGTTGGGGAAAATCCTCACTACTAAATATTTAGACCTTAGAATCCCTGTGGTGAAAGTACAAATAAATGATGTTTCTACTCCAAACACATTGATAGATTTGCGAGCTTCCATCAATGTGATGAAAAAGCATACAAGGAAAATATTGGGGCTCACAAATCTAAGAGAAACTCCTATAGTTTTACAATTGGCAAATCGATCTACCATCAAATTAGAAGGCATTATTCAATATGTTGTGATTTCATTGGAATCATGGGAGTATCCTACAGAATTCATGGTTTTGCAGACCAATACATTGCAGATCGATGATAGTGATGACCGACTGAACACAATCATGGCTACAAGACACAAGCGTATATCCATGATGAGATGATAACACAGCCACGACCAATACAAAAGTGGATCCGTGTAATATGACTCAAAACAATCTCCACCGCAACCTGGGTAAAACATGACTCCCCAGGTTCTTCAAGCTGAACCCACAATGATACGAATCTATCCATGTGATTACAAATGTCTTGATGTCGAACATGGTAGAAACCACTTGATTACCAGTCATTGATGTATACTTTTAACAAGCTCAAGGGAAATCACCATTAATGTCAATGATCCCCAAGGTATCACAGTACATATCATCAAGCGTGAATAAATGAGTTGAAGTCAAACGTTGGATTAAATATTTTAATCAAGATTCAATAATGTAAACTCATGTCGAAAGCGAGGTAACCTGCCATTGAGGCATGCAGGCCCAAGGTACTCAATTGGTTTCTAGATTCAATCCCCGGATGATGTGTTGAAGTAGACAAGGACAAATCCGTCGAAGGAGGGCCATGATGAATCCCCCATAATTGACACGAAACATGACAAGAGATGTTTGAGTAGATCGGATGGTACAATAACATACCGGACTGACTCAAAGTAAACCTGACATGGTGGAAGGTGTACTGACTACAAATAATGAGTGGTGAAAGTATTCTTGAACATGGGCATGGCATGACTTGGAAGTATTGACATGACGAGTACGGCACCAAATCCTAATGCAACTGATGGTGGAAGTATTCTTTGGATGACCCAAAGGAGTAATAGGATTTGGGAAGTGGGTAAAACTCGAGGAGAAACGGATGATATAAGTGCACTATGCAAATGCAAATGAGTGCCATGTTCAAGAACGACTAGGTAATGCCACTGGTAAAGAGTGTAACATAAGAGATTTCATTTTTCCCCATCATGACTGATGAGTGCCTCATGTGTTTTTTACGAGCTTGATGAGGGTAACCAAATGCTCAGTATAGCTCATCTCATAGATGATTCCAATCCCAAATATTTTCCGAACCTGGGAGAGGAGGGGTTTGTCCCATGGAAGGCCCTTCAATGTTGAATTTGAACAAGTCCATAGAAGGTAAACTTAGTCATAATTTCATGTTTAGAGAGTCTGAAAAGAACTAAAGAAGACTCCAACAGTCCTTTTTTCATAAAGTTAGCCTCTTCGCCCGAAAAAGAGTAAAACAACGCGGGAGAGGACTCTTCCAGTCATGATTGGCTGGCATATTTCTTTTTCGTAAATAGTGTCCCCTGGTCCGAAAAAGGGGTAAACTATCACCAGGGAGATGACCGTCCAAATACTTTAGCAAGCGTGAACGCGAAAAAGTTTGCTTAGCGATCTTTTCATATTTCGAGAGCCTAAAAAGAGCTTAAAGATAGACTCTGGGGGGGTTCCTTTTTCGTAGGAGTTCAACGAGCCCGGAAAAATGATAAATCATAACTCGGTGACTTATTCTCATGGTTTTAAGAGCACGAGAAAGCACAAAGAGTAAGCTCGTCATCATTAAATAATTGAAATCTAACGGGTGAAAACAACAAAACTATTCAACGGGTTGTTCATACCTGAGATGATCGCTACGATGCGAGAATGGAACAAATGAAACATTTAATGTCCCTTGGATGCTTGAAAACTAGGTCAAATGGTCAACCGGGTATTCAAATGCAGTAAAATAATCCAAACTATAGCAAATAATCCATAAAGCATCTAAATTTGAAAAATAATATTCCCTTTTTGTTTATAAAATAGGAAAAATGACCAAAAATATTTACCATTGTCATTTGCCAAATTTGGGGAGAAGAAAGTGCCATTTGGAGCATATTTTCATTCGTCGATTACAGGAGCTACGATTGACCATTTCACATACCATTAGGAGCAGGTAAACCTAAATCTTAGCCAACATCTTTCTAGTGGTTTACAATTTCAATTTTTGTTCAGTTTTTAGGTTTTTGGGTTGATTTGTGAGGGGATTTTGCGCCCTCGGGTTGTCGCAGGTCTCCCTTACGGGAACTGCGACGAACCTGGGTCGCCACAAAACCCGTAAGGATGTGTTGCGATGATGTCCCCTTGTCAGCAAATACGGGGTGTGATGATGGAAACATCTATATCCAAATCCAAACCTAGCCCAAATGAAAAACTTTGAATGGTTTGGGTGAGCTCTAATGGTGTTTAAATGCTTCCTTTGATAGGTTTGTGGCCTTCACCATGGTTCTAGAATGGTGTGAGCGTGAACATGAAGTGGAATATGTACAATCTTAAAATGATCCATTGTGTGTGGATGCATTGAGGAATTGTGGGCTATTGAATTTCTTCTAGGTCCAGGGCATCAGGGCCCAAGTCCCACTACTAGAGCACATGCTCCGAAGTTGGGATGCAGCACAGCAGTACTTCATGATCGGGGAGCATGTACTGACTATAGATGTTGATGACATCTATTTCTTAATAGGACTATCCCGGAGGGGGGATAACGTGTCTCTCACCAAATCACGAGGGAGTGACCGGATGGTGGCTGACTTCATCACATAGCATTGTACCCCACATGCCCGTGCCTGTAGTGGGAAAATTCCCATTAAAGAGGTTCGAGAATGTCCATTGCGTGTTATACTCTTCACTATAGTGAGGATAGTAGGGATCCAAGCAGCTCATTTGGATACCAAGTGCCAAATGTTATATGTGGAGGACTGTATGTCTCCAAAGGTGTTTAACTGGTGTGAGGGACTTCTCACCAACCTTCGAGCTCAGCTGACCAAGTGTCGGAATGGTGAACTCAAGCAATTCGGCTATGGATCAGTAGTGATCTCCTTCTTACTAGAGCGGATCCATATCTTACACCTGCAAGTGACCTTGGATGATAGAGATGCCAAGGATCCTCATATGGCTCAATGGACGGAGGTGATGGCCCGCCATGGTGGTGGGGGTCCGATCATCGGGTACAGTTCTGGATTCTTCACTTGGATGGAAGGCCAGCTGCTCATGATCCAAGACCACCCGTACAGTGGTATGGACTTCAGGGAGGATCCAGACCTTGAGTTTCCAGAGGGAGTAGAGTGGGGAGAGATCGATAAGAATAATGACCCTTGTACTTTTTCATTTTGTGTATTTATAATTTTTTTGGATAGTGCTGATGAGTTAATAACATGTGTGTTCAGATGTGGGTCCTTCATGACTAGTGGGAGTTTCACTTCTCGCGAGGAGGGGAGAGGCACCAACTATAGCCCCAACCATACATGATGCCATCATGGAGATGGAGGATGTCTATGAGAACCTCACTAGGTTGAAATTAGATGTTCCAGATCCAATAGTGCATGAGTTACTGAGCCCCATGCAGAGGTACATGGTTGGCGTGACTTTGCGTTTCAGTGAGCTGCTCCGCAAGGTAGTGAGAGCGGTAGACTGCTTCCACGGCTAGTAGGCGAGAGCTGCGAGACCTAGGGGTTCACAGGCCAAGCATTAGGCCCCATGATATTATGTATGTACTGAGAGCTTATGAGCCTCATATTTTGTACTACTGAAGGCTATCAAGCTTCAGATTTTGTATAGACTCATTGAAAGCCATCATGCTTCAGATTTTTGTATCAGCACTAATTTATCTCGATTATATATATATGAAGACATTTTGGCGTCTTTATACATTTGTGTTCCATATCAGATCTTGTTTATGTGTTTTCTTATACAATGAATTATTTACATGTTATGTTTTCTTTTATAGTTCATGAAAATGCTATGTGTGTGCAATGTACCAATCTAAAATGAAGTTGGCCATTAGTCGGCAACTGCGTTCTCGTCTCGTGGGATGTGAAGGTATTGAATAGATCCAAGGGAACTTTCTAGAAGACATACTTGTCTGTAGAGATGGAGTAGGATAGGGTCACGGATAGCGTAAATCTGGTTGAGATGAGATACCACCAGTTGCGAATCCAAATAGATAATAATGTGGTCCATAACCAAAGAAACAACATTGGTTAGGGTTCCAATGACTACCTGATATTTTGCAGCATTGTTGGTTGCAAAACATAGACACATTCCTCCTGAGCTGATAAGCTCACAGGTGGGGAGTAATGCACCCAGGATGCCAAAGCAAGGTTACAGGTATCTCGGCTAGCGCCATCCGTGAATCCGTAGCAAGTTTCCATCTGCACACGCAGACAGAACATGGTATAAGTAATGAAACAAGACCTAAGCACGCAAAAATCAAAGCGTCACACCACACAAAACACATGCCATGTACAGTATATACAATGTACTTATGCATGAAAGACTCATGCATAGTGCCTCTTCAGGTAAAGCCCATTGCGGGGTTCACATAAAGATATCCCGTTGTAGTCTTCAAGTTTGTAGGCTCCCCCTTCTAAAATGCTTCACTATGTAGGGTCCATGCCACATGGACTCAAACTTTCCTACCCCCAGCTTATTATGTCTTTGGTCGTATGTGAGGACCAAATCACCCTCGCTATAGGCGCGAGGTTCTACTGACTTGTCATACTGTGCTTTGATGTGTTTTTTATGTGCCTCGTTGGAAAGAGCAGCATCGCGGTGAGTTTCATCGAATTTTTCCAGGTAGAGGAAGCGTTCTTCCTTAGCAGTAGTGTTAGGGAGAAGTTCAACTGCAAGTTTGAGGGACGGAATATCGCACTCAATTGGTAGGGCAGCCTCCAGTCCATAAACTAATTGGAAAAGGGTAAATCCAGTGGCGGCCTTGACGGAAGTTTCAATAATCCCATAGTGCATAGAAGAGCATATTATGCCAGTTGGACTTGTGCATACCCACCATGCGTTGAATCATGGTTTTCAAGACCTTGTTAATGGCCTCTACTTGTCCACTGAACTGTGGGTAGTACAGTGTTGATTTTTCATGGAGAAAAACCAATCTAGTGCTCAATTTTTCAACCATATGGTTCATAAAGTGAGAACCATGGTTGGTAACTATAGCTTGAGGAACTCTGAACCGCACTATAAGATGATTAAACATGAAGAGTGCAGCAGTTTTTCCATCATCCGTGTATGTATGCATAGCCTCGGCCCACTTTTTGAAGTAATCCACGACTACTATGATGTAACCATGCCCCCCGACTGAGGTAGGCTTACAGTGCATGAAGTCAATGCCCCATTTAGCAAAGGGTCCAACGGAAATAACCGGGTGTAACGGGGCGGGGTGGGTGCACTTCTTAGTTTGGAAGTGCTAGCATGGAGGACATTTTTTGATGGCCTCGATACAATATTTAAAGATAGATGGCCAAAAATATCCTGCGGGAAGTATCTTCTGGGTTGTATCCATCCCAGAGAGATGACCATGACACGACCCAACGTGACATTCATTTAAGACGTGTTCAGCCTCTTCATGAGTGAGACAACGACGAAGAATAGAATCAATACCATGACGGTACAAAGTATCACTGATGATTAGATAATACTTTGCATGGTGGCGGATTCGACGACGGTTGTCCCGCGAGAGTTGCGGGATGAAACATTAGGTCTGAAGATATAAAGTGATATCTCCATACCACGGATCAGACGTCCTGATGAGGAACAATGATTCATCTGGAATAGAATCATTGGGATCAAAGTCGACATCAACTCGGGGAAGATCATAGATCAACTCTACAAACAGCGAAGACTTTTTAGACTTAGCCTTTTCAAAAAAGAGATCAAATTCATGCAGTATCACGATCCAGCATGAATACTTGCCCCCAAGAATCTGACATGTCAAAATGTGGTACATGGGGTTCGAATCAGCAATGATGGTGGTGGTGCAAAGAAATATGTAATGTCATAACTTTTGGATGACAATGACTGCCCCGAGAGCGAGCTTCTCGACATGTGAATAACGGGTTTCAGAGTCTATGAGACCCTTACTAAGGTAGTAGATCACATGCTCCTCGACATTGTTTTCTTCTTGGACTAAGACGATGGCGATCGTGGTGGAAGAAGCAGCAAGAGAAAGGATATAATCCTTGTAGTAATTGGGTGGTTGGAGCACAGGGGTGTGTGTGATAGCATGTTTGAGACTATCGAAAGATTGTTGCGCTTGATCGTCCCAAATGAACGGGACGTCTTTCTTAAGTAGTCTCATGTAACCCTGCGTCTTTTGCAAGAAATTACAGACAAAACACCTTAAATAAGTTTCCTTCCCTTGCAAACTTTGAAGTTTCGTAATGTCGGTGGGAGGTGGGAGAGTGACGATGGCTACCACCTTCAAGGGATCAATGCGGATCCCATATTTCGAGACAATGAAGCCAAGGAGGCGTCTAGACTCGATGCAAAAGATGCACTTGTGAGGGTTCAGGTGGATGTTGTACCGCCTGCATCTGAGGAAAACCATCGTCAGATGGTAAATGTGGTACTCGTGCTGCCGTGAATGGGCAGGTAGATCATCCAAGTAAGGTTCCACAAAGTCCTTCATGCCGTGAAAGGCATACGACATGGCCCGCTAGAATGTGGCAGCAGCATTTTTAAGGCCAAAAGGGAGATTGCGATAAGAAAACATACCCCAAGGACATATGAAAGCTATCTTGTGTTGATCAGTCGGGTGGATCTCAATCTGGTTGTAGCAGGAAAAGCCATCCATGAATGAAAAGATGACACTTCTTGCACAATTTTCGATGATATGGTCGATAAAGGGAGTCGGGTAATTGTCCTTAGGACAAGCCTTGTTAATATCTTGATAATCGACGCATACACGAATGGTACCCTGCTTTTTAGCTACAGGGACAATGTTTGAGACCCATTATGTCAATGGGACAGGGTAGATAAAACCAGCTTTTCAATCTCTTCCTTGATTACCGCAGTCTTTAGGGGGTGCACCGGTCGCAACTTTTGTCAGACTGGTTTAGAATCGGGATAGGTTTGAATCATGTGTGAAACAATAGCGGGGTCTATCTCGGGCATCTCCTCATAAGTCCAAGCAAACATGTCTCGAAATTGCTTGAACAAGGCCGTAAACGTTGTAATCTCTTCAGGGGAACACTTCTGGCCTAAACGAACGTGTTCCACTACACTAGGAGTAACCGATATGTCGACCAAAATGGTAGGCTCAATGTTGGCCAAGTTGGCTTCAGAATCCGTTTGACACGTGAGTATCGAGGACTGAGAGAAAGAGTAGACATCCAGTGTAAATATGGTGGTGATACTATTATACACAGTGTCCAATGAAGGAAGGAAAGATGATCGATGATGGAGGTCTTCCCATGGAGGGTGTTCCGCACTCATGATTTCCATAATGGACTCATCAGAATGAAAAGTCCGGAGCAGAGGATCGGGTAGGGATGATCTCCATTGTAGAGAACAGGAGGTGGAGGCCACAACTAAGTGGTCCTCCGGGGCTAATTGGATAGCCTCGTAAGTGAGTTCAGTGGGTGAAAGAGGCATAGTGTCTCCAATCAGGTGTGTAGTGGCTTCATCAAGTATAAGCCATTGATCAGTAGAGTTGGGAATAGGTGAACTCTGAGAGGAGATCATGTTCACTGTGGAAACATGATTTGGGGGATCCGATGTTGGAAAAACTCCCATAAGGGATGAGTCCTTGATGAGGCCAACCCCCACGCTCTCCTAAGGGTGCGAAGATTGTCCAATTAATGGAACATTATCGCTCGGATGAGTAGCGGTGTCAGGTGTACATATATCCAGTTGGTCGACAGTAACAATTCGGCCTTGATGGGGGAATTGTACTATGCAGAAGACAGATAATGCGACCACAGTCATGGCGTAAAACCAATTACGACCAAGCAGAATGTTATAATCTAACGGGGAAGTGACCACTTCCACATTAATGGTCGTGGTCTTTCCCCCCAACTCGACTGCTAAAGCTTGTAACAACCCATGAGTTTGAAAGCCACATCCGTCGAATGCTTTCAAGGTGGTAGGAGAATGGTTCAACTCGAAAGAGCCAATGGCTCTCCAACATGAAATCGACATGAATGAAGTAGAGGCACCTTCGTCCAAAACGGTATGATGGATTTTCTTCCCAGCGATGTTTGTGGCAACTTGAAATTCCAACTGATGGGAAAGCCTCGGTTTAAAGTATTCCATCCGGAACATGATGGTATTCGAAGAATCCAGATCAACTGCGCCGATGGAAGCGAGGAGAGTCTTGCGCTGGTTAGGGAAGTTCTGCAAGACTTCAAGCATCGACATAGGACAAGCAGCTTGTGCCAGGTCCTATACAATATTGTAGTTCTGAGCGGCCCGAGCATTGGGATTGAAAACAAATTTTGGAATCGTGCTCTTGGGCAGATGCAACACTAACTCTAAAGAGGAATTCTCAATGGTGAGAGAGGCGTGCGGTACGGTGATGTCAGGAATCGAAGTGGAATCTTTTTCAGTATTACTTCCAACGGATTCCTTCGGCGGGACGGAGTCATATGAACGCGAACATGTGTCAGGTTGACGGTCTCACTACGCATCATGAGAACATGCACGGTGGAGGATGCTTCTCCTTGGGAAGGAGAGGTGTGTGCAATTAGTTGTTGGTTTTGAGTGGGGAAGGGATCGTTGAGAACTGCGGTAGTAGATTTTCCCTTAAGAAAATTTTGAACTTCGTCTCGATGGGGACATTCTTTTGAGAAATGGTCTCCACCGCACACCAAACAAGGATACTTTAACTTCCTCTTATGTTTGGTGTATTCCTAAGTGGGCTTGGGCTCATGTTGGTTAGAATATTTCTTAGGTTTCCCTTTTTTCTTCTTCTTACCACTGGATTTTTGAGATGAAGATGATTGCACAAAATTCACCTCTTCGGTGGAAGCAGGAGCGGTGGACGTGGTAGTGTTGTTGCCAGCCTGTGGTGGTGATGGGGAAGAACCTTGGGGGTTCGACGAGCCACCAGTTTGAGTAGAAGGATGGGAGGTAAGGGAACCAATGATACCATCAACTTGTGGTCCCTTGGGTGGTTTTGCGGGATCGTACATAGGGCGAGGTGCATCAGGAACAATTTCATAAAATGTGTCGGATTGAGCATAGACCAAGTTTAAGTAATGGGCATAGGCAATAGCCTGTTCCTCAGTGATGGCTCCTCCCATAGCTACGTCTCAAGCTACGACGGGTAAAAGCGACTTTATGAACCAGGTAGCTAAGATTTGGTCCGGAATATGGGCCTTAATAAGACGTCGTCTTCGCCACCATTCATGAATATGATCTGAAATATGAGTGGCAATGTTCTAGCGAAGGGAGGTCAATAATTCTGTACTAGTCTCATAGTGAATGAGCAACTGGAAGTGGGTCAAAAATGACATAGCAAGAGATCAGAAGTCGGGAAAAGAATTGGGTGGTATCTCAATGTACCACTTGGCAGCTAGGCCGGTGAGAGTCCATTGAAATAACCTAAAATGGATTGATTTGTCCATCAAGGAGTTGGATGAACACCATAGATGGTATGTCATCACATGGTTTTTGGGATCCTCACCAGGATTTCCATCAAATTTGGGGATATCTGATGGTAACTTAACCGGAATGGGTGGCCAGTTATGCCCATGGAAAATGGGATCGTTTGTTAGATGAGACAAGTCGGGTAAGTCCAAAGTAGCCAAAAATGGCAGTTGTTGGTTCAGCTTGGGGTACTGATAGTACTGATAAGGATTGTATGGACCGGTAGGACCTTGAATCGACTGGTTGTAAGGTTTCCCCAGGGGAAACTGGCCGTAAGGGGGTGTTCCTCCTGGACTATAGGTAGGTCCGCCACCATAATAAGGTGGTCCATTACCATAGTAAGGTGGTCCGTTACCATAAGGTGGGGGTCCGCCTCCACCGTTGGGAGGGGGTGGGCCACCTCCAAATGGTGGGGCTCTGCCACTACCACTGGGATAGGATGGACCTCCACCATCTCCGCCAGGAGGAGGTGGTGGTTCGTCGCTACCACCGAGATAGGGTGGACCGCCACCGATCTCCACCAGGAGGAAGTGGTGGTCCACCGCGGCTGCTGGAAGGGTAAGGGCCTCCTCTGCCACCTCCACCACCACCACCAGGATTGGATGGTCCTCCACCACCAACACCAGGATGGGATGGTCCTCCACCACCGCCACTAGGATGGGATGGTCCTCCACCATAAGGTGGAGGTCCACCACCACCGGGGGGGTGGTCCTCCGCCTCCACCTGAAGTGGGAGGGCCTCCACCTCCGCCGCCCGGGGGGGGTGGGCCATGATATCTAGAATGAGGTGGTCCTCCGCTAGAAGGTAGAGGTCTGCCTCCTCCATAGTTGTGTAGGGGCCCGCCGCCTGGAATGGGAGGTGGGGTTGGACCAAACAGGGGGGTGGGACTTGAGGGACCCTAGGTGGGGGTCCATGTTGTAAAACATTTTGCTTCCCCCATAGAGTATATGTATTTCGGGGGTAAGGTACCCCGTAGAGTGCGTTTCCAGGATTGATTTGTCCCGACACAGGGTTAAGATAATTTGGATACCCTTGACTCCATGGTGGTTCGATTACATTGGATGGTCCCCCAACATGAGATAATCCCGTAGTGGAAAGTCCGAGAGGTAAGGAATTTTCAACCGAAGGACCAATGGGAACCCCTCCTCAAGTATTATGGTTAAGAGACGGGGGTTTCCCCCCAGCAACAACTTGCTGACCACTAATCAAAGTTTGACCCAACACGGGTTGTTGATTATCTACTATAGTATTAACATTACTGGTAATGAAGGTAGGGGGTAAAGAGTATCCTCCCCATGAATTTTGGGGTGGGAGAGGAGCAGGTAATGTAACCGTGGTAGTAACAGGTGTGTTGGACTATTGTCCTTCAATAGGTTGAGTCGTTCAAGGTGTAGAACTGGTCTCCTGTCTGATGGGTGAATGTGCAGGAAGTGATGGTTGACCAGGTTCAGAAGTGGTCACGTGTTGTGTGGATGATTCCGGTGAGTCAAAAGATAAATGAAGACCTGGGAGTGGTTGATAAGGAGGTAATGTCGGGTCCTCAACCCTCGTGAAATACTTTGTCTTCGAATTTCATCACCCCTGGTACGTAATCGATCCAAGCAATCATGAAGGGGTCCGAAGAGTTCTTCAGCAGTAGGCCAACTGGGTGGGGATGAAACGATAAAATGAGCCACTGGGTGGCCTACATATGATGTCCAATAAGTTGCGGTTGGGCCACCAGCTGCTGCAGGGCCGTCTTGGGGTGGATTTAACCATTCCACCGATCCAGGATATCCCGATAAAACGGGAGGTAGGTCTTGTGAAGTAGAAGTTTGTGCCTCTTCACCCTGTGGGGGGTTGGAGGCAGGTGAATCTGGAGGAAACATATGTGCTCCAATATTCAAAGTAGGGTTTTTGACTTCAGGTGACACGACCGTGGCTTGTGGGTCCATCCTTACCTTCGAAATTACCTCATGGTTAAGGGGATATTTGGGCGGTAAGCTCTGAATCCTACGGGACATTCTCCAAGGAAAGTCATCCAGAGTGACTGAAACAAAATTTTCTCCTAGGGAAAGCTAAACAAAAGAAAAGCAGTCCAGAAAAAATATTACACAAATTAAGGCCACAAGCAAACTTATGTGATAGGAGTGGATTCAAAATTCTGGAACCTCACAAGATTTTCAAGGCTTCGCAAATCGCTATATACTACAGGATCCAATAGTAAAATGTGACAAGGAGGATTGGGACCGTACCATTAACTGAATACCTGACTACCTGGACAATATGTGCGTAGTAATCTCCCTGAGTGTTGTTCTCGATGTATTGCTTTGCCAAGATGGCCAAATGGTTAGCTCAATTGGTTTCAGGAATCCTAATGGTGTCTCCCGACATACTCAAGGTACATGGGATCTCAAATCCGTAGTGGTGTTGTCTAATGCACAACCGTACGACACGAGACCTTCCTATATACTACCGAGTACGTGAAACACCTTTCTATATACGCCAAGTACGTGAAACACCTTTCGATATACGCCAAGTATGCGAAGTACTTGGTGGGTACGCGAAAGAGCTTCGATATACCTGGTTGGTATGTGAAAGAGCTTCGATATACCGATAAGTACGTGGAAGACTACAATATCCCTGGAATATAGTGCTGGCAAGTAATGGCAGCTGCCACATTTCACGATGCCGAGACACGTCTCTAACTTAACACACAAGTTGCTAAAAAATTTACCCTAGTTCTACCATTAATTTTACATGGATGGTTAGGTGAATGCATGAGGTGAGTACATAAATGTAAGCATAATCCAAGCCCTAACTACATGCAAAAAATGTACTTTTCTTTTGATGAACTCTATATATGGGAGGGAGAAATTTCTTTCCAAGTGATTTTACCAAAACAACAATATGCAACATAATCCCAAAATCTATCAAATTTGATAAAAAAATACTCTTTTCAATTTTTCCGTTTTTCCAAGCAAAAATCAAAAAATCAACAAGCGTTACAACCAAATCCAAACATTTTCTTTTGTCTTTTCGAATAAAAAACTAAGAGATGAACAGAGACAAATTTCCTATCTAGAGCACTCTAACTTTTCAATTTCACTATAATGGCTTAAAAACATAAAAAATCAAGAATGCATACAATTTCTCCAAACATGGAATCACTTTTGTAAAAACTTTGATCTCACTCGAATTTTTCAAGAAAATGAATGATTCATAATTCCCGAAAAGTACAAATGATTATTCTTTTCTCTCAAACTTTTCCAAAAGACTAATGAATGACCAATTCCAATGCATGAAGCAATTTCTACAATAATTTTCAAATGTACTTGAAAACAGTAAAAATGATGCACCTTTAATTTTCCAATGGTATGCCAAGATTATGACTTGATAACAATGATATTTTAAGCACAAAAACTGAAAGAAAGTTGATTTGCAGCACTCTAAACACTCAGGAAATTCTCAGAAAATGACAAGCACTCATATGGATTGAAAACACTTCAAAACACTCAATCAAACAACTAAATGCAAACAAAGCTAAATGACAAGTGCAAAAAGAAGTTTGGGATCAGATCCAATGCAAAGATCGAATCAGGTGAGGAGAGGAGGGAAAACATTGTTAAGTGGATGAAGGTGGGGAAAACTAAAATTTCCACCACTACCAAACTCAAGCTCGTTACAATGGGACCCAGTACAAATCCACTCAAAATCCAAACACTTTCAAGACACAAATCAGAAAAGGGTCTCTGACTGGATCTTGCAGCACAGAGGGGGTCTGCACACCAAATCAAAACTCAAATAAAAAATGGATCGGGGATGCCCTTATACCAATTTTAACAAATCGACGCAGTCTATTTTCAAACATAGAGTGACCGTCACAGGTCACCAGTGCGGAGTTTGCGACAATGTCGCAGGACACTAGTGGGGAAACTGCGACGAGAAAGAAGCAGAGTGCAAAAAGAATAACAGGTCAATGCTCTGGTTCCACTACCCAGGTGCAATGGGCCAGATCCAAACTCTAGGATCAATAGATATCCAAGAAATGAGCAATAAAATGGTCCATATATTGTGAGTACAGACTCATAGGAGGACTACAGACTCTTCAAAGTGAATATCTGATGGTGAAAAATAATTAGGAGGAAAATAAGATGTCTTGCTAAAGAAATCAAATTAAAATTGCATTCAAATGAAAACTCAAAACAATGTTCTTCCCAAGCAGAGTCGCCAGATTTGTTTGACGGACAATCTACCAAGAGCGGACTCGAGGTCTGATCTGCCTAGCTTAATGTAAGACTAGAACAAATAGGACAGAATATAGAATACTTTCCTAGATCTAACTAGAGATCGAGTGGATAGATGCTTTACCTTTCATATCATTGATCCTTTCTCCTTGATATTTGCTCCAAGATTGATGGTCTTCAGATCTCAGTTGCAAAACCTGTCAAGACACACACGGAACAACACAAGTAGTAAAATGCACCTACACAATAATAGATCTAAGTAAGCAGTTAAGCAGGCAAACTACACAAAACATCATCAATGCAACAACGTTTGGTGGAAAGCATTTATATTACTGTATGAAAGGGAAAGTACATAGAAGGAAGTGATTACAACCAAGACTTAACATAGCAATCCTTCTCGGATCAATCCAATGCCAAAGCCTCCAAAGGAAGTGTGGATCTCTCAAGGGATGAGTAGAGATCTCTCCTAAGCTAATTTCACCAGCATATAGATACTATAGACTTCCTCTCTTTGGAATGGGAATGAGCTTCATTTATATAGGACTAAGAGGATAGGATAGGTTGAGATATGGTAGGAGAGAGTTAGGGGATCTCACCAAAAGGATAGGGAACCAAATGCCAACTCCCCTATAGGCTAGGGATAGGGATCCACATCACTCTCCTTCGAGAATGGGCTCGCAGATGCTCTTTTATCCAATTAACTGACATCATTGTAGGTTGCAATAGGACAACATGCGACGTCACAGGTTGCACAAGGGTGAACTGCGAAGACCTATAAAAATGGGTCAGTTAAGCCCTCCAGTCATGGGAAACTTCAGGGATGTTTACACTAAGTCTCAAGGTAGCAAGATTTAGGTGTAACAAAATCCAATCAAACAACCACGGTTGTCAAGTCCCCTCCCATCAAACCGAGCAAGGGACAGAACATGACACTAAATCTGGGCATCTAGCCCCATATCCATTAAGTAAACTCATTGATAATAAAAGACATATACATATGCATATAGTAATTAAACACAGTAGAATTAAAATCATCTACATATCTAACATGCATTCAACTTTTTCATGACACTCATTAAATAAATACATTGCACAATTTAACGCAAGAGAGTACTTATCTTAAAATAGAATAGTCTCGAGCAACTAGCTATGCCGCTACAACGTTCCACCCAACCATAGGCCAGTTGTGTTCATCAATATCTCAGCACAATTTCCACCCCTGAGCTGGGCATGATTTCTACAAGGAAAAAGGGAATAGCAGACTCACACATAACCAAAATACACCAAAATCAGCCAAGCCAATCGACAGTTGGGTTTATCACGCTGCTAGGCAATGGAAAGGAGGAATTGCTAAGCTAGTGAGCTCGACCAAAGAGCTATGGATACCTCTACAAGATCTATCCAACTTGGTTCCCCACAATGCCTACACACCTGACTCAAGGAAGTATTCCCTTCACTACTACACAGTCCCTCAGGCCATACCTGTAATGTCCCCATTTTGACCCCCCTTTTTGCATTAAATCGTAAATGATGTAAATATTGTATTTAATAATGGTGAGGAGCTCAAGACCAAGGCCCCACCATTGATTTAGCATTTTATGTATCAGCAAGTAAAGAAATAGATGCCTATGGTTCTTGTGCTAGATAGGCACAATGTAAATAAGACATCATGTAAATACAAATTTTAATGAAAATACCCACAACTAGCTATGCAATGCAACAAAGAGATGGGGCATGATTCTACAAGGAGTAGGGAGGGAAATTATTCAAACCCTCGAGCCAATGGTGTTAATCCATGTGTCAATGAGAAAACCCATGAACCACCAACTACCCATTTTGGGTTATGGACCCAATCATTTAATTCTTCCAGAAATTGGTTGAGGCAGTTAATGCCTTGGGAATGAAGAGGTATGGCAGCTAATTTCATGCATGGGCAAGCCATCAACCTGGGAATTCATATTTTTGCTTCTTGGGCAAGAAAACACCCACGAAATGGTGCCCAAATCCATTCTAAACCCACAGTCTTTCCTCTCTCACGCAGTCTGAACTACTGGGTCTTTCCCCATCACGTTTTTCACCATTTTTCCTGCATTCTCCATGCATGGGATTTGTTTTTGCCTTATACAGCAGCTGGGAGAGAAGGGCCACGATTTGGGGACTGTTATGGAGGCCTTTTTTGCCCCAGAATGTTCATGGACGTTTTTCTGAAAACGGATTTGACTTCCTAGGGTTGTTCCCCATCTTCTAGTTTCATTTTTGGGTTTCCCACGTTTTTCTGGAGCTAATGAAAACCCCATCTTTGGGCATCTCACTGTAAAAACATTGCTTCATGCCCAGCACTCAGACTTTTGTTGTTATGTGCATCCCTGTTTTGATTTGAACCTGTGAGCAAGAAACTTGGAATGGTAGTGGACAGAATTGGCTTGATAAACCTAGTGAAGGGAGTAACCTCTCAAGAAGATCAAGAGGGCTAGCTACTCTTCTATGCACACCTAGGACACTCTAGAATTGGAAGGTATGGCCTAAGGAACTGTGAATTGGTGAAGGGAATACTTCCTTGAGTGGGGTGTGTAGGCATTGTGGGTGCCAAGCTAAATAGATCTTGTAGAGGTATCCATAGCTCTGTGGTTGAGCTCACTAGCTTAGCAACTCTTCCTTTCCATATCCCAGCAGCCTAATAAACCCAATTATATATTGGCTTGGCTCATCTTGGTGTATGCTTGGCTATGTGTGAGTCTGTTGTTCCATGATTCCTTGTAGAGATCATGCCCAGCTCGGGGGTGGTATTTGTATCAAGAGGTTGATAAGCACAACTAGCCTATGGTTGGGTGGAACGTTGCAGTTGCATAGCCAGTTGCTTGGGACTACTTTGTTAAGATAATTATTCTCTGTTATAAATTCTGCAATGTCTTTATTTTAATGGCTGTCACAGAAAGGTTGAATGTATGTTAGATATTAAACATAATTTTTAAATTCCGCTTTGTTTCTATAACATGCACATGTATATGTCTTTTTTTCTTATCAATGAGTTGTTACTTAATGGTTATGGGGTTAGATACCCCGTTTAAGCATCACGTCCTCTCTATCATGTTGGTATGATAGGAGGGGACTTTACAATACCTCCCAATTCAATGTTGTTCCAGGTGTGCATATAAGAGTAGCCAGCCCTTTTGATCTTCTTGAGAGGTTATTTTTCCCACTAGGTTTATCAATCCAACTCAGGTCCACTTCCACTCCTAATTTCTTGCTCACAGTTCAAACTAAAACAGGGATGCACAAAACAAAAAAAGTACAAGTGTTGGGCATGAATAAAACGTTTTTACAGTGAGATGCCCAAAATGGGGTTTCTACCAGTTCAGAAAAATGTGGGAAACCAAAAACGAAGAGCTAAATGAGGAAACAACCCTAGCAAGCCAAATCCGTTTTTAGAAAAACGTCCATGGACATTCCAGGGAAAAAATTACCTCCATAACAACCCCAAATCGTGGTCCTCCTCTCCCATCCACTGTGTAACACAAAAATGAGCTGCTCCCATCCATGGGAAAATGCAGGAAAATGATGAAAAATATGATGGTGAAAGCCCCAGCTAGCTCTGACTGCATGAGAGAGCAAATTCTATGGGTGAAGAATGGCTTTGGGAACCATTTCGTGGGTGGTTTCCTGCCCAAGAAGAAAAAATATGATTTCCCAGGTTGATGGCTTGCCCATACACGAAATTGGTTGCCATACCTCTCCATTCCCAAGGCATTAACTGCCTCAACCAACTCTTGGAAGAAATTAAATGATTGGGTGCATAAGTCAAAATGGGTAGTTGGTGGTTTATGGGTTTTCTCATGAAATTTGACTTAACAGTATTGGATCAAGGGTTTGAATAATTTCCCTCCCTATTCCTTGTAGAATCATGCCCCCATCTCTTTGTTGCATTGCATAGCTAGTTGTGGGTATTTCATTACAATTCGTATTTACATGATGTCTTAATTTACATTGTGCCTGTCTAGCACAAGAACCATAGGCATCTATTTTTAATTGCCGATACATATAATGCTAAATCGATGTTGGGGCCTTGGCCTTGAGCACCTCACCATGATTTAATAAAGATATTTACATCATTTACAATTTTAATGCAATAGGGTCAAAATCGGGATATTACAACGGTGCAGAATGAACCCTTCATTACGAGAGGTATTCAAAGAGGAGCTTCAAAATTGTTGGTTGCATTTCAGAAAGCAAATGGGTCTCCCCACTCGTTATAGTCCCTAGTAAGAACGGGAAATGGCGCATATGCATGGACTGTAGGGAATTGAATAAGGTAACTCACAAGGACCATTTTCCCCTACCTTTCATTGATCAAGTGTTGGACACGCTTGCGGTACTTCTCTCTTTTAGATGGATTTAGTGGGTACAATCACATTATTATTGCACCAAAAGACCAAGAGAAGATGGAATTCATGTGTCCATGGGGAACATTTGCATACCTGGTTCTTCCTTTTGGATTATGTAATGCCCCAGCCACATTCCAGTGTGCAATCCTCGTCATATTTGCATATCTAATTCATGAAAGCATGGAGAGATACATGGATGACTTTACCTCTCATGGTGAATATTTCGAAGAGGCCTTGGAGAATTTGGAAAAAGTACTCATAAGATGCATAGAAGTGAACTTGTTCCTCAACAGCGAAAATTGAAAGATGATTCTTACAGAGGGAGTTGTCTTGGGCCATCTCATTTAAATAGAGGGCATTAAAGTTGAACCAACAAAGATACAGGTAATTCTCATTTTTTCGGTGCCTCAGACACAAAAAGAGGTAAGTGGTTTTATTGGTTATGCAAGCTACTACAGAATGTTTGTGCATAATTTTTCAAAATTAGCCTCTTTTCTAGTTTTGTTGATGTCAAAAAATACAAAATTTGAGTGGTTTAATTCATGTCAAATAGCTTTGGGAAACACTAAAACAAAAAGGCTCAAGAACAGATGTTCTAAGAGGGACTAATTGGTCCCTGCCTTTCATGATATCAACAGACGCTTACGATACAACCATTGGAGGAGTATTGGGCCAACAAGAAGGCTAGAATCCTTATGCCATATACTTCATTAGAAAAAATTCGACCTTTGAAAAAATCAATTACATAGTGACAAAGAAGGAATTCTTGGCTTTCATCTACGCTATCAAAAAATTTTACCACTACATCATAGGGTACTTGGCCACCGTGCATATTGACCACTCTTCCATTAAGTACCTCATGAAAAAAACTATTACTAAAGGTAGAGTGACAAGGTGGCTTATGTTGCTATAGGAATCCGATATCACCATTGTGGATAGGCCAGGAAAGGACAATTTGGTTGTTGATTTTCTCTCCAGGATGATTAATAACATTGAATCATCACATGTTGAAGATGTCTTCTTGGATGAACACTTGTTTTCAATGTCTACTAAAACACCTCGGTTTGCAATTGTGATGAATTACCTAGATGAGGGAAGAATTCTAATGCACCAACCACTAAAAGGAAGGCAAAAAATTGTGCAATGCAACAACTGATTTTCTTGGATAGAGAGGTATCTTTTCTACACAGGGTTTGACTTAATCATCCGTAATTGTGTAAGAGAAGATCATTTTACAACATTCTGCAAGCTTGTCATGATGGACCATGAGAAGGACATTTTACAGATAAAAGGACTGCATATAAAGTGCTTCACCTCAGATATTATTGGCCTTCTATTTTGAAATATACCTGGTACTATGTCAAGAGTTGTGACGATTGTCATAGGATGGGACATCCTGTTTAAATAGATGAGATGCCACTACAACTCGAACTGATGGTAGAACCTTTTGAGAAGTGGGAATTTGAATTTGTAGGACCCATCAATCCTCCATCAAGGTATAAATCATGTATTTTGGTTTTCATGGACTATGTCACAATGTGGGTTGAGGAAAATCCATTGCTAAGGGATATAGAGAAAGCAGTTTCAGATTTCCTTTTTGCAGAATTTTGTATTCGATTTGGAGTCCCTCAAGAGATTTTTATGGATGGAGGAACTCAATTCACTTCAAATCTCATTGCTTCCATTACATAAAAATACTTAATCAAGCATACGGTGATCTCACTGTACCACCCATATGCAAATGGACAAGAGGAGGTAATTAACAAAATTTTGGAAGCAATATTGACTAAGACAATGCAAATCCATGTTCGATATTGGGAAGACAGGTTACTAGAATCCTTGTGGACCTACATAATAGCTTGGAGGAGCACAACAGGACTCACTCCCTACAAGTTATTTTATGGTAAACAAGTGATCATGCCCAGTGAGATAGAAGTCAAAACCTTGAGGACTGCATTACAGTTGGGAATGGATCCGTCTAATGCTCAGAAGAAACAGTTGAACCAGCTCAACAAGATTAATGAGCTTTGTCAATCTGCATTCTAGCAGGCTTCCATTGTATAGCAATAAAGGGATAAATGGAATCACCACTTCATCAAGAACCAAAGGCTTGAGGAAGGATATTGGGCATTGTTGTACAACTCCAAGTTTAAATATTTTAAAGGAAATCTCTGCACTCTCTAGCTTCAGGACCATACGAGGTTGAGTCAGTCTATGACAATGGGATAATGAGATTGCACACTATTGAAAATTATCAGACCTTGTTAATGGCTAATGGGCATCGGCTAGGATTTATAAGAAACAACTATCATGAGATGCATTCATCCACAACATTTCCACCTATTGTGATAACAAATATTTCGAGATCCTGGTCTCAAATTCAGCACTAGGATGACTTCTTTGGTTTAAAAAATAATAATAATAATAAATATTTTAGACTGTGAAAAATCCTTTGGAGCGTAGTCTTAAAAAAAATCCAATGACTGTGAAAACCCCTTTCTGGGGCACAACCGTTAAAAAATAAAATATTTTTGCACTAACATAATTGTTTGAGTTTTTCTACAATTCTCTGCAAGAACATTCAGTTAAGCTACAAAATCTACCCAAATAAACCAAAAGCTTATATTTTTTCTCTGCAAAAGGATTTCTCAAAAAATTTCACCACCCAATAAGATTCCATTAATTTGCTTCATTTTCTTTTTTTCCCAATCACCCTACATCACTCACCTTGAAAAAAGAGCATTCATTCTTAGAAACTACAGAACCACTACAAAACATCTGCAAAACAAATTATACATCATCATTAAAGGTTGATTCTAACATGGTTTTTAACCTTATCATTTTTTGTTGTTCTAAGTGCTTCTACTAAGTTATCAACTTCACCCATCCATCATTCCTCCAAAAAACTTCATTACCCATACTCCACGTCCATGTTATCACATCCTAATAACTAGATCAATCATACATGTCCTATATACTACCGCTCTTTCCCATCTTCATATTTCCTACCTATTCAATCTGTTCCACCCCTCCTAATCCCAACCTCTCCACTATGCTTCATTTTCCATTCACAATTCCCCCTACATATCAGATAAAATCCCAGTTTTCCTTTGCAAAGATTTATTTTGGTATTATAGGTTGACACCAGTGACAACGTTATCCATCATACATCAATGGTACATGTGTTTGCAGCATCCGTTCCATTGTGGATCCTACATCAGCAGCACACTAGTTTTTAGCATCTGTCGCATTACGGATCCTACATCAAAAGCACGTTGATGCTCACATTATACACTCTATCGCATCAGATACGCACAATATATTATTGCATATCTAACATTGGATCCGTTATGATTCCAATACTGCCAGCACATATTTGCACATATTTTAATTCGAAAAACGCTTCATCGGAGCAGTGAAGGGCATCCACGTCAATTGGAGTAACAATATCATAATGAATGTGAATGACCTCTTTCAAGCATAATTACGAAAATTTCTGGTGACATGACTGTGAACACCACATATACACTATAGGTAGGCTAGGTACATAGCTATCCTTCATTGGTTTTTAACAGGTATGAAAGGACTGATCATGAATTACAATGTTATTGGTCAACACGGGGATGTGTTTGTCTTTGGTTGTGGGGGGTGGAAAACATTGCTAAATTTATCCAAAATGACCAAGTTTATAGTGGAATCAACCCTACAAAATATCTCCACATGCACATGAAAGGTCACCAGTTCAAATTATCACAAAATGTGCATACAATCGACCTTGCTGGGAAATCATAACCCACCCTCCTTCAATTATAAGATATCACAACACCATTTTCTCTTCTACTATTAAATATTTTGAATTCCCAACCTCCAAACGTAGATATTAATACTAAACCATTTATTGAGGTTGACGAGACAATCACAATGGGCTATTCGGCTCGAAGTGAACCATAAAACACAGATTTAGTTTGTAAAAACAGAGAAATAAAAGGCATTTTCCAGAAAGTGTGATGGATGGATTACTTCAACAAGATGGGAAAAATAAATAGTGGAATTGCAATACAATTTTCCAGAACGTATGTACATTCAAACACAGAAGTAATGGGATTGAAGATCGAGTTCAATGAAGTGATAATCGCAAGGATTTCGGGACTGTCTTAGGAAGGCCAGAAATGGTTTGAACAACAAACACCTATGAAACCGCTTAAAGAGGAATTTCTATAACCCAGAAAGAAAGTGCAAGGGACGGAAAAGGGGAACCGAAGAATTTTGTTTCCGGCACCATGGGATGAGGTGGATCTCTATGTCCTCAAGTTCATCACCTGCGAAGGTCGGTTCAGTCTCTTATATGGGTACCATTTTAAAGTTTTAAATCATTTAAGACATCAAAAATACATCAACATTCCCTATATTTTTTGGTAGTCAATGGGATTTGATGTGTAGAAAGGTCAGAGATAACAATAAGCCTGACACCAATTTAGCACACCACGGGATGATTAGATAGGTGGTTGAAGATGCTTTATAGAAGGAAAACTAGACTTGGGTGTTTTTTATTGAAATATCTCCATCACCTGAGCCTCGACACGCACCAGTATCTAAAAAGAAGAAGAAACATGTCCAAAAAGTGACCCATATAGAAACACCTGTTCGGAGGTTAGAGAAAAGGAGTTCACAGGGTGAAACCCCAACCACCTCAGTCATGCAACCTAGAACAAGGTCAAGATATTCCAATCATAAAGATAATGGGCCTCGATAAGAGATGAAAAATTCAAGACAAAGGGTCTAATGAGAGTTATGAGGACTCGGTTGAACCGGTGGGTGTTGGAAGAAGAAATAAAGCAAAAGTAGGGTCACCTGACAGAGGATGGATTCCATCACCAATAAACCAGTGAGAGGTTGTTCAACTTCCAGATATAGAAATCATAAACCAATAATTAACACAAACAACCTCACCAAAAAGAAAACAAAGTCTGTTTCTGAGGAAATTTCACCCTTTATTGTTAAAGAAATCTAGGAGGGATTACAATGGATTAAAAAGGGCCTACAGACAGTTGAATTTGACATATCATGAATGGACCAAGGAGGTAATGGCTTTAAGGAGGGAATTGAAAAAATTTAAATACCCTAGGGGGATGGAGACTTTGTTGGAGGTCATAGGCATAGCAGCAAATAGAACGAAGCAGCAAAGAACATATCCATGGAAGAGGAGGATGGAACTAGCGGTTTGAAGAAAAATATTGAACAAGATGAATGGCCTGCAAAAGAAGAAGAAATGGGCACCGAGACTTATGAAAATAGACCTTTTTATCTTGTCAGGATTCATAACTTAGAAAGTATGGTATCCCAATTACAAGCAACAGTAAAGGATCTAGAAGAGCAACCCATAAATGCCATGGATCAAAGAGAAAGGAATATGCATGAAATGAGGACATCATCTTAGCGAACATGACTCTGCCCTGACCATAAGGAGGCTTAGCATGGAGATTGAAAAATAAAATATGAAAAGCATTACATCAACTATCTTGCACATCCTATGAGAAATTTGATACCTCCCTCTAACCTTTATTCTATATTCTTAAAAGAGTATTTGATATCCTTAATAATTTCAATAGTAGTAGTAGGTTATGAAGACCAGATTGAGACAGAAGACCAATTCATCAGTTATTGTTCTAGGAGTAATGAAGAGGAGAGAGATTTCTTGTGTAAATTATATCTGCATGATTTAATCATGGTTGATTATAATGATTTGGAACCAAACCCTCATGTGGAGGAGGTGCAGCTTAGGGATTTTGTGTCATTCATGAGGAATCAACTCAAATGGAATAGTGTTACATCATTCACAGAATTCACAGAGTGGGAGGGAATTCTTTAGGTAATAGGTTCCCCTTCACCCGTGGAAATATTTACATAAAGATGAAAGTTCATGCAATATCAGACATTTTTTACGCTATTAGAAGCAGCCAAGACTACAAATGCTAACGAATGTAAAAAATGGATCCCCTTTCATAGATTGGAAGCCATGTTGTGTTTGATGAGCAGGACTAGGGCTTTGGATCCTAAGCTTAACAAGAAGGAAGCCTTCACTAATATGATGCTTGAAAGGTAATTGGATAGAGTGAAAAATTATTATGATTGCTTGCAGGTTCACAAAGCCAAGTTGATTGGACTCAAGTTTCATTTTCCCATACTCTGGAGTCCTATATCGACTGATAAGGAGGATAGTGAGTTATGGCACATTGTTACTGATAAGAGGGTTTTCTACATAGCAGCTGAAGAAGGATAGTCCTCCTATAAGTGGAGTGATGAATGCATAAATAGTTCCCCAATTACCTCCAATAGTGAAGCATAGTCCCATTTTTCATGGGGACATGCAAACCCTTTGGTTGGGTAGAGATGAAGTGTAATATCTTGATTTTGACCATGTTTCATTAAAATTGTAAATGATATAATATTGTCATAAAATCGTGGTGAGGAGCTCAAGGCCAAGTCCCCACCATCGATTAATTTCTCTTATATCTTGTATCGGAAATTAAAACTCTATACGTGTGGGTCGGGTGCTAGCTAGGCACAATAGAAAACGTAAATATGATGTAACTATGTAGTTTAATAAAAATACCCACAACTAGCTATGCAATGCAACAAGAGTATGGGGGCATGATTTTTAAAAGGGATAGGGAGGGAAAATATTCAAACCCTTGAGCCAATAGTGTCAATCCAAGTGTCAATGAGAGAACCCATAAACCATCAACTACCCATTTTGACTTTTGTACAAAATCATTTATTTCTTCCAAAGAGTTGGTTGAGGTATTTAATGCTTTGGGGAATGGAGAGGTATGGTTGTTGTTGACGTCCATTTTTGTCACCATTTTTTATCATCAAATATACTCTGAGTGGCGTTATTTTCACTATTTTGATATAATAAATCATTATTTCCGCCATTCAGACCATTAAACAAACCAAGTATGCATATATTCACTTATCATATGGATTTTGGTCAAATCTCGCCATATTATGATTTATTAATATTTAATTGACATTTTTGTGACTTGCTTGGTATTTAGTTTTGATCTACAGGCTACGGTTTTTCAAACAATCTTCCATTCAGACTGCCTGTTTATGTTTCTAATGTTCAGTCGCGTACATCCCGTCATTCATCCCTGCATTCGACCTACGAAATCCTTGGTTGGCATATTCCTGGTCATTAAAATCAGAAACGGGAAAGTGGGTTCTGTTAGCGACGTGGTGGTTATGGTTGGTGAGCCTCCATTCTAGAAGATCTGCTTCTATGCTCGCCCAGCTTGATAGCACACGCCTCTGCTCACACTGACGCTATAGAAGATTAGCACCCTTGTTCGCTCAGCCTGCCAGCACATGCTCCTGCCACGTCAACACCCCAGACTCCGTTTTTCCTGCGCGTTTGGCCTAGAATCACGCACACTTGTTCACCCCGATGTTCTAGAGGAGCTCATCCACCCATGCTCAGTTCGACATCACACTCCTCAGTCCACGTCAAAGGAGGATCGATGCTCCAAGCAGCCGCGTGAAGGAACCGACCCCGTGAACCTTGGGAGATGCCCTCTGCGTTGTCGTGTATCACTTTAAGAAGCTGTTTGTAGTCTTAAAAGACCTCTATTTTTAGACAGGTTGACTCTGTCGACCTTCTCTCCCATTGTAACTTATAAATAAATGCCTCTTATGGAGAAAACGGGGAGATCAGATAGCATAGAGAATAGACAGGAGATAGCAGTTACGTCTGCATAAGTATTGTGTAATTTTCTCAGAATTAATGGAAGTTTCAGTACGTTGATGTTCTGTTGATAGTGTTTACAACGTTTTAGTTTCCATCTCTGATTGTTGGGAAGGGCCCCTCATCAACCAGACGTTTATTTCATTTTGTATTTTCTTTCTGTAAGTAGATAGTTTATTTCTCAGTTGTTTAAATTATTCTTGTTTACTATAGATGTTATTTCCTTGCTTTTCTTGTAAATCATATTCTACTACTAACACAACCTCTTTTTCAGGATTAGGAATGGTCGACCAAGCGTAGTACTCTGTAGTTGCTTTCAGTTTTCCTCCATAATCCGTCGTTAGATGTTATTTCAGTTTCTTCTTCCTGTAGCTGTAGGTTAATTCCATTAGTTAATCAGCCTCTTCCTCTGTAGTTGTAGGTTACTTCTATCTTCCATCATTAGTATTGATTTAGCATATCATACAAATAGCCTATTTCTATTAGATAATGATTAGCATAAATAGTTCTCTTGTTAGTTTATCTTTTAATTAATCAATCTATTTGCTTCCTTTTCACTGTAGGATCATATGCATCAGCCAGCTGGTAATTAAAGTCATCCAAAATTCTTCTTTTCTTTATTTTAAATCATTTTCTTCCATTCAGACTAGCATTCGGACTGTCATTCGAACAGGCATTCGGATTGTCGTTCGGACCTTTACACTTTCTGCATTGTTTTATGCTTTTTCAGAATCTAGTTTCTTCTACTTTTTAAGTGTAATGATTCTTGCTTCTAATTAACAATTTTAGATGTAATTTAAATCTTGTTTCATGTTACATAGAGTTTTTAATTAAGTTTTGTCATTATTTCCTACTTCCATATTATCTTCCTTAATCTTCTTTTTAACCTTCTTCCAAAGTTAAGTTCTTCATATTTGATTTGCTAATTAGTTATTGTTTCAGAATTTATCAGTCTTGTTCCTATGTGGTTGTTGTTCAGGAAATTCACCCTATAGTAAGGAAATGGACACTATCAACTTAGGGGGAGATAGGTAAACACAATGATTACGCTACAAAAACATCTATAAATGGAAATAGATCAAAGATCTTGAAGATGTACCTTATTATTGGCGTTCGATCCTAGCTTCGCTCGATCTCGCGCTCAATCTTCAACTTGATCTTCCACTTCAATAGACCTACAACAAAAAGATACCTTCCTCAGCGTATCTTGACTGATATAAAGACGATAAAATTGAAATGTGATTCAAACATCAAGAAAAATCAAGCATCTAACCAAATAAATACACAATCCATTAGGCATTATATTTGGGACAGGAAGGAATGTTTCAACCTTTATTGTCAAAAGCATATAATGATTACAAGTTATACATAATCAATGCAGCATGCTTGTGCAACCAGATTCTAGGCTCCAGCTCTTCTCTGGCTTGAAATCTTCCAACATAACAACCCTTCTTACAAATTTCTCTTCTTGTGAATGAGAGTCACCACAATGTATAACCCCTCTCCTCAATCCTCCTTATATTTATAGGACAAGGAAGGTAGTTTAGATCAAGAGGTGGTTTTAATGGAAGTCGGGGAAGTTGCAGAACCAACTGCAACTTATCCCAATTCGTCAAATTAAAATATTTTTGATCATATTTTAAGGTGTGCACAAGTTTTTCACAGTAGAGTAGCGCACAGTATGCAACTTCAGTGTTTAACAACTAGCGTTTGCATCTTTTTTGAGGATGTGCGCTAGTTTACTGAAGTGGAGTAGCACACAGTAGGAGATGTGCACTACTATTGAGCCTGTGGAGTAGGGCATGAGTGCTAGTATGCTAAAGTAGAGTAGCGCACAGCTCAAAACATGAGGTTTTTCAGGGTTTTTCTAGCTTGCAGAAGGGTAAGTCAGGTCAAGGTATCATCCAAGGTCATCATTCTCTTCAATCCAAGTTGTCCTTTTGTGTGATCGACAGCTCAAGGTGATCACGGACGGAGAAGTGCAAATTTGACGTATAACAATGGTTTATTTTTAAATGTCAATAATTTCATTTTTCAAGTTATTTCAGTTTTGAAAATTAGTTTAAATTAGTTCAAGCCCTCAATCCTGCACATATAGTGTTTTCATCTCATAAGCTCCCTTCCCGAGTTGACAATTTAAATGTTGAATTAGATAGCATATATTTTACCCAACATTTTGGCGTCGTTGCCGGGGACGTGCTAAAGGGATTGGAGTCTAGGTAGATAAGGGTAGATAGGATGCTTTTACATTACACAACAAGGGGGAGGGGAGAACGGTAAGACGAGAGGTAAGAACCTGTGCATCCACTATAGTGGGGTGCCCCAAAGCCTTGTTGTTCCTTTCTGTACAAGTGTGATTTCCTTTCTACATCTGAGTATTTAATTTTCTGCAATTTATTTCGTAAAGTTTGTCTTCCTTGTTTTCAGGTGTGTTATTCTTTCAGAAGGTGTAGTGTGTTTTAGTTCGCAAATTTGTTTTAGTAATATAAAGTCTTTTAAAAACACATAAAAAATTTGGGTGTTGTAAGAACCTAGGGACTAATCCATGTGTGAAGTAGGATCTATCAACCGACAAAATGGATTCAGAGGTGACCATCAGTATGAGAAAACTCTCTCAAATCCTAGCAGCAGCTAGGATCTCAATTTCTTCTTCTCAAGGAGAACACATCTTTATGGAAATAAAAAATTTATCTACCTTTCCGGAAATAATAGAAGAACCACAGTTCCATGAGCTACAAACCAACCCTCCGTGTCAACCTTCCAAGGAAACCGGAAACTTGGAGACTACATTCGATGGAGAGAGACCTGAAATTGAAGAGTGCTAAACATATATATCAATAGATCCTTTATGTAATCAATCAATTGAACATTTAGAAGACGACGACCTGCATGGCTTGAGAAAGGAAGGTGGGTACCACGAATACATTGAAATTTGGTTTCAAGAAGTAAACCAATCACAATACCATTCTTTCATTCGACACCTTCTGATGCAAAGGCAAGTAAGTCGGTTGATTCTCCACACCCAGGTAATCACTGCAATAATTTTCTTGTATGTGGATAAATGTATGTTTTTAATCTTGCTTCGCACTTGGTTACATTGGAAAAATTCATATACTTGAATATAATTGTTTTTCTTTAAGTAGAATACGATATTATGTACATATATCTCTATTTCTTGGAATAAATGAGAATCATTTCTGACAATTGGTTTATCTTTACACAGGAATTTTGGTTAGCTCATATAGCTTCATCAATTAAAAAGGGAAGTATTTCTTGTGATTTATTTTCCTTTGATTATTTTGCAAAATAAAAAAAATTGATTTCTAACCACTTCTCTTTTATGATTCTTTTCGATTAGTTTCATTTTTATGCTCATATGGTATTTTGATTCAAAGGTGCAAATTCATGATTTATCATTAGAACGGTTGCTTAAGACCTACTATAATCAACATGTTTTTCAAAAATGTTTTATCTCACACCTATGGACTACTAGTTCATCTTAGACTCATTATCAAAACTTGTCTCTTAAGCATTCTTTAAAAGGGTAAGCTCAGGGGTAAGTGATATTTCTACTTGTGGGGAACACTACTAATCTCTTATTAAGAAGATAGACTGAGAGGTGAAAGACAGATTTAGGTTATTCTCTTTTGATATGATCAGTAATGCAAGCTATTATAAATAAAGTTACTCATAAGGTTCGCTCTAAAAATTTTGAATTATGTGTTTAGAAATGATTGATACACTCTTGTGCCAACTGGCTTCCATACACTAACATTATTATACAAAGCAAACCCTCCAAGGTACTGAACAGGCTCGCTAGCAGCAGGTCCATGCTAAGTAAAATCTTAAACAAGGAAGCTCGGTAAATGCAAGTAAACCCACCGGGGTACTGAACAGGAATGCTAGTATCGGGGCTATGCTTGCATGGTACCAAGATAAACCTGCCAAGGTACTGAATAGTCCTGCTGGCAGTGGGGCAATATCGGGTGAAAGAGATATGGTTAATACATTACTATGCACATAACTCATTTTACAAACCTGAGTACACAAATACATGTTTAAGCCAATTATTTATATTATCATTAGAGAATGGTTGTGAGTTGGACTTAGACCCTGTCATCTAATTCAAACAATACCTAGGATGTGTTTATCCTAGAAGTGGGACCCATAACCATAGAAATCTAACAAACTCCAGGGTGAACTTTATCTATATTCTTAAGATGACAAGAAATCTTTTAGAATGAGTCATGGATGACTGGTTTTCCTATGGCATTTTCCTCATCAATTACACCATTACTATTCATATGGTCTTCGTAAGCATTGTTATTTATTTATTTTTGATGAATTTTCCTGTATGAATCATTTCCATTTTTAGTTAGTATTTCTTTTTCTATAAAATAATAGCATTGGCTCAACTATTAATTTGAAAATTTGTATACCAAACAGTTTTTTTTCTTTGATGGCTTGAGGACATGCCATATTTTTGGTTTGGGGGAGGTTCAGAACTATCTTTATTTTCTAATTACTTATCAAAAAATGTATTCATCTCTGACAAAATGATAGGCGTTTTCAGGAATAATGCAAGTAACAGGAAAAAAGAAATTGTTCTAATCCATGTTGACCAAAGAAAAGCGACTGAAGATTTCAGGAAAACAGGTTTATATCATCCTTTTGTGTGCTGGCAGCCTTAGAAATTCTCTGTATAATCAGCAGCAATCAGATCCAGCAAGCACATCTTGTACAGACAAATCGTCTATATGAAGGGTCGAATGAAGTGAATGAATGATGATCTGAATGAAACCATAGCTTATAACATCATGATTAAATGTGCTAAGATATTTAATTTGTGAATTCTATTGATAAATCTAATCGACGAACCATATCAGGGATTATTCAAATGTCATCTCTGCACATGATCTCATTCCTTTAATTCATCTCGACTTCACCAAATGAATCAATTAATCATGCATTATTGTAATTTTCAGAATTATTATCTGGTTATCATATGGTTGTAATTGCCATTAAGTTATATGCAAAAAAAAAAACATTCGAACCATCATTTTATTAATCAAAGATCATCATGATTTTTAATGCACTATGTTATAATCCCATGATGAAAATTTTCTTTCAACCTGTCCAAAGTTTACTTTGGACATGGTTGAATATCTCACAAACCATGTGAATTCATTAACGCACACATCTTTATTATGGTACACGTTTCAAAAATTCTGAATAATGGCGTGATCGTTCAAACGTGCCAAATTTCCGTTTCATGATTTTTCACACATTCAATTGGACCTTGTTTTAAAACTAACCCCTACGTGATCCTCACCATCACTCTGCTCACTCTTATCCTTTCCAACTCCATCCAGCCACATCCACTTCTTCCTTATTTCTTTTTCTCTTTGCTCAGTGGGACCTGGCATATCTTCGGTTTGGGGGAGTGTCGACGTCCATTTCTGTCACCATTTTTTATCATCAAATATACTCTGAGTGGCATTATTTTCACTATTTTGATATAATAAATCATTCTTTCCACCATTCAGACCATTAAACAGACCAAGTATGCATATATTCACTTATCATATGGATTTTGGTCAAATCTCGCCATATTATGTTTTATTAATGTTTAATTGACATTTTTGTGACTTGCTTGGTATTTAGTTTCGATCTACAAGCTGCAGTTTTTCAAACGATCTTCCATTCATACTGCGTGTTTATGTTGCTAATGTTCATCCACGTCTAGATCGTCATTCATCCCTGCATTCGACCCGCACAATCGTTGGTTGGCATATTCCTGGTCATTAAAATCAGAAACAGGAAAGTGGGTTCTGTTAGCGACGTGGTGGTTATGGTTGGTGAGCCTCCATTCTAGAAGATCTACTTCTATGCTCGCCTGTATTGACAGCACACACCTCTGCTCACGCTGACGCTATAGAAGATCTGCGCCCTTGTTTGATCACCCTGCCAGCACATTCTCTTGCCACGTCAACACCCCAGACTCCGTTTTTCCTGCATGTTCATCCTGGCATCACACACCCCCGTTCACGCCAATGTTCTAGAGGATCCCATCCGCCCACGCTCAATTCGACAGCACACTCCTTAGTCCACGTCGAAGGAGGATCGACGCTCCAAGCGGTTGCGTGAAGGAATCGACCCCGTGAACCTTGGGAGATGCCCTCTGCGTTGTCATGTATCACTTTAAGCAGCCGTTTGTAGTCTTAAGAGACCTTTATTTTTAGAGAGGTCGACTCTATTGACCTTCTCTCCCATTGTAACTTATAAATAGATTCCTCTTATGGAGAAAATGGGGAGATCAGATAGCATAGAGAATAGAGAGGAGATAGCAGTTACGTATGCATAAGTATTGTGTAATTTTCTCAGAATTAATGGAAGTTTCAGTACGTTGATGTTCTGTTGATAGTGTTTATGACGGTTTAGTTTCCATCTCTGATTGCTGGGAAGGGCCCCTCATCAACCAGAGGTTTATTTCATTTTGTATCTTCTTTCTGTAAGTAGATAGTTTATTTCTCAGTTGTTTAAATTATTCTTGTTTACTGTAGATTTTATTTCCTTTCTTTTCTTGTAAATCATATTCTGCTGCTAACACAACCTCTTTTTCAAGATTAGGAATGGTCGACCAAGCTTAGTAATCTGTAGTTGCTTTCAGTTTTCCTCCATAATCTGTCGTTAGATGTTATTTCAATTTCTTCCATCAGTTTCTTCTTTCTGTAGCTATAGGTTAATTCCATTAGTTAATCAACCTCTTCCTCTTCCTCTGTAGGTTACTTCTATCTTCCATCATCAGTCTTTCTTTAGCATATCATAGAAATAGTCTATTTCTCTTAGATAATGATTAGCATAAATAGTTCTCTTGTTAGTTTAGCTTCTAATTAATCAATCTATTTGCTTCCTTTGCACTGTAGGATCATATGCATCAACCAGCTGGTAATTAAAGTCATCCAAAATTCTTCTTTTCTTTAGTTTAAATCATTTTCTTCCATTCGTGCTGGCATTCAGACTGTCATTCAGACAGGCATTCGGATCGTCGTTTGGACCTTTACACTTTCTGCATTGTTTTATGCTTTTTCAGAATCCAGTTTCTTCTGCTTTTTAAATGTAATGCTTCTTGCTTCTAATTAACAGTTTTTAATGTAATTTAAATCTTGTTGCATGTTACATAGAGCTTTTAATTAAGTTTTGTCATTATTTCCTACTTCCATATTATCTTCCTTAATATTCTTTTTAACCTTCTTCCAAAGTTAAGTTCTTCATATCCGATTTGCTAATTAGTTATTGTTTCAGAATTTATCAGTCTTGTTCCTAGATGGTTTATTTTTAAAAGTCAATAATTTCATTTTTCAAGTTATTTCAGTTTTGAAAATTAGTTTAGATTAGTTCAAGCCCTCAATCCTGCACATATAGTGTTTGCATCTCATAAGATCCCTTCCCGGGTTAACAATTTAAATGTTGAATTAGATAGCATATATTTTACCCAACAACTGCCCAATTTCGTGAATGGGAAAGCCATCAATTTTGAAAATCGCGTTTTTGCTTCTTGGAATAGAAAGGACGCACGAAATTGCTCCCTAAACCATTATTCATTCATTGTATTTACTCTCTCATGCAGTCTGAGCTTCCTAGTCGTTTTCCTCCATGTTTTTGTTGTGGTTTCCTTCATTTTTATAGCTGGGAAGGGAATCTTTGTGTTGTATAACAGTGGGGAAGAGGGGAAATTGATCTGGGGGTCCATAGAGGTTGATTTTGGCCATATGAATTCTCACATACTTGTGGGAGAAATCATTTTCTTCCCTATGGTTATTTCCCCATCCCACAATTCGTTTTTGGTGTTCCATGATTTGGGAAAACCCATGGCAATCTCATTTTGTTCATCCCATAGTTAAAAATCATTTGCCATACTCAACAATTGTGTAAATATGTGTGTTTGAGATATAGCCTTGGCTTGGTTTATATGTATCCCTTGATTTTGCTTGACTTGGGTGTAAGAAACCAAGAGTAGAAAAGGATTCAGAATTGGCTTGATAAACCTAGTGAAGAGTGTAACCTCATTAAAGATCAAGGGATTTGGATACTCTTCTATGCACACCCTAAAGAGCACTAGAAGGGAAGGTATGGCCTGAGGGATTGTGTATCAATGAAGGGAATAATTCCTTATGTTGGGTGTGTAGGTAGTGTGGATTCCAAGCTAGCTATATATTGTAGAGGTTCCAATAGCTCTATGGTTGAGCTCACTAGCTTAGCAATTCATTCCTTTCTATTTCCTTAGCAGCCTGATAAACCCAACTATGGATTGGATTGGGTGAATTGCGAAGTATTACTTGGCTATATGTTAGTTGTTGTTCCCATTCCTTGTGGAAATCATGCCCATCTCGAGGGTGGTAGTTGTGTTGAGAGATTGATTAGCACAATTGGCCTATGGTTGGGTGGAATGTTGCAGTTGCATAGCCAGTTGCTCGGGACTACTTCATTTCAAGATAAGTTCTCTCTTTTGTTAATTCTGCAATGTCTTTATTTGATGACTATTATGAATATGTTGAATGCATCCTACATGTGTAGTAGAATTTTATTTCCACTGTGTTTCTTGCATTATACATCTGCACATGTATTTTTACTTGTTCAAAATGAAAAATGATCATGGGGCTAGAAGCCCAGACTTAGTGTCATGTTCCCTTCCCGAAGTGGAATTGATGGGAGGGGATGTGACATTAAGGGTTATATATATGACATCTTTTGACACCCTTTTTGGACACCTTTATGTATATTTTTTAATTCTTCCTATACTTACACTGATCCCTTTTTCGAAAACATGTCAAGTTTTAGCATTGGTATGAAATGATCATGTTTTCTAAAGTACTTTTTGTTTACTAATGATTTGGGACATGGTTATGTTACTTGTGGATACCTAAAAAGATTTGTTGTTTTAGGTATGTTTCCTGTTGTAGTTTTGGAGCTACAGAAAGTGCCTTGGAGGCAGTTGCAGAACCCATGGTTATAGTGGTTGTGAAACCTATGATAGCGATGTTGCAGAACCTATAACTTAGTGGCTAAGGAACCTATTTTTTCGATACATGGACCAATATAATATTTCTTGTGGTGCCCCATTCTTGATCTTTGAAGGTCATGGGATGGTTACATCATGAAAATTATTGGATATGAAGTTTTACTTGTTATTTTGCTTGAGCTGCAGAACAAAGTGTAATGGTTTTGTAGCTACCTGGGAGAGCTGCATAAACTTATCATATTGTTCTGCAACCTAATGACACAACTTGTAACCATTCCCGAGTTTATTGCGCCATCTAGGACTGTGCATGTTTGAAATATCACTATCATTCAATCTTATCCTATGTTTGTAATGTTAATTTCTTAATTTGGTTTATGCAATCTTAGGGATATTGAGTTGGAATGGTGCCATTCTTGGTATTACATTGCAACTACATACCACATATCGTGAAATTTTAGTTCTTTTCAAGATTTATATGATGTATAAAAACTCTTAATTTCATGTTGAATATCTAGACATAGATATACATAACTGTTGAATCTCATTGTATCCAATATCTGTTATTTTATAAAAGAATTGTCGCCGATAGTTTTCTAATGCGTTGAATATCCTTGTGTGATTGAGTGACTTATTTTACTCCTGTCTTCGAAGGCAAGGCCCCCTTCGGAGGATAGGTTCTGATTGTAAATTAGTTTTCCCTTCTGTAATTTACTAGAGATTGATGTGTTTTATTTAATTCATGTTACAATGATCAATTTGAGTGATTTTCCTGTTAATGATTTGATTAGTTGTCGGTTGCGTGATACAGAGTGCTTGTCTCATGATATGGATACACAACTTTGGAGTGAATAACTTCTTGGCAGTTGAAGTAGGGTTCTATAGATGTTGATTGATTTTATATGAATAGTTAATATTGTTTGATTATAGAGTCTTGTAAAGTTGTGATTGCGGATTTGGGAAGTATTGGTTCATCTATAATCCTTTATTTTCTATAAGAATAGTCAAGGTTGATTTCCTTTCTATAGGTTAAAAGAGATATTGAATTCTTCCTACAAATTAGATACAGATTTCTTTTTCTTTGCAAAAGTAATCTAGTTGGTTTGTTTTCCTTCGGCAAAATTAATTTAGATGATTTGAATTTCCATTTGAAAAAGTAAATAGGTGGTTTGATTAATTTTAGATTAAATTAGTAAGGGACTGTGTTATTGTTAGGTAATTGATTACTCTTGAGGTCTGTTTGATTCTTTAAGTTAAAAAGAATTCATTTCCTTATGCAGAGATAGTTGATTTAAAAATATATTTTTGCCAATACTGTTACTTTCCTTATGACTGAAACTCCAACAAACATAATTAATATTTCATGTTTAGAAGAACCATTGAATTGCAGTGACTAACATAGATTTTTTCTGGTAGATCATAAGTTCTTAGAACCCTTGGTTTGATTATGAATGAATAGTTCTCGATAGCTTTCTACGTTATTGGAAGGTGATTGTAAACCTCATCAATGTATATGATAATGATATTTATATGTATGTTTTGATGTTCTATTTGCATAGTTGTAGGTACTTGCATATGATTTGTATGATGAATGACACACATATATACATGTTGTGTATGTGTATGCAGGGTCAGATAGATGGTTGGTTTATCAAATGCCAATCCAACACCGCATTTGCAACATGGCTGAAAAATGCATTGGTTTTCCTTGGGACATGCGTGAATGTGATGGTTTCAAACTTTCGTACTAGTAGGCGCACTCGAAAAAAAAAATGGAAGAGGGGCAAGTTAAGGACATGGAATACATTGTTGAGATCCAAAAAAAAAATGGAAATTGAGGTGCACATGCATATGGTGTATGCTAAGGTGGATGGAATCACTTAAAAGACCAATGACAACATCATATTCGGCTTGGTTTTTGTAAGTGATCCTAGGAAAACTCATCTGGTGTGGTAAAGATTTGGGAGGGGGCATAAATGTCCCAAGCAGCTGATACTATATTTTTTTACCAATGACTTGCACCAGCTATGAATCCATCATAGATATCTGAGGAGGGGATCATCTTCATAAACAAAATATGATCTTATTCTCAATCAAAGTGATTGAAAATATTAAAAATCAAAATGTTGCATTGTGTGAGTGGACAATGTAAAGGGTAAAAGACAGTTCCACCCTTATGGTTGCGAGGAACTTTTAATGTTAGAACCTTGAGTTGTATTGAGGTGGTAGTATGCTCATAAGGGATTAATGAGTATCCAACATTTGAAAGGATGTCCTCTAGTGCTTTTAAGCACCAAGTAATGACTGCAGAGGATCCAGGTCTTTGTCGGAAGATGACGAATCATCACTAGTAAGTAAATCGGCCAAGAATGATGCAGTATCAATGGTATATGGTGGAGGTGGAACAAATTCCTCAATGGTTAATCCTTGTGGAATGGTGTTGAGGTGGGAGATTTGATATTGAATCCTCATCAATTCAAGGCGGGCTTCTCGTTCGGCTGATAAGATGGGACACTGAAACGAGAAGTGGGAAGTGTTGACACAAGATCGGCATGGGCGTGGAACCCTACCATAGGTAGGTGTCTCTGCCAAATTTGGATGGGCATGATCAAGTATGGTTGTGATGGCCTCGGTAGGAATAATATGTGTATGATTCCCACAGGATGTGCATCCATTATTTTTTTCTTCTGGCACAAGGTGCACAGGTGAGGGGGCTTGCGGAGTCGTAGGCTCAATAGCCGGAACTATTGTGATGGTTAGTTCTGAGGTAGGAACAATGGGTGTTGTCATTAATGTCGAGACAAAATTTATGGAATTTGTTTCCTAGGGTATAGGTGGAGGACTCTCAACCAACGGTTAGGTGAGGAGAATGGTCGCCAAGGCATCTTGAAATCAAGGGATATCAGGACAATGGTGTGTGTAATTCCCAAATTGTGAGAAAATCGAGCATGTGTTATTGGTACGTAGTGATTTGCACTTGGTTGTTGCATTGGTTGAATATGGGGTGCCCCCTTCTATAGTGTGCGTCGCATGCATCACACTAACAGATATGTTGAGAAGATTCCTAAGCTCTGGTAAGGTGGGGCACAAGTTGGTCACATGGACTTGTTTCCCACATAGGGAACATGGTGGAGTGACCCTAGTCACAGGAGTAGTGGTTGTCATTACTCAGGATTTTAAGCATTGTTGGGTTATGCCCCCTGCTTTAGGCTTGGCGACCCTCGATGATGATTCGAGAGTAGGGTTGGGTGTGAGGGGGTTGTTCAACTTGGGTTGTCTCATGCTCCTATTGGTGGGTTTAGTGACTTCCAGTAGCGGCTTAGTCACAATTTTTGGAGGCTCGGTGCTTGGTACAGATGGTGTGATCGGCCTAGATGGGGTAATGGCAGAGATAAGTAAAAAATCATAGTGGGATACTAGTTTAGGATTCATCTCTCGGTACGGTGGCGTAAGGTACCCAAATTTATCCTAGGGAGAGTTAGTTGAGCCATAACCATTGTCCCTTGCACTCCCGTGGGGGTTTACAAGAATGGTATTTGGAATATTGTAGGAACTGATGGACTCAACATTTGTTCAATGCCATGGCTTAGCAGAGGTGCTGATAATGATGCCGAGGGAGAGGTGGGAACCTTTTCATAGGTGAAAATGGCGCACATATGGCCATCCGTCAATGCGGGGATTTTAGGCATCGGACCGAAATATATCCCTAGAAAGTTAGAGTCCTTGTACACTCCTAGGCCATTATCAATGTAAGGGGGTTGAATGGTCCCGACAATAGTGGGAAGGACATTGTTGCGGTTGGTGTTGGTATTAGGGTCATAGTAGTTGACTTGGTCGAGGGTGACTATTTTACCATTAAATGGGAACATGATTATGTGGGATACCAAGGAGGAAACCTCCTTCATGGCATACATGTAACTACGACCCAGCAAGATTTTGCAGTCGAGTTTTGCATTGAAAAATTCGATATCGATCATTACCATTTTTCCCCCCAGCTCAATGGGGACATTTTGAGACAACCTTCTAGGTTGGTATCACCTCCCATCATATGCATGAATGGCGATAAATGAAGGGACTGACTCAGGTGACCCAAATCGTTTCTATAAATTCAAGGACATTACACATTTGGATGCACCTTCATCGATGATACATCAATGAATCATAATGTTTTTCACCATAAAAGGGAATTGGAAGGAGACATACAAGGGTGGTCGTGGTTCACCTTTTTCAATATCAAAGGTCATCAGGTGTGAGTTGGAAGGGTCGACTGCACCAAGTGGATTGAATAATTCCTTTTGTTGGGTTGGGAAATACTGTAGCACCTCTAATGTGGACATAACAGCTGGTTACTAAGCCAAGTCATCCACAATACTGTAATTGTGGGCGGATTTCATATGGGGGTTATGGGGTGTTTGCCTAAGCAATAAATTGGGGATCCTTGGGATTTGATCACCACTTGGGAATGGTATCTACAAACATCCCCCGAAAGGGATAGGTACATCCTCTACATGGGGAGGTCAGGCCCACCATAGACTTTATCTCAATTCTGGATGTTAATATCTATCATGTTCATGTAGCTATTTTTGAAGGAGCCATCACTAAAGGGGCGGGGTTCCTGCTCCTGAGTAATGACCCCTTGATTAAAAAAGGATTGTTGCAAGATAGAGGTTTGGGGTTGTTGAGGGTTAGGCACCAGACAGGGATTCACTATTGTCTTTTTCTTGGCTTCTACCAACTGTTGGTAGTCAGGGATAAGAGGATAATGGTGGGTGTAGTGACCATATTCTTTGCAAATGGAGTAAGATTAATTGTTCCTCGGGTTAGAATTATTCCCTTACTTGGGGGGGTTATTATCCACCACAAGTTGGTTTCCCTGGTTCTATTTATGCTGGGGAGGTGGTTTTCCCCCTTGCCCCTGTTGTTAACACCTAATGTTTTTCTTCCTACCTTTTCATTAGCCCCATCACACCTATACATCATTACCACATTCCATTTCCACTATTTTGACATTAGTAAAACCATAAAATCAAAGTCACACATAAAAGGGCCATTTTACAAAATTAATTTGCTCAATTATCTCAAAAATGAGAAACTTATGCCATGAATTTCTTTTGGGATGTTCTCCTTTTTATCACTCAACAAAAAGAAGAAACTTGGCATGACACCTATGATAGCCCAATTTGGAAAAGCGATAAAAAAAGTGGAAGGAACACAATCAAAATTCAAAATCCAAAAATGAAAAATGAAAAATGAAATCCTTATCCTTATCCTGGAGATATCCATCATTCCTATAAATGAACCATCAAGGTCCATCACTCAAAACCAATTCTCCATACATTACTCAAGTCCTTACTCTACGAAAATCTCCCTGAGACTATAACTCCCTTTGTATCTCATTTCTCACCTTACCAGAGACTGCTCACGTGACGTGTGGCCAAAGGATCGTGGACTACCAGTAGATCAAGAGAACCCTCCCTCGAAAAAATGCAAGGGACTTTCCTACTATGAAATGAGGTTATTTTTTGTACTCTGGTAAATGTTATAAAAACAAGATCGCAAAACAATAGGCGCATAAAATAAGCTCCTAAAATAAATCACATAAACATAATACAAGAGAGATACCAATATACATGGTTCACCCAATATGGGCTATGTCCATGGAGAAATCACCAATCCTTTTAATATTAATATACCATCTAGCAAATGAAGGGATATAACCCGCAACACATCCACTACAATTTCCTCTTCACTCTCTCATAGTATCTCTCACACAATCACAAATATATTTTTCACAATACTACAACAAATACACACTCGTATTACAATGCATTCCTTTTAAAGAGGGATTACCATGGGAAAATACCACAAGCTACCCAATTCCATGGGCCCGTAAACCATTGGCCAAAAAAAACCCAAAAAAATATTATGGGGACTTCGCCCCCAAACCCCCACTGGGGGCCCGCTGGCCCCCGGACCCACACAGTGTAATGTCCCCAGCTTGACCCTATTGCATTAATATTGTAAATGATGTAAGTATTGTTATTTAGTCATGGTGAGGAGCTCAAGGCCAAGGCCCCGCCATTGATTTATCGTTCTATGTATCGGCAATTAGAATAGATGCATAGAGTCCTTGTGCTAGCTGTGCACAATGTAAAATCGGACATCATGTAAATATGCAATTTTAATGAAAAACCCACAACCAGCTACGCAATGCAACAAAGAGATGGGGGCATGATCTTTACAAGGAATAGGGAGGGAAAAATAACCAAACCCTTGAGCCATGGTGTTAAGCCATCCCATTGAGGAAACCCATGAACTCTCAACTACCCATTTGTCTCATGCACCCAATCATTTAATTCTTCCAAGAATTGGTTGAGACAATTAATGCCTTGGGATGGGAGAGGTATGGATGTCCAAAATGGGGTATGGGCAAGCCACCCTACATGGAAAAGCGTGTTGGTCTCCTTGGGCAAGAAGGGAGCCACGAAATTGCTCCCTAAGCCATTCTTCACCCATGGCCATTCTTCCTCTCACGCAGACTGAGCTTACTGGAGTTGATCCTCACGTTTTTCACTATAACCCTGTGTTTTTCCATGTCTAGGAACTCGTTTTTGGTATTGTGTAGTAGTTGGGAAAGGAGGGACGCGATTTTGGGCTGAGGGAGAGGTCGTTTTTGCCCTTGGGGCATTTTTATGATATGGGTTTCTCTCCTAGTCGAATATTTCTAGTTGCCAATTCGTTTTGAGTCTACCCCCGTTTTTTTGAAGCTCAGGAAAACCCACTGTTGGGAACTTCACTGCATAGGCATTTTTTTTCTCATGCCCAACACTTATGCTTTTGATTTTATATGCACCCATCTCTTAAACGCCTGAAAAACCCAATTGCTGATTGGCTTGGCTGATTTTGATATACCTTTGGCTATGTGAGAGCCTGTTTTCCCCTTTTCCTTGTGGAGATCATGCCCAGCTCGGGGGTGGCAGTGATGCTGAGAGATTGAGGAGCACACTGGCCTACGGTTGGGTGGAATGTTGCAGAAGCATAGTTGGTTGCTCAGGGACTACTTAGTTTAAGATAAGTATTCTCATCTGATAATTTGATATTGCTTAATTGATGAATGACATGAAAATCTGGAATGTATGATGGATGTGTGTTAATTCTGCAAATGATTTACTTCTGCTGTGTTTGCTTAGATTGTACATCTGCATGCCTGTCTTTTTATATATGTGGATGTTGTATTTAGTAAACATTGGGGCCAATTGCCCGGTATTAGCACAATGGTTCTCTCTATCTTTTTCGTGTGATAGGAGGGGACATTACATTTGGTATCAGAGCTGCTGGTTGCAGCATTGGGCCTCTATGGGCCAAATCCAATTAAAGTTATCTCTGAAAGAAAGTTTTCAAATTTTGGTTTTAGTCTGTTTCGGAAAGAAGTCCTGAATGTCTTCCGCAACTGCGGAAGCATTCGGCGAATTGCTCCGAAACTGCGGAAGCATTCCGCGAGTTTTTCCGAAACGTGGAGAAGTTCGGGAAGTTGCCCCGAAATTTTCGGAAGGAATTCTCTTCCGAAATTTGCGGAAGGATTCCGCGAGTTGTCCCGCAGTGCGGAAAAATTCGGCGAAATGCTCCGAAAAAGCAGAAAAATTTTCTAAGTGAAGTTTCGGAAGGATTTCTCTTCCGAAATTTGCGGAAGAGTTCCGCGAACTTTCTCGCAACTGCGGAAGAGTTCGGCGAACCTTCCCGCAATTGCGGAAGAGTTCCGCGAATCTTCCCGCAACTGCGGAAGAGTTCGGCAAACCGGTTCACGGAAGAGTTCCCTGAAATTTGCGGAAAAGTTCGCCAAAACCGTTTCGAAACAATGGAAAGAATTTTCGAGTGCCTCCCGAAGCTGCGGAAGCCTTCACCGAATGGCTCCGCAATTGTGGGAGCATTCACCGAATGGCTCCGCAACTGCGGAAGCCTTCGCCGAATGGCTCCGCAACTGCGGGAGCATTCGCCGAATGGCTCCGCAACTGCGGAATCCTTCGCCGAATGGCTCCGCAATTGCGGAAGTGTTCGACAAATCGCCCCGCTATTGCGGAAGCGTTGGGCGAACAGCTCCGCAATTGCGGAAGCCATCGCCGAACCGCCCCGCATCTGCGGAGGGATTTTCCACCCGAAAAAAAAAAAAAAAAAAAAAAAAAAAAAAAAAAAACAACCCTCAATTTTTGGATAGGGGGAGTACCGGGGCTCGGAGGCCATTGACGGAGGCCATGAAAGAACCAGTGAAGACCCCGAACCCATTACACTCCGATTTGACAGAAAATGGATAATAGTGACTTTTGAAGGACGGAGTCCCAAGGCTTGATGGAAGGTCGGTTGGAAAAAAAAAAAACCCTCAATTTTTGGATAGGGGGAGTACCGGGGCTCGGAGGCCATTGACGGAGGCCATGAAAGAACCAGTGAAGACCCCGAACCCATTACACTCCGATTTGACAGAAAATGGATAATAGTGACTTTTGAAGGACGGAGTCCCAAGGCTTGATGGAAGGTCGGTTGGAGATGAAATTGATCAGGCACGGCCATGAAGCAGGCACGATGTTAAGTTCAGGATCTTGGAGCCAAACTCCAAAGGATGTGGAGTCGGGGTGAGCAAGAAGGCCAAAAAGCACTGTTCCGGGCCACTTTTTCAGGATTTTGAAAAGCTTATGGGAAGTAAAAGTGACCCTAGATGTGGGAATCAAAACTTTTACTGAACTAGACATTTCATATTCTCATTAAGACGGACAATTTCCGTTAGACGAAGATTTTCCAGAAATGCACCGTTTGGGAGATAGCCATTTTTGGCCCAAAATTTGAAATTTTGTAAAAATGTGAAAAGTAAGAAGTAGTAAAACCCATAAATTCATAGAAGATGAATGGTGCATCGGAATTGAAATTCGTGAACTGCTGAGTGTTTCTTTCTATATGGACTAACTTCGCCCGATAGATAAGTTTTTGTGATTCTTCATGGATTTCCTCCCACAGGTGGCTAAAGTTGGCATTCCGAACCAAAATGCAACTGTGTAAAATGTGCAGAATTGGAGTGAAGTTGTCATTTTTGAAGAGATGCAGTTTCCGCACCTGATGTCGGAATGGAGCATGAAGATAGGCATTGGAAAGCTTGTCCAGCAGGGAACAATGATGCATGACCAGAGTTTGAATGAGGTCTACATATATCATAGATATTTAGTGCAGAAGAGTGCCAGCGGCTGTTTTGACAAACAAATTTTGTTGTCAATATGGGCAATTCTCACAATTGCATGATATGGAAGAGGAATTCCATGTTGCAATGAGGGATCGAAAAGGGAAGAATTCTTTAACCCCTATTTGTTATCATACTTATAATTATGAACTTGTCATATGGCATAAAAATGTTAAAAATGTAAGGAATTACATAGATGTATATGCACTAGATGGCATCTTAACAAACATTGCATAGTGCATATGGAAATGCTTGTGCATGAATGGGATATTGCATATTGGTAAAATAATGAAGTCTACATATGCAATGAACCATTAATGGAGAATCTTGTGGTCGATAATCACTCTTGATGTTGGCATTGGTTGTAGGACCAAAGATAGCAAAGAGCATGGCTAAATGTGCTGAGGATGTTGTTGCATGAAGCCAACAACCTTATGCAGAAAGGATGGTGCAACAAATCTATGATCATAAAATTGGCAAAAGGACTGAACAGCTTTGGTAAGAGGCCAACCGATCAGGTAACATCAGGCGATGTTAATGGTAACCATGCAGGTAATGATTATTGGAAGCCTAATTTCATGAATGTCGAAAGGGGATTTGGTAAGATTCCTTCGACTATGTTTGAGCTATGTTGATTTAGTTTGCATTTGGTATTGAATGCTGATTGGGACTGTTAACCTACCAAGCTTGGTGAGGTGTGGGTAAGTGAAGGAAATGGTCCTTACACCCTATGATTGTTTAGAAATCGCAATGCATTCATATGAATTTATATCATGCCATGTGTATGTTGGTTATGTGCTTAATAACCAAAGCAAGTGAGGACTGGTGGTCCTGAATATGGTAATGCAAATTATATGAGATAGTCATGTTCGATCATAATAGGCTTGAATGCATAGTACTCATGAAACAATGCAAGGTAGCATTTAGTAGATGTGCATTGAAGAGATTTTATAAATCTTGTGATGCATGGTGTGAATACATAAGTATGATGCATATGTTATTGCAAAATAAATAATGAATGAGGTGATGAATTGATGATAATTCTAGGATCATTTCATGGGTTGTTATGAATGCAGAATAGTAAGTGCATGAAGAGCCCCAATCATGATCGATGGGCTGCTAGAATGCTCTGTGGAAGGATAGAGTTGTATGAATGATATGACTGTGAAATTTGATCTAGAGCTTATGAGAAGGAATCTCATGGATTAGAGCTCTAAGTTCTGTTAGTAAGGACAGTTGTAAATCTCAGATTTGTAAATGTTTCGGATTTGAAATTATGCTAATAATTGCTAATGACTGTTTGGCTTATATGAAATGTGTCAGGAGGACATGCTGTAAGTGGATGCTCATGTATGGCAGCGGGCATAAGACCATAACGAGAAGAGTGGTGTCACTTACAGGAGCCAAACAATATGAGGATAGCCTCATGGATAAGAAAACCAATTTCTGTAGTAGACAGAATTGTAAATTCATATTGAATTTAATTATTAATGCTATTGATTGGTTATGGAACAATCATATTTGAAGCTTATTGCTAAATGTTGCTGACTGTTTGGCTATTTGATAAAGTGTGCCAAGAGGACACATTGCAGGAAGATCATGTGTGATGGCTTGCAGAAGCCAAACCAGATGGGAAAGACCCCATGCTTTGGAAATGGGTTTCGGGTGAAACGCCATTGATAATGTCTCAGCCAAACCGCATGATGGTAAACCATGAAAATGAGATGGTAAAGCTATGCCCAGAAGGCATGTGAGACACAGCTGCAAAATGAATGAGTATTCTGTGACCCTAGACAAGAACATTCATGTCTAAATTATTAGGGTTAATATGCAGAGCATGTTCTATCTTATTTTACTATTGCTCCAGACTGCTTGAGTGTGACTAAGGCCTACATGGCTCACATCGGAAAGGGATGCATACCTTTCCGATGATGGGTTATTTTAGGGTTTCAATATTGACTACACCCTAAGGGAATGGACGCATTCCTGGTGTTTCAATACTTGATAGTGAATGTTATGAAATGTGGTTACAATTTTAGAGCAGCAATACTGATGAGTCTTCTTATCCTTCTTGTGCTAACAGCTTACACAAATGCAACTTGGTGTTGCACATAAGAGGCAAAGTGAAGAAAGGGTGCTCAAGATGACTGTATGGGCAGTGGTAACCTTTCTACGCTCACACTAAAGGACACTAGAAGGGATGGATAGGCCCGAGGAGTTGTGTTGCAGAAAAAGGGGGTATCATCCTTGTGTAGTGTGAGTAGGTATTGTGGGGCCATGCTAGCCTGCAATCGAGTGAGTCACCTATGGAGTTCCTAGAGGGAACCACTGGTTTGCATAAGAGAAGGAGCCACGCAATCATATTATGTATGCCTGATAAACCCAGTCGGTGTACTGGCTTGGCATTGGTTATTTGGGTGTTGTGGCAAAAGGTTGTTGGATGCCTGATAAACCCAGTCGGTGTACTGGCTTGGCATGTTGTTAAATTAATGCCTGACAAACCCAGTCAGTGTACTGGCTTGGAATTGGTGATTTGCATGTTGTGGAGGTATTGATGAAGGGTGTTATTTCCTGACAAACCCAGTCGGAGAACGGGCTTGGAAATGGTTACTGTATGCTTGATAAACCCAATCAGCATACTGGCTTCACATACTGATTTTGAAATGCTTGATAAACCCAGTCAGCGTACTGGATTAGCATACTGATTTTAGGGATGCTTGATAAACCCAGTCGGCGTACTGGCTTGGCATTGCCTATTCGGATGATTTTGTGGAGCAGCATGTGTGCTGGCCAAGCATCCACCCCACAGGTGATCCAAGGCTTGTAAAGCAGAGAAGGAAACCTGTGGAGTAACGAGGAAATGCACAATACAGATAAGTATTCAATATCATTCATTTCTTATTTGAAAAAAAAAAAAACTGAAGGTTTCAAGCATAAATATTGCAACAGTGAGCTGATGCATTATTGTTCCTTTGTTGGAAACCTTGGTCAATACAGGAAGCAAGGACCCTGAAAGGACTGAAAGCTGCTTGGTAAATACAGAAAGTGGCTGGTTGAGCATTGATTAATTGATGTTGAGGAGTAGCCTGCTTGCTATCCCAACATTCGTTATTATACCCATAGGAGATCCAAGGCTTGTAAAGCACAGAAGGGTCCTATGGAATAAAGTGAAGACATCCAACACAGGTATTGTTGGAAGAAAAAAACTTGAAGCATCTTAAGGATGCATGTGGACATGTAACCACCCTAAAGAGCTCAGCATGAGCAGTAATGAAAGATGGGGCTAGTGGAGCTGTGTGAGTCCTAGCAGCCAAGAGTTAGACCAACCAAGTGGAGGAACTCCATGGTTGAGAGGTCTAGAATAAACCATAGACACTACGTGTCATAGCCAGGAAGGGAAGGTCAAGCATTCACGTTGAAGTGAAAGAGGACAGGAGCATGAAAACCACAGTGGTGGTGTGTGTTCCAAAATGGAACAGGACTAAGAGGAGAAACTCTTATTGCTCTCTCTCTTTCCCTTTTATTGATGCAATTATAGAACTAGAAAAATGCTGAATGCATGCATGACTGAAAGTAAAAGTGTGTTTATTTGATTAAAGTGAATTGTGAATTCTAAATAATGAATTTCCTGTGAATGGATGAACATGAAGGAATTCATGTGTATGTTGAGCAAGCATAAAAAGTGTGGGAGTCTCATGAGTAAAGCATGGACTATCCATGTCAACTGGGAAAAAAAACCATTGACTGATTTTTAATGCTTGGGTTATGCTGGGCCTAACGAGAATTGTAATGATGAATTTCACAGGGAAAAATTGAATCAATTGGTTGCAGCCGGTGCAGGCAAGTGTGCTAGTGAGCAAAGTGTGGTCAATTGTTTCCATTTACCATGGCGGCAGACCAAGGGCTATTAGGATTGGCTGGAAGTCTTCTTCAAACAATTTCCAAGACCCAAGAAAATCTTGGAGAGATGCTCAAGATGCAAAAGAAGCAAAACGAGATGAACCACAAGGTCTTGCAGGACTCTATTCGTCTGCAGAAAGAGGTAAAAAGCATTATGAAAGCAATCAGCAAGGGAAAGAAAAGTAAATCCGTGAAGAAGCATTCATCCAATCGTCCGATTAAGGAACGCTCCAGGTGGGAAGACTCAAAGGAAATTGAGCAGGTAAAGATGAAGGAACCCGTGGAGTGTTGGAAATGTTGGGGGGAGCATTACCTCCACAACTGCCCAACAAGAGAACCTCAAGAGGGTCGCAGCCATAAAGTTTTCGGACGTATGGATGAGCTAGAAGATCCGAATCAGCAGGAGCAACTCGTGAAGATCAAAGGACTTGGTCCTGAAAGTTCAAAGTAAAGAACAGAATGCAGGGCAGATCTGCAAAGTTTTTGTGAATTTTGGACATATGTAAAGTGGGTATTTATTTCCAAAGTGTTGGAACACCGAGGACGGTGTTATTCCAAGGGGAGGGGAATGTAATGTCCCCAGCTTGACCCTATTGCATTAATATTGTAAATGATGTAAGTATTGTTATTTAGTCATGGTGAGGAGCTCAAGGCCAAGGCCCCGCCATTGATTTATCGTTCTATGTATCAGCAATTAGAATAGATGCATAGAGTCCTTGTGCTAGCTGTGCACAATGTAAAATCGAACATCATGTAAATATGCAATTTTAATGAAAAACCCACAACCAGCTACGCAATGCAACAAAGAGATGGGGGCATGATCTTTACAAGGAATAGGGAGGGAAAAATAACCAAACCCTTGAGCCATGGTGTTAAGCCATCCCATTGAGGAAACCCATGAACTCTCAACTACCCATTTGTCTCATGCACTCAATCATTTAATTCTTCCAAGAATTGGTTGAGACAATTAATGCCTTGGGATGGGAGAGGTATGGCTGTCCAAAATGGGGTATGGGAAAGCCACCCTACATGGAAAAACGTGTTGGTCTCCTTGGGCAAGAAGGGAGCCACGAAATTGCTGCCTAAGCCATTCTTCACCCATGGCCATTCTTCCTCTCACGCAGACTGAGCTTACTGGAGTTGATCCTCACGTTTTTCACTATAACCCTGTGTTTTTCCATGTCTAGGAACTCGTTTTTGGTATTGTGTAGTAGCTGGGAAAGGAGGGACGCGATTTTGGGCTGAGGGAGAGGTCGTTTTTGCCCTTGGGGCGTTTTTCTGGAATGGGTTGCTCTCCTAGTCGAATTTTTCTAGTTGCCAATTCGTTTTGAGTCTACCCACGTTTTTATGAAGCTCAGGAAAACCCACTGTTGGGAACTTCACTGCATAGGCATTTTTTTTCTCATGCCCAACACTTATGCTTTTGATTTTATATGCACCCATCTCTTAACAGCCTGAAAAACCCAATTGTTGATTGGCTTGGCTGATTTTGATATACCTTTGGCTATGTGAGAGCCTGTTTTCCCCTTTTCCTTGTGGAGATCATGCCCAGCTCGGGGGTGGCAGTGATGCTGAGAGATTGAGGAGCACACTGGCCTACGGTTGGGTGGAATGTTGCAGAAGCATAGCTGGTTGCTCAGGGACTACTTAGTTTAAGATAAGTATTCTCATCTGATAATTTGATATTGCTTACTTGATGAATGACATGAAAATCTGGAATGTATGATGGATGTGTGTTAATTCTGCAAATGATTTACTTCTGCTGTGTTTGCTTAGATTGTACATCTGTATGCCTGTCTTTTTATATATGTGGATGTTGTATTTAGTAAACATTGGGGCCAATTGCCTGGTATTAGCACAATGATTCTCTCTATCTTGCTCGTGTGATAGGAGGGGACATTACACACAAGACGAGTGCCTACAATCCACCTACACAACATATAAAACTGGGGTACAAAAATGACTCAACAACAAGATCTCTTAATCAATAAGATAATCAGGCTCCATAACCAACAATATCCCACATGGATACTAATCACGGCTACTCCACCACTACTGCATCTGTTGGACTATGCTACAAACCTTGGACCTGGAAAAATTATCATTTTCACCTTCATGCTTGAAGTTCAACTGAAACTGAGCAGGAACACGATTTCTCTCTAGTTACTACCTTACTTAAGATGTCTACAGGATTTTGGATAGTATGTATATTTTCCAAGTTCAACATTTCATTTTCCAGAATATATTGTATGAAATGGTATTTGAGCTTTATATGTTTAGTCTTAGAATGGAATGCTAAGTTCTTTGCAAGATTAATGGAACTCTAGTTGTCACTATACAACCTACTATTCTCCTGCTTCTTACCTAATTCCTCCATGAACCTCTGTAGCATAATCATCTCTTTACTAGCCTATGTAGTAGCAACATACTCTGCTTATGTTGTTCAAAGTGCAACAACCTTTTTCAATTTCAAAATCCAACTTATTTTTGTTCCACCTACAGTAAATACATACCCTGCGGTGCTTCTCTTGCTATCTTTATCACCTTCCCTATCAGCATCAACATATCCCTGTAGAACAATGTCTGAACCTCCAAAACATAATGCATGAGTAGTAGTACCTCTCAAATACCTGATAATCCTCCTTACTGCCTTCCAATGTTCCTTACCTGGTTTGTTCATATACCTGCTCACAACTCCCATTGCATGTGTAATATTTGGTCTTGTGCACACCATCGCATACATCATACTTCCAACTTTTGATGAATAACGGACTTTAGACATGCATTCTATTTCCTCCTATTCATTGGGACACATCTCCTTACTTAGTTTGAAATGGCTAGCCAAAGGTGTACTAATTGGTTTTGCATCTTGCATTCCAAATCTCTCCAATACCTTTGCTATGTACTCACCCTAAGACAATGTCAATTTGCATTTTTTCATGTCTTGTTATTCTCATACCAAAGATTTGCTTTGTAGCACCCAAATCCTTCATTGCAAATGAATTAGTTAATTTCCTTTTGAGAACATTGATATCCTACATGTTAGACACTACAACAAACATGTCATCCACATACAATAACAAGATAATATATCTTCCATTATCTATCCTCTTGAAATAAACACAGTGGTAAGAATGACATCTACTATAACCTCGTTCTGTCATAAACTTGTCAAATTTCAAATACCACTTCCTTGGAGCTTGCCTTAGGGCATACAAGCTCTTCTTTAACCTGCATACTAAATTCTCCTTCACTTTGACCTCATACCCTTGTGGCTACTTCATATAAATATCTTACTCCAAATCCCCATGGAGAAACGTTGTTTTTACATCTAAATGGTCAAGATGAAAATATTATACTTCCATTAGACTTAAAATAGTTCTAATTGAATTCATTTTAACAATAGGAGAAAATATTTCATCAAAATATATACCTGTTATTGTGCAAACCCCTTTACAACAAGTCTGGCCTTGTACCATTGCTTGCCTCCATATTCTTCCTTCAACCTGTAAACTGTCATATCCCAAAAAATTTCTATGGTCCATGGGGGATTATTTTAGCCTAAGTCACCTAGGCATTAATTAATTATTTAATGGACAGATGTGGAAATTAACTTATAGAATATACCTTGGGGTTAATTTGGGGAATTAAATGGATAAGGTGGGCCCCCCTGGAAGATATTAATCCCCAAACTAAGTGCTAAGGTGAATTATTTAATTAATTGGGAAATTTTGAGCTAGGCCTCTAATTTAATTAAATAGTTAATGATTTTGGATTTTGGAGTGAGGAATTAATTTATTTTATTAATTATCTCCATTTATTAATATTTTGGAAAGTGGATGATGTGTGCAAGTGGGCCAAGAGGGAATACCCTTGAGGATAATGTTGCTAAATCAAACTGGAGGTCAGAAAATAGCAAGGGATGAAAAGAGGAAAGGTGTAAGATGTTACCAAAAGAAAGAAATGGGAAACAACCATAAAAAGCTAAGGGAGGTTGAAATTTCCAAAAGAGAATTTACAAAGCAAGAAAGTTTTACAAGGAAGGAAACATTTTGAGACACAAGGGGGCACAATTTCTAAAGGAGAGAAAAAGTGTAAGAAGAAAAGCAAGCAAGTATATCCACTCATGGGTGACCCATTCTCATAGGTGATGAAGCCAATTAACTTGATCAACAGGTCAACAGGAATTCTATAAAAGAATGCTTACAACTCCCATTAAGAAGTTTTGATCATTTGTGAAATTTTCTTGAGATCTCTGAGCTTCTCTAGTGGTGAGAGATGTGCCTCAACAACCTTGGGAGATGTGCCCCAATTTCTTGACATGTATCTAGTATATTCTAGAGGTTCATGTTGTTTCTGATCATATGTTCATCATCCATACTTGAAGATTGTGCATCCATCAGAAGAGGATCCATTACCCAGAAGTGCTTGAAGAGAAGACATTGGAAGATCACTGCGGAAAGAGGCTCTTATTACTAAAGGGGGAGCTCAGAATCTCTCAGAGAGTCCAATGCAACATTGTACTCTGTTATTTCAACCTGTAGAATCTCATATCAGTCCCATACTGATATTCTGACCCTTCTACCCTTCTCCAACCCTTTCTCCTCCATTGTGGGAGAAAGACTAGTAGATCCAGTGGGGAGAAAGCTCCCGATCTTAAAGGAGGAGTCCAGTTCATCTCAGAGAAGGTGTTTGCAGCCCATGAAATATTTTTTTCACCTGTAGCAACTCATCACTTAGATATATCATAAATCAGACCCTTCTACCCTTCCTCTAGACCTTTCTCCTTCCCTGTGGGGGAAAACTAGCTTTTGGAGGCCTCCTGAGGCACTGTTGAAGAGATTGAATGTAATACTTATTTCATAAATATGATTTCAAATTAAAAATAATATTTATATGATATCAAAGGTTAATATATGTTCATGGCTGATATTTGAATAATTTTGGTGGCTTTGGTACTCTTAGAGATCAAGACTAGCTATTCTAGCTTTGTGAGAATAATAGTTAATGGAGGAGACTTAATATTTGAGAGATCTGATGTAAACTTTTGATTTCAACCTGAAATTGTATAAAATGATATATCAGAGCCTTAAATCTTATTGTGACTACTATTTTTATGATTTTGTGGCTTTGGCACCTTTAGAAGCGAAAACTAGCTCAATTGTTAGTTGTGGAGAAGTTTGTTGAAGGAAGGAGGTAATCCATTTGAAATATCTACCTAAAATATTCAATTTCAACATTATGTACATTAATAAGTCATATCAGAGCCATTAATGTCTGAAAAACAGAGTAGTGCATTCTTTTAATAAGTTTTTACCCACCAGAATTGGAGACTAGCTCAATGTGCACCTATAGCTAGCTAGTTTTGGCATATCTTCATATATTACATACCTATGCTTAAAACTAATTATATAATGCTTGTGTGTGGTAATAATAACACTAATAAATACCCCCATTCTCTATTCCTAAATTTTTTGTTGAATCTCAGCTCATTTGGAAAAGCCTAGAAATCTCCAACTTGTGCAATCCTCAATAGCACCCTTGGATCCAATTCTTCCAAATACCTCCAGAACTTCCCAAATAATCAAGGGACTTGTTCCAGCCTCTGTTTTATATCCCTATGATTGATACTCACCCTTTTGCATCCTTCAGTAGTCCAATTCTTGTCTAGTATGCATATGCTGGAAGCCCGGGAAGCCTCGAAGTAGGAAACATTTTGACTGTTGTTGAAAAGTGAAAGGCTCTAGTACATTGTGCATAGGAATCACTATTCATACATTAATTGACCTGCTGATGCACACATCCATACCAATTCCAAAACCTAAATCTTTCCAAACTCATTCCCATAACCTTCTCAGTCAACCCTCGACTAGCTTTCCCAAGACTAGTTCTGCAACTAGTTTCATGTTTACTAGTTAGTGTCTTAAAGTTTTAATTTTGGGAAAACTTTTAAGTGATATCTGATCAGGGATATTACATAAACCCATTTATTCTACAATGATATTTTACTTGCAGGCAACTGAACCAAATCCCATGTCTAGTTTATTTTCAAGGAGGCCATCTCCTCATTCATTCCTTTCTCCCACTATTTCTAGTTTCCACCTGCATTGTTTCTTCATAACATTCTGGTTCACCAGAATCACTCATCAATAAATAATACGTTGAAGGAAAGTATCATTCAGGAGGTCTACTTAACTTGGTATATATTCTAACACTTGCAGGAGTTTGAGGTACTTGTTGTTGTTCTTCATTTTCTTTGATTTCATCAAGCATGTTAGGAACCCATGTCAACCCTTCTCTTTACTATGTTAGTATATTTTTGTTGGACGCATATGCTTTGTAAGTCGTCCCGTAGTATTTGTTGATCCATAGTTTATATTAGCCCATAGTATTGACCCATAGTATTGGACGCATATGCTTTGTAAGTTGTCCCATAGCATTATATGTCCCATGGTTTTGACTCATAGTATTGGGCTTAGACTTAGTATATAAGTGTGTGTTGAGGTCATTGAAGGCACCGTGAAGTTAATTGTATTGAGCTTGTTCAAAGGAGGTTTCCCCCTCGAAGTGGCCTGTGATCAATATAAAAGTGATTTTGAGTTCTGTTATTTCTGATATCTTGTGTATTTGCATTAATTAATTATTGCAGGTTCATCACAAAGCATTGTTTATTACATGTTTTCCTTTTCTTGTTTCTTTCCCTACAATTGATCTTTATACATGCCCTTTTCATTGAATATCACATCTCTACTCCTAATTATTTTTTATTTTCATAATCCCATAAGCGATAACCAAAATCATAAACCCCATATCCAATAAAGTTACACTTGTTGGATTTAGCCTCAAGCTTTGTTCTATTTTCTTTATCAATATGGACAAATGCTTTAGAAGCAAAATTTCTCAAAAATTAGTAGTTTACATTTTTTGCGTGTCCATTCCTCCTCTGGAATGCCACCATCCAAGGAGATTGAAGGCCCTCTCTTTATCTACAACATATCCCCAAAACTATAAGGGAAACCCTACATCTAGTCACATACACCTTGCATGCTCCATGATTGTCCTATTCATCCTTTCTAACACACTATTTCTTGTGGTGTTCTCAGGACTGTCTTATCTCTACAAATACCATGGTATGAACAATAAATATCAAAATACTTGCAGCAGTATTCACCTTTATTATCATATCTCAGACACTTCAACCTTTTTCCTGTCTCATTCTCAACCAAAGCTTTCCATTTCTTAAAAGTGGAAGAAACATCAGATTTCTATCGAATCCAATAAACCCAAGTTTTTCTAGTTGCATCATCAATAAAATTAACATAATAACGAGAGCCACCAAGATACTGTACCTGAACCAGTCCACATACATCTATATGCAAAAGCTCTAACTTTTCACTCTACTTTTGCTTCCAAAACCTGAGAAATCTAACTCTCTTATGTTTTCCAAAAACACAATTCTCACATAATTCCAAACTAACCTGCCTCAAATTTGGAAGCAACTTCCATGAATGGAGAATTTGTGTCCCCTTATCACTCATGTGGGAAATCCTATGATGCCACAATGTTGTATATGTTTCTGTGGAAGATAAAGATATAGAACATTCAATATTTTGAGGACATAAATACAATGTACATATCCTATATCATTTTTCTATAGGAAATGATCCTTTAGTTATATTCCATAACTAGTATTTTGGATGTTAAATTTCTCGACCTTAAACTTTCCTTCTTCCGCCATTGCTCCCACTCAAACTAGGAACCATTTTTTCATGTGATTTTATGCATCGAATAGTCCTTTGGCTATGATACCAATTGTTAGAAAAACAAGATCACTCAACAATAGCATAAAATAAGATGTAGAAATAAAACACATAAACACAATATGAGAGAGACACCGATATACATCATTCACCTAATATCGGATATGTCCATGGGGAAATTTCCAGCCCTTTTATTATACCGTCTAGCAAATGAATGGATACAACTCGTAGTGCATCCACTGCAATTTCCTCTGCACTCTCTCACAGACTCTTTCACACAATCAAAAATATATTTTTCACAATATTACAACACAATACAGAGGCATATTATAATTCCTTCCTTTTAAATATGGATTACCATGGGAAAATACCACGGTATACCCAATACCATGGTCTCATAAACCATTGGCCAAAAAATTTCTTTCAGGGGTGTTGCCCCTGAACCTTGCGGGATGACTGTACAATCCACCTGCAAAACATATAAAATTGTGGTACAAACACGACAGAACAAAAATATCTCTAAATCAGGAAGATAATCAGGCTCCACAACCAACAGTAAATCCATTTTATCAATGAAAAATGAAATTATTTATTCTTTAACGATGATTTGAAAATATGTATCGAATGAATAATATACGTCAGTTTAGATTTATTTTAATTGTTGCATGCCTATAAGATTAGTTACTTTTAATTTATATTTTGTTTATTTTATTGTTATCTTTTGAAACTCTACTAAGTCTAGAACAACCCTTAGTAGGTGCCTTTTGGCACGTGCTTGTTTGAAAACACCAGCAACAGTTTTTGGCAACCATATTGGGGATGATCTCTATCATTCTTCGGTTGTACTTGTCCATCCTTTCCATCCATGGATTGAGCTTTATTGCTCTTTGTTTGACTTGTTATCTACCCGTTTGTTGCTTCTTGAGTGATTAGAGTCCTAAATCCAACTTGAACCTACCTCTGTTAAAAAAAATCGCTACATAAATCCATCTTTTTCGCCCCCCCCCCCCTCCCCCCCCCCCTTTTAAATAGAGAAAAGGTAAGTAGCAGTTTTTTAATTTTTGCTTGCGATCGTTTGCTTGCTATAGTGGTCTTTATGTTAATATTTTAAATAAAATAAATCCTTATTTTTAAGTATTTGATGCTTATTTAGTTCAGTTTAAGATTATTTTTGAATGCATGTTTACTTTTTCAACAAGTGCTTGTTAAAAAATCAAACTTTTTTATGCTTTCAATGATAAATTCTTAGTTGTAGTGTACAATGTGCTTCTAGAGGTTCAAGACGATGAAGACAGTTCTTCAAAAAGAAAAATGGTGAATATAGGTGAGGTTATTCAAGGATTAAAGGCTAGAGTTGAAGAACTGTCATCAAAATACCCACCAGAAACACCTCTAGGGGTCAAAGCAGAATTTGAGAGCAGGTTGGAAAGAATGAACATTGCAATTGAGAACATCAGGAAACTGGAGTTGAAATGTACAAAGATGCATGAATAAAGTATTCAACTATGGACAAAACTGGTTGAAGATGACCAGTTGAAGGAAGTAGGCAAGAGACTACAGGATGCACAAGAATTGGAGCAAAAAAATACGTGATAGCATGGCTTGTCTACTGGCTATTGAGAGAATGAGTAAAATGGAAAAGTGCAAGAAGCATCAGCAAGAATTAAATAGGATTTAGGAAGAGCAGTGAAAGTTAATTGATGGGATTGAACCCCTACAAGAAGAAGCCTTCAACATCATAGTATCCTTCCCGCGGTTGCAAGGGGAAATCAAAGAAGCAATTGATGATTGCTTAGAAACACTAAAATTAGTTTCTAATGAAAAAGTGGAAGCAACTATCATGGCCAAAGAAGAGGAACAGAAAGGAAAAGTTGCAACTGCAAAGGAAACTCTGCAAAAGTTCGAAACTACATTTCATTTAGGAATGTGAAAATAAAATGTCACTTCTCAAAGAGAAGAAAGCATGAAGATGAGGGGATTAATCCCATCCAGTAGATGTATGAAGGATAGCGCAAACTAAGGAAAGGGAAATTTGGATTTGCATATTGATGGAACCTATTTTCCATTGATTTCAAAGGAGGGGAATGATCATGAAGCATGCGAGCAACGTAGAAAGATTAAAAATCATTCCTCAGTAGAAGGGATCTACGCAGCAATGAAAGAATCTGGAAAGCACTAACAAAAGAATGCATAGATGATCAAAGGTTTAAACTAGAAAGAATATAGGGGGAGTACTGCGACCAGGATAGATGAAGCACACAACTCCATGAAATGTTTGACATGCACATCTTCATGAGGTGTTGATATCAATTCCAAAGGGGGGTATTGTTGAAATTTGGTTGTCATTGATGTCAACTGATGTCAAAGAGGATTCAGTATCCTTGTGCCAGTTTGAAGTATATGGAATCCAGTTTGAATAAATACATAAGAAGTGTATCCATAAGTACATCCAAGTTTGAAATATTACATAAGGTACATTCTACAAGTACCAAGTCCACCTAGCCATGCTATCTCAAGGCTAAGTCAAAAGAGTTGGTTGGACAAGGTTCAGGAGTGCACAAGAGGATTGAGAAAAAGAAGCGATTGAATAGTTATGCACCGGAAGTGCACAAGACGCACCAATCGAAAGAATCATATAAGATGTAGAAGCACGAAAAAGTCCCAAGGAGAAGGTAGTGGTTGGATAATTCAAGTGCGCAAGACCCACATGTGATGGAACCACAAGGGTGCAAGTCCCACTAAGAAAAGGACCAAGTATGCGCAAGACCCACAAGAGATGACACCTCAATGGTGGAAAGCATGACAAGTGGCAAAATCATGAAATAAGTAGAATCGTGATGCAAGGAAGAAGTGACGCTATGACCAACTTGTGGACATCACCATCCTCGCAAGTCAAGTATAAATAAGAAGCCGAGTTGGATATTTGGAAGTAAGCTTGTGACATGAAGACTAGAAGATACAAATTTAGCAAGCTTCTTATTTTGGGGCATCAATGGCTTGTGGAACTAAAACAACATGATCTAGCAAAGATCCAAGTGTGCACAAGAAGAGAAATGGAATTGATAATGGTGCACAGTATGATGTAGTCTATATGTGACAACTGCACGAAGATAGTCTTGCATAATAGAAGCAAATGTGCAGTATAGAATAATCTGAGACATATGCATAGAATAGAAAGGCCATGTCACAGATGATGGACAGAAGGTCATATATTGTGTAAATATTGTTGCACCAAGATAGAAGAGACATATCACATAAGGTGCGGAGACTAATCTAGTACTGATGCGTGAAGTCAGAACAACAGTACTGCAAAAGATGCAGAGTATCAGTCAAAGTTACAAATGCGCATAAACAGAACGACATACTGAATATTATCACAGACTGCAGAATATGATGAAGCAGAACACAGTTTGTGAAGTGTAAATTCAAGTGTATATTGTTGATGTGTTCAAGTAAAGTTGGATCTGTAATTGCAAGATATCAAGGATACAGAAGGTGTCCACAACGTTGTGAACGATGGATAATCAGAAGAGTGCACCGATCAGAAGTACAACAAAATAACATCTTCTTCTTTCATATCAAGGTGGCAGGACGGGGAAAAGAGAAGGGGGTCAGTGCCCCCTTCTAGTTAAAGCTGGTAAATTAGGGAGTTGGTGCTTCCTTCAGGTTGTAGCCTATAAAACTAGGGGGTCAGTGCCTCCTTCCAGTTGGTGTTGGATAATTTAGGAAATTGGTTCTTCCTCGAATGTAATCTTTTAATATAAGAGAGCATTTCGTGGTTTTCTCTCATTTGGGTTTCCATGTAAAAATCTATGTGTTATTTCTTTTGCGCATGTGATTTTGAATATTTATATTTATGATGGATGCATAATTTAAGTTCAAATTTAAATTAGATAAGAAGTGAAAAAATTTCATAACTTTGCTAATACTGATTCACTCCCCCCTCTCATTGCTAAATAAATTCCAACAATTGGTATTAGAGCAAGCGTCTTCAGTAACAGCTTAACATCTAGAAGATAGATCCTTGCGTAGTTATTGGAAGAAAGGAAAATTCCTCTCAAAGTGAAGCACCATGGTTACAAGAAAATGGCAGCCTAGAAAATCTCTTTGTTGCAGAAGCACGAAATATCATTTGCACATAGAGGAAAACAATAGAAGAGGTAAAGAGGGTAGCATCCAACATTATGCAAACTCTAAAAAGGAAAGAAGAAAAATCAAAAGGATTGGAAACATACTTTACTAGTCAATTACAGGAAATGGTTAAAACCTATCAAACTGAGAAACTGAGGAATGACACTCTAGAAATCAAACTGAAGAAATCAGCGACAGAGAATCAAAGGATATCAAATGAAATCATGATTCCGAGGAAAGAATTGGAAGACACTAAAGAAGAGAAAGAAGAAAAATTCAAAGAAGTCTTGTCTCGAAAGGATCAACTCCAAAAGCAACATGATGATTAAATTCAACTTCAAGAAAGATAGCTAGAGACCATCTCTCTAAACGAGAAGAATTCCGAGTATGAAAAAATGTTTGTTTAACTGAAGACTTGATGACGAGAAAAAGAACAAGAAGTTGAAAGGCTGCAAAATCAATATAGGACAAATGAGAAGTTTGTCAAAAGGAAAGAAGCATTGAATGAGATTCTAAGAAAGCTGAGATCATCATTTTGCAAAATTGGTGTAGGATACGAAGATGATATCAATATGGAAGAAATCAAGGAAATTAATCAAGAGAAAAAGAATATTCACAATCAAAGGAGGTGTCTTTGTGCATAACTATTCATAGTTGGAAATACACAATGAATGGACATGTTGGAAAATACTATAACAATTTAGTCTGTTACAAGTGTAATAAAATTGGTCTCAAAGCTCAGAACTGCAGAGGATCAAGAAAATCTATTAAATACTGGAAGAAGAAAATAGCCTGAGGAACCTGATACCATTCTTTATAAAAGATGCAGTACTCATGCAAATCAAAGAAAATAATAGTGTAGAATGATTTGGAAAAGGAAGACTGCGGGTAACAGTTAGACATTGTTAAGTCTTTATTACTAAATGAAAATATGGAGATCTTGGGAGACAAATCCATCTCCACTCCAAATCAAGGTTAAATCAAAGACAATCTGACCTGTCGCAATAATTTTTTTGTCCGCCAAAGTAGACTGTGAAAAAAGGTAATCATTAATTACGGAAAGTGGTTAATTGAATTTGGACAAGATCAATAAAAATCTCAAGAAAATTGAAACTTTCCAATTTTCGAAAATGGAGCAAATTTAGGGAAATCTGCAAAGAATGGAAATCATTAAGACAGAGGACAGATGACGGATCTTTATAAGCCATGAGTATCTCCAATATGAACTCAACGTTTATATTGAGAACAAGTAGCTACAGAGTGAATAATGTGTGTAAAATATTGAATCTCGGAATCCATGGCACCCAAGAGACAGTGCAAATCAAAGAACTCTTCAGAGAATTTACAGGAAGATTTTGCAAAAACCCCAGGTGCGTCCTCGTCAAATCCTGCAAGGGTTTATCGTTACTATATTACATCTTGATGACTTGATGCTCCATATGTTACTTTTCCCGATGTATAATATAAATATTTACGGGAACGGAAGGATTCCGAAGGTGTAATTTTTGAAGAAAATCTGCACGGGAAACTATACAAGTTCGCATTTGTAGATTATGATGTCACTAACCCTGATAAATTCCCTAAACTGGTCATGGAAAATTATATGGATAGGAAGGATAACCTAGATCCTATGATACCAAATGTGATGGAGCTCAAGGAATGGGAAAATGGGATGTCAAAATCAGGACTACTAAACCTATTGGAAATCCCTCACTTTGGAAGATCCCCACAAGTGAAAATGTGTGCAAAATTGTTGTTATCACAAGTGCATGGTGGGTATCTATGGTTAAATAGACCTATCTCCATTGATTCCATGACGATCAATATGATCATAGGGCTTCATTCCGTAGGGGAAGATATAAATCTTATTATGGACATAAGAGAAGAAAAATCCCTTAGAAAGAAGATGGCCGAAAAATATGGAACTCAACAGGCCAGCAGAGGAATCTCAGTCGCAGAAATAAAGGATGATGTAGTGAGATTTATTGTCCACATATTAGCACGCAATCTATTCCAGAAGAGTCACTAGGGCTAGGTCTCAACAGCAATCATTGTAAATGTAGAGAAGTGTGTGGAGGGAGTACATACGAACTGGTCAACATTCTTGCTGAATGATTTGTTGAAGACTTCCTGGAAGCACAAGAAAAAGGTAATCCTTTCCATTATACTTGGTTATTGATATGCATTGAACTCACATGATGGAAGGAACCCCAGGGAAGCAAATTATTTAAGAGAAACAAGAGACCCTCTTTGGCTACAAGTTATATGAACATGTGGTTTTCTAAGATTGCGCATAGAGAGGAAGACAACAACATCAACTTTTACATGTACTATGAGGAGATCAGATTTATTCTATGGGAAACACCATGCATACAAACTCATATAGTCGAAGCATATAAGGGAATTATGCATTTCAAAATTGGAATTCACCATACTTATATATAGTCCAAAAGGGATCCTGAGAAATAGTGGTCTCCCACCATGTTTAGCTATTCCAAAGATGATATTGCACAAATCGTCCAAGAATGGGATGCAAAATGGAAGATTCCAATAATAAAAGAAGAAGAGGTTGCATAGAAGTAATAGCCAAATAATCCAACATCCATAGAGGAGAATATTTTCAACACGGAGATTCCTCCCAAACCCATGCAATAGTCTACGCAAGTTGAGAAGAGGAAAGAGACAACTCATCATGAAGGGTCTTCAAAGAAGAAAAGAAAAGCGTCCAAACCCAGTTCTTTTCAAACCCTGACTACAGATTATGTTGATCATATTGGGATAGGAGTCAGAAATTATACTGAAGAAGTCACTAAAAATATGGCTACAAAGGGTGAGATCGAAGAACCTCTTACATAGAAAGAGAAATCATGCTGAAGATCGAAGAGAAGTTTATGGAAATGAAGCAGATGATACAAACGACCGGGGGAGAAAATAAAAATGTTGAGGAAGCATGCTCAGAGGCACATCCGAGTACTTCACAAACACACCCTATTGCATAGAAAAAGGAAACAGAGTTGCATCAAAAACTAAAGAGCTCATTTGTAGCCTTAATGCTTCCCAATGAGGAGATGCAAAAACTGGTAAGTCATGTAGAAATAACTCTGTCACACTTACCCTTAAATGAGTTGCATGCATTGCATACATCCATTGCACAGGAAATCAGATGGAGACATTGTTGGCAACTTGGCTTGAAGGATTGGCATTGATGTCAATCAGGGATATGTAGATGACATGGTCTGTGATGGTACCAAGGAACCTAGTGCATATAGCAGCCCTGCAGATTTGTTAATGCATGTGAGGTAATGTGCAATGAGATTCTTGCAGAGATGTGATATGCAAGAGTGTTTGTTGAATATGTCCTACGTTCTATATTGATCACTGTTGGTTTGATGTCCTAAAGTGAGTTTGATGAGAACTCTATATGACTTGTGAAACCTGCACATAGAAGAAACATGAAGTTAGACATGACAGTCATGACAAACCATATAGAACAGCAAGACAAGATGCCCAAGCAGCAAAGCAAGAGTATATGTGATAACAATGATGACATATTCCAGTGCCACGATCAAAAGAGCATTAAAGTGTCATTATAAAAGTGGCATTAAATGGATTAAAATGCAAATGGATTTAAAGTGAAAACATTAAAGTGCACATATCAAGTGTCTCTAAGTGAAATATTAAAAAGAGTTAAGATATTAGTGGACTCTAATGGCAAGGCTAAAATTATTAGTGGAAACATTAAATAAGATAATGTTAAAATGACCATAAAGTTAAAACATTAGTGGCATTACATGTTTTATCTAAGATGTAATGGAAAACTGAAATATTAATGTGAAATGCAAAGCTAACGAAACCTATTGTCACTGCCATTGCTAATTACATGGAATACAATGTATCCTATTGAATTCTATTCTGTGAAGAGAGACCAATGTCACGCTTTGGATATTGGTGACTTATGCCTGTTGCGACCTTCCTCTAAGTGTCTCAACGAGAAGCATGAAACTGCCATATCGTGGGCTGTGAGTTTGAGTAGGGCTGCATTCACGTCTTTGGAAATATTGAGGCTACATGGGAATTCGACTCAAGTGTTGCAACCTCTTTCTTGTTCAATTTGTTTTCCAGCTTATGCCATGGTCTTTTTTCCATTTCTATTTGTAAGAAGAACCTAAACTTAAACTAGGATTCGATATTGAGATGCCTTGTGTTTGGAGCTTCCTTGGTGCTTGATGTTGATTACTTGAAGCCTGCGTGTGAGTGGGATCAATATCAATGAATCACGACTTAGTCTTGAGTAAGAGATATCTCTGAAGCTGCATGGAGGAGATATGACAACTCTCCATATAGAAGACTCATTGACGAAGTCTGTTGCTCGACATTGTAATAGTTGCGGAAATATATTTACCTAGCTCATGGTGGTAGCTATCATTGTATCTTTGATGCGTTAAAGATGTGGAAGCTGCATGGTATCAATGGTGGGAAAAGTCTGGTTTCTTTGTAGCCGATGCTAACAGTAAAAAGCCTCCATTTATAAATTGTTTTGACCAAATGTTACAGGTGCACTACACATTGGGCATGGTATTACGTGTTCTATTGAGGATACTATCATCAGGTGGCGTAGAATGAGTGGTTACAATGCTCTTTGGGTGCCTGCATCTCATATATTGTTGTGTGAAAGCTTCCTCTCATTTTCTAAGTTTTTTTTGGAGTTGCGTTGAGCTAGCTTGGAGTGCAGCTCCGATGGGTGCATGGTCATCATCATCAGCATGCGTGAGCTATCTTGGCCCTATTGAGATAAAAATATCTTGCTTTTGAAGGGATGGGAGAATGAAGTGCGAACTCAGAGGCCAGAGGATTTCTATGTTTTCTCTCCAGGAAATAACTGCTATGACTACACTCCAGCCTGTAGGTGCGTTGTCATTTGGAATTGTGACCACCATGAAAGGGTTGTGACCAGTATCTTGAAGCTGCTGCGTCCTAGCATGAAGACTGGGACCTCGATTGAGAACTGCGACCTTCTTATGATCCTTCTACTTGATCATGAGCTTTGTGGTGGAAAATGAGCGCGTTGAAGACTGGAGATGCAGACTACATTGTTGCGTGTCTCTCAAATCTCTGCAATTGGAGTTGAGTCTTAATTTATTTGAAGAACTAGATTTGCGTTGAGACATGGAGTTGTGTTATTCTTTCTTTATCTCAATTTTTGAAGACTGCCAGACTCTTGAAGCGTTGAGACTGTTGTGCCTTCTTTCAGATATGCGCATCGAAGGACCAGTGAAGATTGCTACATTTTTCTTTGTGAAGACACGGAAACCCTAATCTATGTGCTGTTGAAGCTATTGTTGTTGCGCCAATATAATCTCTCCAATGTGAGGTGTGATTTCTCAAAAAAATTGAAGATGCAAAACCCGTTGGTATGTTGAGAGAGATCAAATATACGTGTAGAATCCTAGTGAAGCCTGTAGCTCAGATGTTGGCGTGAACCCTAGCTCATAGCAGAAGCATTGTGATATGAACCTGTGTTTTGTTGACACAACTCGTGAAGTGAAGACCGTTCTATCTCATGTATTATGGAAAATTTGTTATTATTTGGTGGTATCATTACATTGCTGCAACTGCCTCACGATTTCAGTTGAAGCATCTGTGGAATTGAAATGGACGGATTGACCTAATTAAGTTGTTGAAGCTCATGAAATTAAAAGTCTTATTTAAAATAGTTTTTTTAAACTAAAACTAGTTTAAAAAAAAGAGGAATGTTTGGTTAAAATACAAAAGTAAATTAACAAGTCAAGAAGTTAATGAAGAGACATGTTCCCTTGTAAAGTCACATTGGTTTTGAAAGGTTGTGTTATTTCAAAACACACATGATTATTGGAGAGGTATATATAGAGGAAACATATTCATTTATAGAGTGTCTTAGTGAATTATAAAATATATCTTGGTGGATGTTCTACTATTGATATGGACATTGTGTTCGTTCAAACACATTGGTGTCTGTAATCACGTTGGAGCCTGAATGAGGATTGGATTCCTCTCTACATGTTGGGTCATGTGTACAAGCTGGGTCTTGTAAGAGAGATGGGTTTCTCAATATAGCTGAGTCTAGATCATTAATGCTATGTAATGTAAAATCCTATTTAATAAAAATATATTTGACATATTCATATATGTGTTGTTCTTCATATGTGTTTATATATTTCATATATATATTTATAATTGGTAAATGTCATGATTGATTAAATTAGTGCTTTGGAAAAAGATTTTTAAGTTTTAAGAGACACCGATTCACCCCCCCCTCTCTCAGTGTCTAGGACTTGTTCTACAATTAGAATCAGAGCCAAGTTGTCTTTGAACAGCTCACTACTGGAAGGCTAATCCAAAAGGAAAACAGGTCCATTTTTAGAGCCAAGCACTTAATCTAAAGATAGGTGCCAGAATCAACATTTTAAAAATGGTTGGAAATGTAGATGATAAAATCCCCTTGTTTAAAGGAAATGACTATTCCAATTGGAGGGATTCCATGAAGATTCAATTGAAGTCCAAAGGAGAACATGTGTGGGATGCAGTAGCAAGCAAGAAATGGTACTTGAAGAACAAAACCAGAATTTCAAAAGATGACCAGAAATTCAATTCTATTGCTTTGCAAACCATTAAGAGAGGTTTATCAAATGATGTCAAGATGGGACTAGAGCACTACATGTTCGGGTACACAAGGTACTCCCAAAATATCGAACATCTAGAGCAACCACTTCACACAAACAAATCACAGATCAACACACCGATGTTTTGACATGGTTTAAACCCTCGAGAGGAAAACACTCTACGGCCTCGGCCAAATAGCTTCTACGGAGCAATTTATTATGCAAAGAAAGAAAGTTACAAATGAGCTTCTCATAATCGATCAACTAAACAATGACCCTCCATGCTCTTTAAATAGAGATCATGGACCAGACGAGTGTTAAGCCACAGATCAAGGTTAGGTATGATCTAAGATAAGTTGAGCCGTCGAATCACAACATATTGTGACCGTCGAATTAAATATTTACAAATGCATACTAATGCATACTAAAGAAACACACTTTTCCTAAAGGATATATTACACAAGTTGATCTTAACGAACTCCTGAGTGTCTAAATATCTTGACACTACACCTCTGCCAGGAAGCTATGGCTAAAAGTTGAAGATACATATCAAGCCAAGTATCAAAGTCCAAGAGAAGATGCAAGTCAAAAACCTGATGAAGAAATGAGTGAAGATCCGTTGAGCATTGAAGAGAACAATCCCTCATTTGTCTCTTCACAAAACTCAGAAAACATTGGGCTAGATGAACTTCCGAATTACAGTTGTTATGATGATGAAGTTTTCTATAATGAAAAAGAAGAAGACCTATTAATTCTCAAAAATGAAAGCCCGATTACTAAGAATGAGGACTTGAATAAATTGAAGGAATACTTCCTTATTACAATTGGATATACCAAGAAGAAATTAGGTTTTCAATCTATAAATGTTTTTGATAAGATTGAAAACAAGTTTATGGTCACTCTAAGTGAGCTTGAAACTGTTTTCAAGATCAATGACTTACTTCAAGGATTCTGGAGTGAATCCAAGGGTTCTAGAAAAGAATACAAGAGTCCAGAAAATACTAAAAATGACTTAAAGATACTAAAGGATAAGTTATTTGCACTAACCAAGAAACATGAGGCTGCTAAGATGATATTGAATGAGCAAAGAATCCAGCTAGATGGCAAGGAAAGAGGATTGAAGAATGCTTTCTCTAGTTTTAATTTTCAATTGGAAAACAAAATTGAAGAAATAAAAGAGGTAAAATCTGAAGTTCTTAACCTTAGAAGACAAATTGAAGCTAATAAAAGAGGGATTCTTGACCAAGAGAACCAAATGAGAGGAAGGGAGCCTATAGAGAGGCAGAATTTACTGTAATGGGAGAAGAACTTACAAGAAAGACAAGAAAGGCTTATAGGAGGACAGAGGTCACTAAATCAAAGAGAAGAATATTTGAATATGGCCATGAAACAGTTTGAGAAGGAATTGGAGGATGACAAGAGGAAGATTGAAAAAGATCATTCAACCTTAAAGGAGAAAGAGGCTAGGTATCAAAGGATGGTTGTCTTAGTATCTAGAAAAGAGGATGCTACTAAAGAAAAATATATTATTAACAAGGAAGAGGAAGGGTCCGCATGTCTCACCGATGGTGAGATGAAAAGGAGTTATATTGGAGCCTTTAGAAACACATTCACATCAGGAAAAGAAAAAAGAGAAGAGAAATACTTTGAGCCTGAACACATATCTCCACACAAGAGAAATAAAGAGAATAGGTTAGATAATGGCTCAGCCATCATGGATGAAATTTGGAGTAAACAAAGATCATCTCATGATAGAAGTGGTATAGGGTATAAAAAGGACAAAGAAACCAACCATTGGACCCCCAGAACCAAATTTGAAGGAGTTGCTTCATCTTCAAAAGATCAATATTCTTCTATGAAATGGAAATATGAGAACCCCTTCAATATTTATTGCTACTCTTGTCACAAACAGCAACATAGAGCAGTGGAATGCGATGCTTTTGAAAAGAAAACTCAAAAGAGTTCCTCTGAAATGACAAAGTGTTGGAGATGCAAGTGTATTGGGCATACAACAGAGTATTGTCACTCCATAAGGTGTTTCAAGTGTGAAGGTTTTGGTCACAAAGCACAAAATTGCATGAATCCAAAGAAACAATACAATCAAAAGGGGGATGCTCCAAGGAGTCAAAGAAGGGATTTGAAAAGAGACGACAGTCAAACTCCAGAAAGCAAGATGCCTCATGACATGTTTTTAAAGATGGAATCTGAGAAAATCCATAAAGAATCAAGAGAAACTAGTCCAAAGAGGAAGATAAAGAAAGTTTGGAGACCAAAGACAGGAGGTCTTAATCCTCATGCCAAAACAGGTGACTCTTATGGAAAGGAATCTCTAGAAGAAGACACTCATTCTATAAATGATGATCACTCCATGGTTGAAGAAAATCCAAGTGTTGAAGAGGACGTGGAAATGACTCTTTTACTTTGTTAAAGAGTTCTTATTTGGATGTCAGTCCAAACAAAACTGCGAGAATTTAATTTCCTCAGGTCAAGATTAAAAATGGACTTAAAAGATCTAAAGATGACTTAGATCATAAATCAGTATCTAAGTTTGGATAGGTTAGCAACTAGTGTCCCTAAAAAGGTAGAAAAGTAAAGATAGATCTCTATCCTTGAAACTGATAAGATTTTCCAAATAAAAAAATGATGTTATGAATAAAAAAGCATTTCTTGGTTAACTGGTATTACATGTTTAAGAAAGAGCACTAAGTTATGGGGAGCTGATCATATTGCTCTTCACTCATGTGAAAAGAGATAGATGACAAAATTGGTACTAGGAATCAAAGTCAGGGGGAGTTATTCAACCCTTTTCCCTTGATGTCAAAGGGGGAGAAATAGAAGCAGTATTGCCATCAATTCCAAAGGGGGATATTGTTGGAAACTTGGCTTGAAGGATTGGAATTGATGTCAATCAGGGATATGCAAATGACATGGTCTGTGATGGTACCAAGGAACCTAGTGCATATAGCATCCCTGCAGATATGTTAATGCATGTGAGGTAATGTGCAATGAGATTCCTGCAGAGATGTGATATGCAAGAGTGTTTGTTGAATATGTCCTATGTTCTATATTGATCACTGCTGGTTTGATGTCCTAAAGTGAGTTTGATGAGAACTCTTTATGACTTGTGAAACCTACACATAAAAGAAACATGGAGTTAGACATGACAATCATGACAAACCATATAGAATAGCAAGACAAGATGCCCGAGCAGCAAGCAAGAGTATATGTGATAACAATGATGACATATTCAAGAGCCACGATCAAAAGAGCATTAAAGTGTCATTGTAAAAGTGGCATTAAATGGATTAAAATGCAAATGGATTTAAAGTGAAAACATTAAAGTGCACATATAAAGTGTCTCTGAGTGAAATATTAAAAGAGTTAAGATATTAGTGGACTCTAATAGCAAGGCTAAAATTATTAGTGGAAACATTAAATAAGATAATGTTAAAATGACCATAAAGTTAAAACATTAGTGGCATTACATGTTTTATCTAAGATGTAATGGAAAACTGAAATATTAATATGAAATGCAAAACTAACGAAACCTATTGTCACCACCATTGCTAATTACATGGAATACGATGTATCCTATTGAATTATGTTATGTGAACAGAGACCAATGTCACACTTTGGATATTAGTGACTTATGCCTGTTGCGACCTTCCTCTAAGTGTCTCAACGAGCAGCATGAAACTACCATATCGTGGGCTGTGAGTTTGTGGAGTAAGGTTGCATCCAAGTCTTTGGAAATATTGAGGCTACCTGGGAATTCGAATCAAGTGTTGCGACCTCTTTCTTGTTCAATTTGTTTTCCAGCTTATACCATGGTCTTCTTTCCATTTCTATTTGTAAGAAGAACCTAAACTTAAACTAGGATTCGAGATTGAAACGCCGTGTGTTTGGAGCTGCCTTGGTGCTTAATGTTGATTACTTGAAGCCTACGTGTGAGTGGGATCAATATCAATGACTCACGACTTAGTCTTGAGTAAGAGATATATCTGAAGCTGCATGGAGGAGATATGACAACTCTCCATATAGAAGACTCATTGACGAAGTCTGTTGCTCGACATTGTAATAGTTGCGGAAATACATTTACCTAGCTCATGGTGGTAGCTATCATTGTTATCTTTTGAAACTCTACTAAGTCTAGCACATCCCTTATTAGGTTTCTTTTGGCACATGCTGGTGTGAAAACACCAGCAACACCTGTTGTTGGTTTTGTTTGTTTGTACCCTTCTTCTTCCCCTAATATTGAGGATTCTAGAGATTCGTGGTGTTCAACTGCTCAAACTATTGATCTTGTTGTGCGAAAGAAGGTTGGACTAAATTAACCCCCAAATGAGGCATGGAGGAAGAACTAGGAGGACATGGAAATGAGGAATAAGGGTTATACCCTGGTAGTGGGATAAATGTAGTTTGTGCTCCATAGGATGTGGACGTAGGAGAGGCTTGCACCAATTGCGGTGGATGTACTGTTGATGCTTTGCTTGCATTAGGATAAGAAGGACTATAAGATCTATATTGCAATTGACCAAATAGAGGATTTGGTTCAAAATTAGGGGGTGCCAACATGGGAGGGATGGTTGGGTACTACGGTGCCATGTTAAATGGTACAGGAGTAAGAGGAGGAACCTTTCCTTGGTGGGAAATGGACCCAATAATCCCATCTACTGATTGTGAAAAACTCGTAGGTGTAGGATCCAATAATCAATGCCGAGAGGCATCATGTAAGATGGGGTATAGGTAATGGGATTGTGCATAGATAAGGTCAAAATGTTGGGCCTTTAGGATGGCCTCTTCCTCTTTTTGTGGCATGAATGTTTCCACATCTTTTGCAATAGCCAATTGGAGTGACTTGATGAACCAATCCAACAAGAAATGAGTTTGTATTTCAATTTTACAAAATGTTCGGCATATACGCCACTCATGGATGTGTTCTGTTAGAAAAATGGGATCGCAGAGCAATAACAATAATCAGAAATGCAAATATAATCGCACACACATTACAAGAGAGACACAGATATATCATGGTTCACCCCAACTTGGGCTACGTCCAAACTGAAGTTACCAGTCCTTATTATTATTCCGTCCAGCAAAGTGAAGGGATACAACCTGCAGCACAACCGTTGCACTTCCTCTTCACTGTCTCACAGTCTCTCTCTTGATCTTAGAGATCTTTACAAGGCATAAAACCTAATACATCATACCTAGCCATATTACAATGACTTTCTTTTATAAGGGAAATACAATGGGAAAATACCACAGGATACCCAAAACCATGGGCCCGCAAAACAGCTAGCGAAAATAGCCGCGAACCCCTAAAAATGCAGAATGGGTGTACAATCCTCCGAGGTGCACGGCTAAGACAATATCATCTATGAGACTGGAATATCTGGCTCCACAACCAACAATCTCCCACTTGGAGACTGATCATAGAAACTCCACCGCTGCTGCACTTGTTGGACTTAGACTTCAAAAATTTCTCCTCTTCACCTTCATGCTAGAAGGCCAACTGAAACCAAGCAAGAACTCAGTTTCTCTCTGGTGACTACCTTTGTGAACATGTCTGCAGGATTCTGGCTAGTATGTATCTTTTCCAGCTTCAACAGTTCATCTTCCAGAACAGAACGTATGAAATGGTACTTGAGTTGTATATGTTTAGTCCTGGAATGGAATGTTGAGTTCTTTGCAAGATGAATGGAACTCTGGCTATCACTATATAACCTGCTATCCTTCTACTTCTTACCCACTTCCTCCATAAACCTCTGCAACCAAATCATCTCTTTACTAGCCTCTGTAATAGAAACATACTCTGCTTCCGTTGTTGAAAGTGAAACAACCTTATGTAGTTTCGAAATCCATCTTACTGTTGTTCCACCTACAGTAAACACATACCCTGTGGTGCTCCTCCTGCTATCCTTATCACCTGCCATATCTGCATCAACATATCCCTGTAGAACAGTGTCTGAACCTCCAAAACATAATGCATGAGTGGTGGTACCTCTAAAATACTTGAGAATCCATTTTACTGCCCTCCAATGTTCTTTACTTGGATTGTTCATATATCTGCTCACAACTCCCATTGCATGTGCAATATCTAGTCTTGTGCACACCATGGCATACATCAAGCTGCCAACTACTGATTGATAGGGAATCTTGGACATGTAATCTGTCTCTTCCTGTGTCTTGGGACACATTTCCTTACTTAGACTAAAATGGCTGGCCAAAGGTGTACTTACCGGTTTTGCATTCTGCATTTTGAACCTCTCCAACACCTTTTGTATGTACTCACCCTAAGACAATGTCAATTTGTGATTTTTCCTGTCTCTTGTTATTCTCATACCAAGGATTTGCTTTGCAGCACCCAAATCCTTCATCGCAAATGAATTAGCTATATTCCTTTTGAGTACATTTATATCTTGCATGTTAGACCTTGCAACAAGCATGTCATCCACATACAATAACAAGATAATATATCTTTCACTGTCTAGCTTCTTGAAATAAACACAGTGGTCAGAATGACATCTACTATAACCTTGTTCTGTCATAAACCTATCAAATTTTAAATACCATTGCCTTGGATCTTGCTTCAAGCCATACAAACTCTTTTTCAACCTGCATACCAAGTTCTCCTTACCTTTGACCTCATACCCTTGTGGCTGCTGCATATATATCTCTTCCTAAAAATCCCCATGGAGAAATGATGTTTTTACATCTAACTGTTCAAGATGCAAATCTTCTACCGCCACTAGACTTAAGATAGTCCTAATTGAAGTCATCTTAACAACAGGAGAAAATATTTCATCAAAATCAATACCTTTCTTTTGTGCAAACCCCTTTACAACAAGTCTGGACTTATACCGCTTCTTACCTCCTTCTTCTTCATTCAACCTGTAAATCCATTTGTTCTGCAATGCTCTTTTACCAGTAGGAAACTGAATCAGATCCCAAGTCTGGTTTCCTACCAATGAGTCCATCTCCTCATTCATGCCTTGCTCCCACTTCTTTCTAGTTTCCACCTGCATTGCTTATTCATAACATTCTAGTTCACCAGCATCAGTCATCAACAAATAATACATTGAAGGAGGGTATCATTCAGGGAGTCTACTTAACCTGGTAGATCTTCTTACAGTTGCAGGAGTTTCAGGTACTTGCTGCTGTTCTTGATTTTCTGGCACCTTTGGAACTTCATTTTCTTCAATTTCATCAAGTACTGTGTACTCTGTGTTTTCCTTTTCCTATTTCTTTCCCTGCAACTGATCTTTATACATGACCTTTTCATTGAATATTACATCTCTACTCATGATGATTTTGTTATTTTCATAATCCCATAAACGATAACCAAATTCATCAACCCCATATCCAATAAATGTACATTTCTTGGATTTAGATTCAAGCTTTGTTCTATTTTCTTTATCAATATGGACAAATGCTTCACAACCAAACGTTCTCAGAAATTAGTAGTTTACCTTTTTATCTGTCTATGCCTCCTCTGGAATACCACCATCCAAATCACTTGAAGGTCCTCTGTTTATTAAATAAACAGCAATATTTACAGCATCCGCCCAAAACTGTAAGGGCAACCCTGCATGCAGTCTCATACACCTTGCACGCTCCATGATCGTTCTGTTCATCCTTTCAGACACACCATTTTCTTGTGGTGTTCCTGGGACTGTCTTCTCTCTACGAATCCCATGGTATGAATAGTAACTATCAAACTCCTTTCCGCAGTACTCACCTCCATTATCAGATCTGAGACACTTCAACCTTTTCCCTGTCTCATTCTCAACCAAAGCTTTCCACTTCTTAAAAGTAGCAAACACATCAGATTTCTGTCTAATGCAATAAACCCAAGTTTTCCTAGTTGCATCATCAATAAATGTAACATAATAATGAGAGCCACCAAGAGATTGTACTTGAGCCGGTCCCCATACATCTGTATGCACCAGCTCTAACTTTTCATTCTTCTTCTTTTTCCCAACCCTGAGAAATCTGACTCTCTTCTGTTTTCCATAAACACAGTTTTCACATAATTCCAAACTTACCTGCTTCAAATCTGGCAACAATTTCCTTGAGTGGAGAATCTGCATCCCCTTCTCACTCATGTGGCCAAGCCTCTGATGCCACAATGCTGTATCTGTTCCTGTGGAAGCTAAAGAGATAGAATGGTCAGTATTATGAGTACATAAATACAACGTACCTATTCTGTCTCCTTTTGCTATCACCATTGATCCTTTAATGATATTCCACCACTTTTCTCCAAATGTAGATAGACAGCCGCCATTCCCCAACTACCCTATTGAGATCAAATTTTTTTCATAGCAGGAATATGCCTAACATCTTTGAACAGCCAATCAGTTCCATTCTTAACTTTTATCCATACCTTACCCATTCCAATAATTTTACATGGTTCATCATCACCCAATAAAACATGTCCAAAATCGCCAGGAACATACTCATGAAAGTATTTCCTATGGGGTGTAGCATGACATGAAGCTCCTGAATCTACTACCCAATAATCACTAGTATTATCTAATGCAATAATCAAAGCATCTTGTAACACATCACCTGCTACATTTGCTTCCTGGGTAGTTTCCTTCTGTGCATCTCCTTTCTTCTTTAGAGATCTACAGTCTTTCTTCAGATGTCCTTTCTTTCCACAGTTCCAGGACTCTATTTTTCCTAGTCTGGACTTGGATCTGCCCATTTTAGACTTGCCACGATTACCTTGGCTCTTTCCTCTATCCTTTTGTCTTCCCCTGCTCTCCATGGTCAACGCATTACCTGATGTCTCATCTGTGCTTTTTCTTCGCATTTCCTCGCTAAGAATAACATCATCAAATTTCAAGGTGTTTGAACCAAAGACAGAGTTACTTACAGCCATGACCAAGCTATTCCATCTTTCTGGCAATGAACACAAGATTAGAAGAGCCCTAACCTCATCATCAAAGTTCACACTTACAGAACTTAGCTGATTTGTAACCGTATTAAACTCATTTAAATGATCAGTAACAGATCCACCTTCAGACATCTTCATATTAAATAAACGCTTCATTAGAAATACCTTGTTGGAGGCCGAGGGTTTTTCATACATCTTACCCAGTGCACTCATCAAACCCTCCGTTGTCGTTTCTTTTGAGATATTGAAAGCCATTGACAAATCCGGGCTCAGCCGTATTGTTCCTAGAGCCTTTCTGTCAAGAACCTCCCATTCTTCGTCGTTTATGGCTGTCGGCTACTTTTCTCTTCCTCCCAACGGCAGGAATAGATCCTTCTGGTACAGATAGTCCTCCATTTGCATCTTCCATAACTGGAAGTTTTGGCCGTTAAACTTCTCGACCTTAAACTTTCCTTCTTCCGCCATTGCTCCTACTCAAACCAGAAACCCTAGCTTCCTGCAGGTTTATCTGCCAAATAGACCTTTGGCTCTGATACCAATTGTTAGAAAAACAGGATCGCAGAGCAATAACAATAAACAGAAATGCAAATATAATCACACACACATTACAAGAGAGACATAAATATATCGTGGTTCACCCCAACTTGGGCTACGTCCACACTGAAGTTGCGAGTCCTTGTTATTATTCTGTCCAACAAAGTGAAGGGATACAACCTGCAGCACAACCGCTGCACTTCCTCTTCACTGTCTCACAGTCTCTCTCCTGATCTTAGAGATATTTACAATGCATAAAACCTAATACATCATACCTAACCATATTACAATGACTTTCTTTTATAAGGGAAATACAATGGGAAAATACCACGGGATACCCAAAACCATGGGCCCGCAAAACAGCTAGAGAAAACAGCCCCGAACCCCTAAAAATGCAAAATGGGTGTACAGTCCTCTGGGTTGCACGACTAAGACAATATCATCTATGAGACTGGAAGATCTGGCTCCACAACCAACATGTTCTAGCGATGTGGGTAGATGTGTTCTATCAAAATTCTATGAGAATTTCGAGATCAAGGTCATGGTGAACAGGAAGTTGAAAGTATGTGAGAAATGTAGTAGCCAATGTCACAAAGGTGGCATAGGTTGTTCCTTGTAAGTCCACATACCATTTCTTCCTTGTTCTAGTAAGGGTTCACTAAAAGAGGTGAAGCCTCAATGATTCTTCCACTATGTTGTTGGAGTAACACCATAAGTGGAATGACATGGCATTATTGGCTGGATCATATCCTTGTTTCCCTTCAAACTTAGGGATATCATAGGGAATTTTATCCGGCATAGCTAGCCATGCTTGATCATGTGCTATAGGTTCGTTGATCAATTTTTCCAAATCAGAGAGATTTAGGCTATCCATGAAAGGGAGGTTGGGAGTAGGTCCTACCATTGTATGTTGTGTGTGGTTTCCTCAAGGTGGAGACTGGGATATATGTGGTGGTGATCTCTATCTTTGATGGGAAGATGAGGATATTGTGTTCCCTCCTCCCAAAGAGGGATAAGAAGTAGGTGGATTTCTTCCGAGAGGTAGAAATAAAGTGTGGGCTCTTTTGTAAGAGTGAGAACCAAAGGGGTCTAAAGTATTCCTGAGGGGAGAAAATAAATGGTTTCCTCTTCTATGAGAGGATGAAGCAAAAGAATCTACACCTTCTCCGAGGGGAGAAACTGAATCAAGCAAGGAGTGGACTCACCCGAATGATCCTATAAATGTGGTCTGGGAGTGGACCCGACTAGAGTATCTCCCGCATGAACCATGGGGATAAAGTGGGCAAACAACCCTCAAGAGAGGGGAAAGGCCTTGTAGTGGACGAGACCTACTTAGTGGGTTTTGTTCCTCAATGGTGGAAGTTTAGTAACAAGTTAAAGTGATGATGGAAATAAACACAATTGAACAAATGCAAAAATATGTCAACCATAATAGATGAAAAATGGTGCAAAGTGAGTGATATTTGCTATGTCAGTTTAGTGCAAGTGATCCCACGTGTAGGCTCCTTTTAATTATGATTTAGTGAATCTTGTATTTAAAAAGAAAATAAGTGTAAATTCCATAAACACCTAACATCCTTCCTCTCAAATGTAATTGGGCCTTCCAAAAGCACAATCAATGGTGATAATGGGATCCACACAACAATTGACTAGTGAAGGTAACAAAGAGTTAGTTATACTAGTGATGGGGCTATGCCCCGAAATATATTGGCAACACTTCCCAACGACAATATATAACTTCATGAGTCAATTGCACTTACAATTGCTCCTTGGTGATATAGTAAGTTTGGTCACTAAGATACCCACGTCAAGTGTGGCTAAGTGGTTCATCTTGGGTGGTATAGTGTCGCCTCCACAAAAATATGAGTGGCTCTTTGGAGAGGGAAGGGAAACTATACCTTGGCTCTGAAATGCTTGGGCATGACGCATTTCTTATCCGGGTTTTCTTTTGACACTCGTTGATAGAAAAATTTAATAGTACCCTATATGTCAACAATGTTATGTTTCAAAAACTTAATGAAACTAGAATGGTGGGCATTAATGGATGTTATCCCAAACAATCCTACCTAACCAAAATGTTATTTCGTGACCTCCTATGGAGGATTTTAGTTGGTTAGAAATTACACATGTTAATTTGAAGGGTATAAATTCATTGAAGGAGTGTAAGGGAGGTATTTCACAATTCCCTTCCTTTCTGATTCACCAAGCTCACAATAAGTGGGAGGTGAAGAGCACCCTTGTGTTACAATGGAATCTTCCATCTTGTGAGCATCAGCATTCTTTGGCCTGTAGAATCCATTTCACTGACTCAAATCCACTTTATATCCTTCAGACATACTATTTCCTCATTTTTCCTCTTACCCGCTTGTTGCATCACTATAGCAAGCGTACCCGCGAGTTGCATCACTATAGACCGCGAGTAGAATGTAAAATGGTAAAAATCACTAGTTTATTACTTTTTACTCCCAAAAAGCGGTCATTGGGTGACCTTTGGCTCTCCATCTACCCAAGAAATGTCTCGATGTGTCCTTTCACTTACCTTTGAGAGAACTATATATTGAGCACATATGGCTTATGGACGGGAGGAGAAAGAAGAGCAAGAGAACTCTAGTGGATTTTTGCCCTATCTTGAGTCTACACTCATTGATCCTTGTAGTTGTGAACCCTTTATGTTCACCTTCCAAACTCCTATCTAGTTTGAGTTTTCCATTCATGGAGGATTGAAGTGGTGGAGGCACAAGTGGATTGATCCAGATCTTGGTTCAGATTGTCTGCCAGCAAGAGGTCGTATCACATTGTACTTCTTCTTGTTTATTAATAGAAATACTCATATTCTCATCCATTCATGTTGTAAATGTTATTTATCTTACATTGGGTTGCATTTACTTTTTATATCATGGGCCATTGCTATTGATGATGTTAATGTCGTTCATATATTATATGTACTTGTTGTATATTGGCTGTCAAGACTAATTTACAGATTCAATTGCACGGATTGGAAAGCTCCAACGGGGATCTACATCAAATGTTTGGATCGAGGTTGGTTACATTCTCCATTATCTTAGCATTTTCATTTATATAGCATAGTTCTGAGAATTGAGTTGATTTTTGGTAGTCATCTATCTGTTGTGGTCTACCCCAAGCCATAGTGAGTTTTCTCCAACACACCTTGGAATGAAAGATCTTTTAGGTTCCTTAGTGTCTGCTAGTGATGAAAACACATGTGAGACAAGAAAATTGATTATTGCAATTAACTAAAGAGATTAAAGTAAATGCAAATGGATATTTAACTTCAACTCTAAAGATGTTAAAGGTGCTTGCTAACAAAATTCTAATGAAATAAAAGTGTGCAATGGAGGTACTTCACACTTCTCACCCTTTTCTGATTCACCAAGCTCACAAGAAGTGTGAGGTGAAGAGCGTACTTGGGGAGAGTAGATTCTTTAGGTCCTTTCTTGTGTGCAAATGTGGATTACACTACTTAGCCTAAAAACATGAAAAGTAAACAAAGAGCATGAGATGTCTTGAATACTAGTGACAACAATGAGCCCATTAAAAGCCCCAAACTTGATTGCCTAGGTATAGGGTTTTAGTTTCACAGGCCTACTATCATCTTTTGTGATAACCAAAGTACCATTCATATCTCAAGAGAGCTTTTTCATTGATAAAGGACGAAGCACATTAATATACGCATGCACTATATCAAAGGGTTGGTTCATGACCAGGTCATTGATTTGCAATATTGTCCTCCCTTCGAGTAGATTGCAGACATATTCACAAAGTCCTTCACTGAGAAGCAATTCACATAGTTGTGAGATTTCTTGGGATTGAAGGCATCTTCAGAGCATGCTCCTTATCCTACTCATTCAACATTATATTTCTTTTGGGATGGGGGTGTCCCATGAGGTTTTCCCTCTTTCCTCATTTGTTAGAGAATATTTTTGTACATTGGGTACCTAACAGACCTACAAATTTTTGGGACCCAATTTTCTTTTGCATGTGTTTCACTACGTATGGATTATGTGGGGATGTTAGAGCATATTTACCCTATCCATAGAATCAATCCCTCAACTAGGTACTTAGATCTTGGTCTCATGATTACATTGGTCCAAATTTGACTCAATTTGACCATATGAGCCACTACAGAGATTTCTCCCTAGATTCAAGGGAGTAATTTTCTATTTATAGACAATGTAAGTGATCCTTGATTCTATTTATAGTAATTGAGGGTTAATTCCTTCATTTAGGGATTCTTTCCATGAATTTAGGATCCTACACTACAATTTTTGAGTTGTGGAGTGAATCTAGGGAGTTTACTCCACTAATCAAGGACTACAAGCACCTCTCTTTGCTATTCTAATCCAGTAGCTCCATCCTTGAGTCTTTATAGAAAATTCCTCACATGCATGACTTAATCATGAATAATCCCTTACTTTTAAGTTTATGAGTCCAGTTAGTTTTTATATGAGTATGTTATCTCACCTATGAGAGATTGCATGGCTAACAAAGGGCATTTGAGCTCTACATAAGCTAAATAAGTTGTCATTCACTGGAGACCAATTAAAATTGGCTCTCTCACTAATTCAAATTGTATTTATGTAACAATTGATTCACCCTTTGTATAGTTAATGGAATAATGTGTTTTTGAAAGATATATTTCCTCTCTTCTTTGTTTTGTTGATGAATGCCATGATTTTTCACTTAATTAATTACTTGCAAATTGTATTCTACTTTGTTTAGTTTCTAAATCTTGTGCTCCAAAATATTATAGCCATAACATGGAATTTTAATAAGAATAGATAAGGAATAAGAGACTCACATTTGAGAATCATAAATATAAAGTGAATATGCTTAACTATGGATGGTCGCATGGTCTCACATAGGGGGCACATGGCACTATTTCACATCTCATGTAATCATTATGATGGGTGGTGATATGCATGCCATACGATATTCTTATTTTTATGATGAGATCCTCTTATATTAAAACCTTCTCATTATATTTATGGAACATGACCCCTCCAATGTCACCAATCATCAATGAATAAAGAATAGGCCAAATAATTGTAAATTGGGTATTTTAATAATAATAAAAAAATTAAAATAATCGAATATCAAATATATTTTTGGCACTGCCTCCTAACAATTAAGATAGACATCTCCAATGTCCATGCCCCATTAACAAATAGGTCTAACATCCTCCTAGGTTTCATAAAAAAATTTAACTCTATAAATCGATGGTTAAAGTTCACAATTTACACCCACCCTTTACCCTATCAGAAGAACATTGTGGAAAATAAAACATTGAAATCTAGCCTAAAGAAGAGAACAAACAAGAGAACCAATGTAAAGTATTGGGTCCAAGGAATTAGGGAATGCAATGATCCTTAAGCCAAAAACTAAATCACAAATGGTGGAACCTTTAAACTTCATAAATAACCAAAACTTGTCCACAATAAGAATAACACCAAGATATAGTTCAATTCCCTTAAGGTAGAGCTACATAATCAATTACTCCTTAGAAAAGGAATCACTACGCAAGTCATGCTTTATATAATACAATGCATCCCACATGTCCAATACAATGATACTAATGTATATTTATACTTTCTCATGAGTATTCCTATGAGTCTATGCCAACTAACCTATATTATTATATCATTTCATCTATCTACCTAGTGGTCCTATTTATTACCCACCAAATGCCAAGTTGGCCTATTATGTGATTATGACCACATTGCATACATTATCCCCTTGGGTACCTTCCTAGGCACCCCATATTATCATCCCTAGGTACATTAGATTCCACCCCCATTCAAATGTTTCATCATCAAAACATGGGAGGAGGCCATATGATATGATCTACTAAGTAATGTAGTCAGCTGGTACAAATAATGAGCATCCATCCATCCCAGTGAAATGTCAACATGGGTCCAATTGATTCCTTTCCAACTCTATTTTGATTATTCTTGTTCCTTTGGTTCCATGTTGTCATTGTGTAATGTCAGCTGGTACAAATAATGAGCATCCATCCATCCCAGTGAAATGTCAACATGGGTCCAATTGATTCCTTTCCAACTCTATTTTGATTATTCTTGTTCCTTTGGTTCCATGTTGTCATATCTCCATGCATTTATTTTATTTCTCCATGTGCCTCTATATTGATTTCCTTCTCGGTTCCATGTTTGTTGATGCTCCCAACCTTTCCTTGATGATTATTGTTTCTCATGGTGGTGTGGGTGATGACATACAAAAACCTTAGCTATTGGTTCTTCTTTCTTTTACTCTTTAACCCATGGCTCCTTTGATTCATGTAGCTCTGACTTCCATTCTTATTCATTTATATGCCCTCCTTGGGGATTGTCTTCATGTGCTTCTATACCTTTATCTTCTTCATATTCAACCTTGGACTCATCATATGGTGTGTAAATAGGGAATTCAATTATTTTACTTATAATGACTTCTTCATGTGCTCCCTGGGGCCTTTCTTGTTTATCAAGAGAAACATCCTACAATGTAATTTCCTTTTTATTATACCAAATCTTCATGAATTTATTTTGTACATTAATATTAATTGTACTAATTGAGTCAATCTAGGGATATCCAAAAATAATATCCACATCATTCATATTAGTACCATGAAAATATGAATGCAACACATATTTAGACATGGTAATATTCAAATCATTAAAAAGTTAAACATTATCACCCTCAACCTATTTGATTTAAATATGTTTTGTGGGGATTTTTTTAACCACGATAACATTTATGAAGTTATTCTTGCTACTAGGGTTTATAGAAATAATTATCATTTCTCAACACCTTGACCTTTCTTACAATCTAATTTTCTACAAGAGATTTGAACTCTTGGAAATTCTCAATGACCTCATATTTCTTCCTCGGAAAATACAACCATGTCATCGTAGAGAAATTATCTATAAAAAGGCATAATATTGTGATCCCCCTAGTGATGGGACCGAAACTAGTCCAAACACATCACTATGTATTAACTCCAGTATTTCTTTAGCCCTAGTTGGACTAGATGGGAAACTTATACATCTATGTTTACTATAAATATAATGTTTATAGAAGTCTACTTCTTCAAAATAGTTAGGAATACCTTCGACCATACCTTTATTTTGCATAGCATGAAGACCTTTCTCACCAATATGTCCCATCCTATGATGCCATAACATCGTCGAGTTGACTATACAAGAATATATGATGTTGGATTCATAACATACTACATTAGCACATCTTTCGGTGTTTGTTCTCCCTAATAACTTATGCAAGGCTCCAGTCTGAACTCCTCTCATCAGAACCATTGCTCCTCGCATCATCTTGCATGTATCTTTCTTAACTACAGAATACACACTTGCATTCCCCATATTACTAAACGAGTTAAGTTTCGAGCCAAACCTAGGATATGAAACACTCCCAGAAGAGTTCCTATCCTTCCATATTTTAGTAGCAGTCGAACTTTACCTCGTCTGACTATCCTCATCTGTGAATCATTTTCCAGAAGAACATCATTGTCATCAAACTTCTCATTTTCACAGAACCATACTCTCCATGGTGTCATATGATATGACACATTGAAGTTGATCAACCAAGAGTCATGATATGACTATGTACTTGTCAAGGAAAAATACGCATCACCTTTTTATTCTTGTGAAGGCTTACCATCGATTGATTGACCTTCCTTGGATCATTTTCTTCTCATATATGCCTTTTTCTCCTAAGGTTGTTCATGTGTGTTCAAGGAACCCTCTTTGTTTAATACATATTTAGAACCACTTCCAAATGTTCCACCTAAAAGAATAGCTAAAATGTGCACCATTACATATGAAGAATCACCTTATCAACCAAATACTAAGCCCACTACTCCTCTAGTGGAAGGAAATATATGGTTTGGATCACCAATTATGCAAATTCCACTCTCATTTCCTCCTCCTAATATAGTTGGAACTCCCATGATGGAAATGTTAAATATTCTAGGACTCACTTTGGGTATCTTGGTATGGTATCTCAATATTTCCAATATTTCATTGCCATGTCCCCTCCCATCGATCCAATGCAAGGAAGGGAACATGAATATAGATCTTGGGACTTTTACCAAAAACTCAGCCCGATTAATTAGAATTCATACAAATAAAACAAGTGTGTGCATATGCAAATCAAAATAACATGCACAGCGGAATTAAACTGTCCAGACACATTTCTCATGCATACATTCAGCAAAATCAGAACAATCAATACATTACAGAATTGAATACATAGAGATAGAATACTTATCTTCATTGTGGAATTGTCCCAAGCAACTAGCTACGCAACTGCAACGTTCATTGTGTTCATCAATATCTCAACACAACTGTCACCCCCAAGATGGGCATGATTTCTACAAGGAAAAGGGAACACTAAAGGTCATGGACAACAAAATGCACATCATATCTAAGCTAAGCCAGACCATGGCTGGGTTTATCAAGCCAAATATGGACCCTCTTCTTTCTTAATTTCTTACACACAATTCAAGAAAGATCAAAGGGATACCCAACTCAACCCCAACATTCTCTTTCCCACACACAGCAACTCAAATATGGGGCATGGATACACATTTTCAACAAAGGGATTTACAAAATGGGGTCCCAAGGTTTTCCCCAAATCGTGGGCACACCAAAAACGGATTGTGGGAAGAGAAATCAACCACTGGGAAGAAAATGGTTTCTCCCATGGCTATATGAGCATTCAGTGGGCCAAAATGGCCTCTACAGACCCCCAAATCAATTTCCCTTCTTCCCCACTGTAATACAACACAAAAATTCCCTTCCTAGCTAGAAAAATGAAAGAAACCACAGAAATTTCATGGAGAAAAACACCCAGCAAGCTCCAAACTCGTGAGAGAGCCAAACTAGTTGATGGATAATGGCTTGGGAAGCAAATTCATGGACCTTTCTTGCCAAGGAAGAAAAACACGTTTTCCCAAAATAGTGGCTTTCCCATACTCGAATTTGGAAAATTATACCTCCCCATTCCCAATGCATTAACTACCTCAACCAACTCTTGGAAGAAATAAATGATCGGGTACAAAACTCAACATGGGTAGTTGAGGGTTTATGGGTTCTCTCATTGACACTTGGATTGACTTGATTGGCTCCAAGGGTTTGAATATTTCCCTCCCAATTCCTTGTAAAAATCATGCCATCGTCTCTTGTTGCATTGCATTGCATAGCTAGTTGTGGGTATTTTATTAAAATGCATATTTACATGATATTTGCAACTCCATTGTGCTTGGCTAGCACGCAAACCATATGCATCTCTAAATCGATGGTGGGGCCTTGACCTTGAGCTCCTCACCACGATTTTATAACAATATTACATCATTTACATTTTAATGCTATGGGGTCAAAATTGGGATATTACATCCATCTTCAACATTGTCAAACCATCTAGACTTGACTTCTATTTAGCATGAAAACACACAATGTATTTTCCTCACAACTAGTTCAACATCCTATCCCTCACTCTCAAACTGCGAAAGGTAAGAAGGGTGTTAAGGGAAAGAACAAGAAATTGTGGAATATCTCCACTCAAACCATTGCATTGACACAAGTTACTAATCCATGTTCTTTTTTCAACATTAATGGCCATGCCACCTATAAGTGCTCGAAGATCCCATCGTTACGAAGTTTTATTTACTATAAAGAAGAGAGATATGATAAATCAATCACCATGGTTTAGATCATTCTCCCAAAATCCATTAAGGAATGGAACAAATCATTGGATACAAATAATCTAGGTTCCTTATGTGATATCTAAAGTCACCATTCACATAGTTTTCCTCAACTCCCCAAGTTTAGGACAAAACTTGCAGGAACACAAAAAATCATGCTATGTTATAAGTTACACCCATGGAAGATTTTTTTACCCCTAGTAATATGAATGTTGAATATATATTCATTTTTTATATTGCCTCTTCAAAAGGATCTTTTTCTATTGACCACAAATCATTTTCATCAAACATTTCTAAGAGTCACTCTTCAAATACTTCACCACCTATTGCTTCATCGTTGGTGGATTCTTCCTCCATCTCAACTATTTCATCATCGGTAGGTATTTACAATGTGAGAAATACTTTACATACATTTATATTTGTTATAAGATCCAACCCTAAACCTAGTGTTAATTTTTGAGCATTAATTCAATATACTCTGGGATCTTTACTAAGAGAATAACATGTACATTATATCAATGCATATCAATCATAGCAAACATATCAATCATCACAATATGCAAACATAAGAGACAATAGACACACAGAGTTTCCGTGAAGAAAACCCTAAGTTGAAAAACCCCACAACTTCCTCAGAGATAGATAGAACAATAATACAACCAAAGTACAACCCAAGTACACAGAGATAGTCTCCTCCTAGCAGCTGATCCTCCTCCTCACATGTGCGCCACTTTCCGAGTGATGTAGAGTGAGATAATGAGATGATCAAAATAGAGATCTCCCGATCTCTATTTATACTTGTCCTAACTGCCCAATAAACTTATGGGGCCGACACCACACATGGTGGTCTAATAACCCATCGGCAAGTTACGACACTTGCAACACTTTTCAATACAAATGACGACACTTCCTTATAGAGGAATAACACATCTCTATAGGAGTACAATATACATAAATGAAATACATAGGTGAAATACATTCCGAAGTTACATATACATCAACACTCCCTCTTAACTAGGAAGGTATTACTCGACACAGATCTTCTAGCACAAGTCTTCTTCTCTGGATCATCATCAGCGAATCATCGTCATCATCACTGCTGCTACTATCTCAATCAATATCTGAATCTACTCGTCATAGGAAGTTATACAGAGCCAGTCCTTTTTCATACTGGATGTAGGCCCACCACCTGCAGGTCTTCATCATCACTGGCCATACTGTGGAATCCTCGGGACTTATTACATGCATCACAAAACCTCGCAAAAGCATCCCAGGACTTATTACGGGCACACAACCCAACCTATCAGATCTCCCAGGGAGCTATTACATGTGACCCCACCACAAAACCTCGAAAGAGAATCCCAGGACTGATTACGAGCACACAGCTCAACCTATCGGATCTCCCAGGGCGCTATTATATGTGGTCATGGCAAAACCTCGAAAGAGCATCCCAGGACTTATTACGGGAACACATCCCAACCTATCTGATCTCCTGGGGCGCTATTATATGCCACAGGACAAAACCTCAAAAGAGCGTTTGCCAAATCTCCCAGGGAGCTATTATATGCCAACAGAAAAACCTAGCAAGAGAATCTACAAACCTCCCAGGGCGCTATTATATGTCCTCCCAAAGAAAAACCTCAAAAGAGCATTTTCCAAATCTCCCAGGGAGATATTATATTCTAGCGGAAAAACCTAGCAAGAGAATCTGCAAACCTCCCAAGGTGCTATTATATGCTTATCTACACAACCTGTCCACAGCCACAGAGTATCAACCTGATACTCACCATACATCATCCTGATCATCATCACTGCATCGTCCTGACGCATGTCATCTGGAGCAACATCCTGAAGCTCATCATCCATGATCATCCTGATCATACAATGTATCCACCTGATACATATACAAATACATGATCCACCTGATCATACCTGATACATATCAACATACATGATCTATCTGATCATACAATGTATCCAGCTGATACATATACAAATACATACACATGATCCAACTGATCATATCCAACATCCAACATGATGCGTACATACATATAAATGATCCAACTGATCATATACAGCATCCAAGATGATGTGTACATACATATAAATGATCCAACTGATCATATCCAGCATCCAATATGATGCATACATACATATAAATGATCCAACTGATCATATCCAGCATCCAACATGATGCGTATACAAAACAGTAACTGTAGCATCGTCCTGATGCTCATCATCTAGCGCTTACATCCATAGTCATGGAAGGATCCTCCTCTCACCATGCTTGGAATGGCTTCAGCAAATGTGTCCATCACTTCTTCCTCGAAGTGTCGTCAATCTGAAGAACACCAAGCCTCTCTCTGAAGTACTCGAACTTCACCCTAGCTAGTGGTTTCATCAGTACATTTGCAATCTTCTCATCCATCGCAACATACAAGAGCTTCACTGCTCCTCTTTGCACCATATCCCTGATATAGTGATATTTGATCTCAATGTGTTTTGACCTGTCGTGGAATACCAGGTTCTCAGACAGCTTCACGCAACTCTAGTTGTCACAAAAGATACCAGTAGCCTCCAGTGGGAGATCAAATAACTCAGACAGTAGCTTTCGGAGCCATACTGCCTCACAACTAGCCAAACAAGCTACAACATACTCTGCTTCGGCTGTACTCAATGCTACGCAGGACTGCTTCCTGATAAACCAAGAGATCACACCTGATCCCATACTGAAGTAGCACCCAGATGTGCTCTTCCTATCTGCAGCACTGCCTGCCCAATCCGAATCAACATAACGCTATAGGTTAAACTTTTGATTCAAATCATACTTGAGCCCATAGTCAACCGTACCCTTCAGGTACCTCAAAATATGCTTTACAGCAACTAGGTGAACACCTCCAGGATCTGTCAGGAACTGGCTCAATCTGTTCACCACTAAGCATATATCTGGTCTTGTGTTCGTCAGGTACATCAAGGACCCAATCATCTGACGATACACAGTGACATCAACCGGATCAGATGAAGCATCACACAGAAGCTTCAGGTTCGATGCCATAGGTGTGGCCATGGCCTTGCAATCCATCATCCCGAACCTCTTCAAGATCTCTACTGCATACTTCCCTTATCCAAGGAAGATCCCATTTGCACTCTGCAACACCTGCATGCCTAGAAAATAGTGCATCATCCCCACGTCCTTCATCTTGAACTCGGCAGCAAGCTTCCTCTTGGTATCAAAAATAAAACTATCATTATCTGTAACAAACAGGTCATCCACATACAGGAGTATTATCACAGGATTGCCTTCCTCAACCTTGTAGTAAAGGTTGGAATCCGCTTTACTCTTGGTAAATCCCAAACTAGATAGGAAACTATCCATCCTACCATACCAAGTCCTAGGATTTGCTTCAAGCCATACAAGGCTTTCTTCAACCTGCACACATATGACTTCCTGTCATGTGTCTCAAAACCAAGTGGCTGCTCCACATACACTTCCTCCTCGACTACACCATTCAAGAAAGCAGTCTTGACATCCATCTGGTGTATCTTCCATTTCATCACTGCAGCCAAAGCAAGTACTGATCTAATGGAAGTGTATCTGGCTATAGGAGCAAAAGTTTCTTCATAGTCAATTCCTTCTTTCTGTGAGAAGCCACGAGCTACAAATCTCACTTTGTATTTCTCTATGCTGCCATCTGCACCATGCTTGATCTTGTAGATCCATTTGGAAGTCACAACAGACTTCCCTTCAAGTCTTGGGACTAAATCCCAAACATCATTTTTCATCATTGATTGGTATTCCTCGACCATGGCATCCTTCCATTCTTTCTTTTTCGCTGCCTCTTCATAGCTGGAAGGTTCTTTGTTCATGATATCACAGAGTAAAGCAACATAGTTGGTATGTGATCTGGTCCTCTTCTTTGCTCTATGTTCTTCTTCTGGAATGCCATACCTTTCTGCATCTTGAATGAGCTCTCTAGCCCATGCAGGTTTCCTCTTGTGAGAGTCCTTCTCACGAGGTGGATCTACAAGTTCTTGCGGATCTTTAATTTCACGATCAACATCTGGAATTGCTTCAGTCATGGTAGTGTCTTGAAATCTGGTTTCCTTTGGCTCTTCATGATCTTCAACAGGTGTCTTCCTTGATTTGATGAATGCTGAGTTTTCATCAAATGTTACATCCCTGCTGACATCAATCTTCTTGAACCCTGGAAAGTATATTCTGTAATCCTTCGAACTTTCATTGTAACCCACAAAGATACCCTTCCTTCCTGAAGGATCTAGCTTAGTCCTCTTTTCCTTTGGGACATGAGTGTATACTGGACAACCAAATATTCTGAGATGGATGACTTCAGGTTTCTTACCAGAGAAGACCTCTTCTGGTGTCTTGTTGTCCAATATCTTGTGGGGTGTTCTGTTATGCACATATACAGTTGTCCTAGCTGCTTCTGCCCATAGATGCATAGGTAGATCCTGGTCATGCAGCATTGCCCGTGCTGCTTCCATGATTGTTCGATTCTTCCTTTCTGCAACTCCATTCTGTTGTGGATTGTAAGGAGCAGTCAACTCCCTCTTAATCCCTGAATCACTGCATAACTTCTTGAAATCTCCTGAAGTGAATTCTCCGCCATTGTCGGATCTAAATGTTTTGATCTTCTTATCAGTTTGGTTCTCCATCAAGGTTTTGAATTCCTTGAACTTATCAAATACTTCATCCTTGTTCTTCAAGAAGTAAACCCAATTCTTCCTGGAGAAGTCATCAATTAAAGAGACATAGTAAACATACCCACTCAGAGAACTGGATGACATCGGACCGCATACATCAGAGTGGATGATTTCCAAGATTCCTTTTGCCTTGCTTTCACTACTTGGAAATTCCTTCTTTATGTTCTTTCCTTTTGCACATCCTTTGCAAACACCTTCATGTTTAGTCTTGATTTCAGGAAGACCCTCTACAGCTTTGCTTGCAATTGGTAGTGCTCTATAGTGCACATGAGCAAGCCTTCTATGCCAAATTTCACTTGGCTCCATGGATTCATGTACCATGGCATGTTTAGGTTGTCCCTTCAATTTATACAATCCTCCCTCTTTCTCTCCAATCACCACTGCATCATCTATAGTTTTACCTTTTGGCCACATTAGAACTTGGCCATCTACAAATGCAACCCTCATGCCTTTTGCATCCAATGCAGATATGGAGAGTAGGTTCTTCTTGAGCCCAGGTACAAATAATACATATTTCATCTTCAAGGACTTTCCAGAGTCTAGGTTGAAGGAGGATTCACCACTTCCTTTGATAGGATATTGGTAGTCATCCCCAAGTTTCACCTTATGGGGTGACTCATGTTCAGATAGATTAGCAAAGGATTCTTTGAACCCAGTCATGTCAATAAGCCAATCATTACAACCATGAGAGATAGTACCTGTGAGAGCAGAGATTAGAACATATTCATCTTCACTTGATAAGTCATCCTCATCACTTTCTGCTCTAGCCTTGTTCTTGGGAGGTTCATCATCCTCAGAAGCATGAGCATGATATCTTATTTTGTTGTTGTTCTTCTTCTTCTTGAAGTTGTAGTTGTTGTCTTTCTTCTTCTTGGGATAATCTGCAGCAAAGTGTCCCTTCTCATTGCATGTGAAGCACCTGAGATATTTCTTATCTTTATGGTAATGGTGGTGTGAAAATATTTTGTTATGAGATGGCTCTCTCTTAGGCTTGCTTCTTTTGGTGTGAGCTGCGAGAGCTTGGTCTTCATTTCCCATCTTTTCTTCTCGGGATACAATCCTAGCCTCTTCTTGTGAACACTCCTCCCACAGTCTACTGAAGGAGATCAATTTCTTTCTTGCACAGATTCCTTGAATAAAGAAATCCCATGACCTAGGTAGGCCATTCAGAGTGGTCATAACAACTTCACCACCATTGTCCACTACTTCATCCGCAGCTTCGAGTTGTTCCTTGATCTGAGAGACCTTGGATAAATAAGATTGAATGGTCTCTCCATTCAACAGCTTGATGCCTTTCAATTGATTCCGCAGTCATCTTCCGATTTATGTTCTTCCCTTCAAATAGCTTGGTCAGGGAGTCAAACATCTCCTTGGGTGTCTTTAGAGATGACACATTATGATATGGTCTTTAATAGAATCAGCAATGATCCTCTTTGCCTTGACCAAGTTCTTCTTATGCAAAGCTTAGCCTCTTCATCCTCTGGGATAGGGACCTCAGAGCTGATGTAGGTGTCCAATTCATTTTCTTCCAGGATTAACCCAATCCTATACTTCCAAGCTGGGAAGTTATCAGCCCCTTCAAGCTTATCCTCAAGATTGGTGTGGTGAGACATCTTAAAGAGTACTTCAAATGGAAATAGAAAAGATTTAGGTCTTACCACTTGATTTGCTGAAAACTGGATCTGGTCCCGGATTAGGGTTTGTCAGAGAAACCCTAAAAATTCAAAATGTGAATTTCAACTTTCTGAAAGGATAGAAAGATGCGCCTTGATGAGATGATCAGCCTGGTATATTCAAAATTTGAAAACTGCAAAGATTCACCCTTCAGAAATGCTTTTCAATCTCTCGGATTCACTAGGGAGGACCCTGAATTAAGGTTTGAGTTTCCCGGAGATTTACCCAGCCAAAAATCTCGATCCAAAGATCTAAACTTTGATTTTTCCAAGGAGCTTCCAGCTATGTCTTTAGATTTCAGAAATTCCTATGTTTGTGGAAACCCTAATGTTTAGGACCAAAACTGAAAGTTCTCAGAATTGAATTCTGATTGGACAGAAAGATTCACCTTGTTGAGGAGAGTCAATCTATCATATTGTGTTTCCAAAATATGTGGAGAGAAACCCAAAAACAAGAAGCCCTAGCTTCCGCAACTGCACAGTGTCTTCTTCTCACGTTAGCTTTGATACCATGTTAATTTTTGAGCATTAATTCAATATACTATAGGACCTTTACTAAGAGAATAACATGCATAGTATATCAATGCATATCAATCATAGCAAGCATATCAATCATCACAAGATGCAAACATAAGAGACAATAGACACACAGAGTTTCCGTGGGGAAAACCCTAAGGTGAAAAACCCCACAACTTCCTCAGAGATAGATAGAGCAATAATACAGCCAAAGTACAACCCAAGTACACAGAGATAGTCTCCTCCTAGCAGTTGATCCTCCTCCTCACCTGTGCGCCACTTTCCGAGTGATGTAGAGTGAGATAATGAGATGATCAAAATAGAGATCTCCCAATCTCTATTTATACTTGTCCTGACTGCCCAATAAACTTATGGTGTTGACTTGTCTAGCTTAGCAAAATGACCCATGGTTAACTTAATCAAGGCCGACCCCACACATGGTGGTCTAATAACCCATCGGTAAGTTACAACACTTGCGACACTTGTCAATACAAATGACGACACTTCCTTATAGAGGAATAACACATCTTTATAGGAGTACAATATACATAAATGAAATACATTCCAAAGTTACATATACATCAACATCTAGATCCTCTTTAATCACTGAGTGGTTATGCCTGACACTCGACCTGATACAACCCTATTATAAAAGATGAAAGATATGGGATAAAATAAGGGGTTGATATCTCTAGCATAAAATGCATAAAATCCAAATCTAATAGTCGAAATGAAACAGATGTGCACCAGAATTTTTGGGACTCATCATAACAAATCAAACTCAAACTCACCTAAATGAACATTCAATTTGGGGGTCCTGCCCTATTTATAACTTTTTGGGGTATTTTTTTTTCTTGAATGGCTTCATATAAGTCCCATTTGGTATGCCATCCATGTCACCATATTCCTTGTTCTAATATTTTCCCCATGATATCAGTGATTTTTTGTGGTTAAGTACTTCATTCAAGATCCCCCCTTACTCTTGAAATTTAAGTTCATTTAACTTGATCTTAGAAACTCAGGTTTTTTTATGTTTTTTACACCATACGTTTCATTTTCATGTACACGTTTATGTTGTATTATTTCCATGCATGCGGGTCTTTTTTGTAGAAACCCTTTTCGTGACATTATTTCAATAAGCTCATTGTTGATCCTTTAGATATAATTATTCAAACTAGCATATAGGTTATATATCCCCTCTAATCATGTTTCAGTTTCCTTGTTTACCACCCACTGAATATGCTTGTAGGACCACCGCCCCCCACAACCCATGTGTTTGACTATAAGTGGCTTAACCCATCCACCTATGAATTTAGCCTTACCTAATGATAGTACTCCACCTACTTTGGTTTTTGTGGATTAGTATTCCATTGAATTGTAGCACCCATACCATTCTTTCCCCATTAGAATTAGGAATCCATATAGTCTATGTCCCAAACTTAGTTTCATGCTTCTTCTCATCATGATTACCGATTAATGTTTTACATACTCCAAGAGAGGTTTTATTATGTATTAGCATTCTTAACTACACTTCATGGCATGTTAGTGGCCCTCTACCTCATCTATACTGTGAAGATCACTTGCATTGTTTTATGACCATTCATATACCACCGAGGATATTATTATCAATGTCCACCCCTTGGTTGCATCGATTTTACATCATTCTATCAACTTGAGTCATTTGGTCATATTTAGGGCACTAGTATCCTTACTTTTACCAATATCCCTATTCATTCATTTTTTGGGGGAAACCATAAACTAGAATTATTTCAATGTATATGATCTATTTTCAAATGTGCATCCCTAGTCGCCCTTGTTTAGAACCACTTTAGAACATCATATGGTTTGTTACTCTTGGAATATTTCTATTTCAATCCCCATCCCATATTGATTCTATATATAGACCTCATTAAATCCCACGCATTTTAGTTTTCCTTTTCTAGAGATCATTTGTATTCATCCTCTAAGTTGTCATCATAATACCTCTACCCAATACCCATTACTATCCTTGGAGTTATACATTTGATGCCAGGTCAACCTTGTCATTATGCTCTAACCAAGGGAAGTCTTGAGTCCATCACTTGTCCACTATTGTATCTGGCATGACTCATAATCAATCTCATATACTATCCTCTATATCATACCTCATGCTAGTTTTCAAAGGTTCCCTTGTACATTTCTTCCTATAGATCTTCCCTTATTGATATCAATACATTTATTCTAGGGGCTTGGTCTAAAGGCATTGTGCTAAAGGCATTGTGTACATTGGCCCCATTTTCCTCATTGATGGGTTACCTTGGACTAGGTAAGGATAGTCCTCATTTCTCCTTGAATCAATAGTTTATCACATGCTCGACTCCACATTATCACATTGTTGAGGATCTGCATTGTTATTATAAAGATATTCTAGAACATCCATAGTAGACATTTTTGCTTGTCAAAGTTTTGAGCCTAGAATAGGATTCATCATGAGGATAATGAGTCAGTTAAAACAACTGAAAGATATGTTCTATTAATAACCACATAGATGAAAATTCTTCAGTTAAATCAACCTAACTATAATCATTCAAGGGTTAGCTTAATTATAATATTTTTTAATTTTATTCTAAATTTATAAATTTTTATATCTAATCTCTAGCCTCTCTAAAAAAATTAATATTTAATCTTTCATCTCATAATGCATCATTTATAATACTACCAAACCTGATCTTATTGGACCCTTTGTTGGTTGATTAAATGGAACTTGTTTTCACTTATATCAAAACCTTTGTCCCTATTGTAATGTACCCAACCCTCAGAAACCAAAAAAATTGAACAAACTTGGTCATAATTTGAAACTAGGCAAAACTAGTCGAACTCTGCCATAAAAAGACACTATTTCCAAATGGTTCCAAACACTACCAAATCAACTCAAATTATCCCAAAAATGGTGTGCAGGGTTTATACACATCCAAATGCATCCAAATGACTCACTAACCACTTCCAAACAACTGGTTATGATATTTAAACGGAAGGGAACTCTAGCTGCAAAAACCAATTATTACAATTTTTTTTACATAGGAAACTAGTCATGAAATTTGGAACAATTCGTGAGGAAAATATTGGATTTTTTTATTAATTCTTGGATGGAACTTGAGGTTACATCAATGGCTGTTATAAAAGCATAAAAATCATATATATAACTTCTGCAAATGGAAATTAAGAACTACCGAAAGTTTAGCAATGATAAAGGTGAAGAATGCACCTCCCAAGACCCAAATTCAACCCCAATCAAAAGCACATCCTCCAAGAGTGCACCCTAAGCCCAATAAAATAGATATTCTTCCTTCAGAACCTTCTCCAAGAGATATCTCCAACTCTTGATGCCCCCTCCTCAAGCAAGGACCCACAATTCCAATACCAAAATGTCTGAAAGGCACCATAAACTTCTACTACTACAACTTGACAACCCAAACACCTATAGATGAATTCGAACCAACTATTGATTATAGACCTAATCTCCTACATTGAATATCCATAGAGAAATCAGAGTGGCTTCTCCTCTCATGGCAAGATAGGGTGGAATCTTGCACACCGAAACTAGCTACAATTGCAAGGGGTACACCTCCCAAGCGTGAAAAGCTCACAAGCTATCCAATTCAAATTGTAAAATGATCAAATCCCTTCCCCTTGGAACCTGCACCTATTTTATAGAATGATCGAGGCCCTTTCCCCCTCATTCTCAAAATTCCCCCCAATAATAATAATAAAATTTGGTTTAGTGGAGAGAATAATCATTCATGGTATTTGTAATTCCATTCTAATGTTATTTTTCCACATGAAGACTTATCCAACCTTAGGAATTCAAATAGGGAGGGAGTTACATTAATTTTGTGGGCCTACTCCACCTCAAGCACCGCCCCTTATTTATTTTTAGGCCCTACCATTGTCATAGATGTCATAGAGGATGTCATAGTGTCATAAATGTTGTCATAGTGTCATAGATGCTTGTCATAGATTCCTTAGGAGTTACACTTCATATTGTATTGAGATAGTTTCACAAGCATAGATATTCCTACTTTGTCGATATTGAGATTATGTGCATAGCTTGGTTTATTGGTTGATTGTTTGTAGGTGGGTTTCCATATTCATTTGTATATAGTGCTCCTTCTTTGATTACTCTACTCCTTTTTTGGTTCTTTTTCCATGGATTGGGGAAATAAATTTTTGATGTACTTCAGCTATATGATTTTCCCCTGACCTCATACATCAAGGGACAATTGTTATTAGCCTTATCTTTCTCACCTATTTTGTCATGATAATTTTCATCCAGAAACATCGCATCGCTACCTTTAGACCTCATCTGCATCATCTCAAACTTGTCATAATGAGCTAAGCCAAACCAAAAAATTGACCAAAAGTTCTTAGTGCATTATTCAACTCATTTTCCACATGTTGAGTGCACAAGAAATCTCTAAAAACTACACGATAGAACTGAAGTAAAAAATCATTACTTCCATTGCTTATTATTGCATGTGCACTTCCCAAAAATGATGTAGTGTGTGAGTGTGGACCTTATCAAGTCGTTATTACAAACTATAAGGTTGTATCTAGTCTTCATTAATTATTCTTATCACATTACTCTACTAATACATTCAAATAGTTCACATTGAAGCTAGCTCTAAAGGAAGATCAACCATTTCACATATAAATAAAACCACTGAGTGTTCTAGCAAATTCGTCCTAGGGATAGTTAAACCTACTCAAAGTTTAAACTAAGTTCAAACAAGACTAATCTAAGACAGAAGTGAAACAAGTGGTTGTTTACTCTCCTAGATCTAACACAATACAGAAGCTTTTAAATACCAAGAGGAGAATGAATCATGAAACTCACCTTGAATTCGTCGGTTGTCCTAGCTCCAACTTCACACTTGATCTCCAAGAAGTGAACCTATTTGAATGAGACAAGAAACAACACCTCCAAGTACTATATGCAATGGTTAAGATCGTGTTAAGATCTAACTTATATAGAAAAACATATCATGTTTCTAACTAGAGCAAGAAACACAATATGAAAGAATAAGCCAAGTTTATATTAATGAAAGCAAAGAAGACTTTACCAAAGTTACCCTTGATGTCCAAGCAACAACTTCTACTTCCAAGCTTTTCCTCTTGCTACCTCTGCAAATCCCTTAAGACCATAGGTTTGATGCCTCCAATTGTTCTCCCTTAGCTCATGGATGGCCTCCTTCTTATAGGATTTGGGAGACCAAGCACTAGGAGTGAATAATGGATCTAAGTGAGTGGAAGGTGGATCAAGGAGGTGAGTCATCCCAAGGAAGATGAGATTTGAGAGGAACCTCCATCCCAAGATATCTCCTTCGAATCCAAGATACAAGGTTCAAGGGATAAGGTGGTTAAGGGAATTTTCGCGCCCCCAACACTGAGCATAGCGTGAAAACGTCGTAATTTTTGCGCCCCTGCAAGCATGCAGGGCGTGAAAATGTTGTAATTTCTCCCCTTGCACCACTAGCAGGGTGCAAAAATATGGGAAAAGTGGATCTTGCAAGGTGGCAATTGACCAAGGGAAGTTGGATTTTCCTCCAAGGAAGGTTAGGGAGGGGACCAACCAGGTGTAAATGAGTCTCAACACTTGCTAGGAGATAGGACCATTAGGTTCCGCATGGTAGTATGATATGAAGACTCAGAATGGTGTTCAAAGTGGTATAACACTAAGGTTGCTCATTTCATCCACAATCCATACTTAGATTGTATTTCCAAGATTCCATAAAGATATTGCACTCTAGCCATCATTTATTCACCATTTGATATTTAACTATGGCCCTAAGAATGAAAAAGATCCTTCCCTTAAGTGGCTTCGGAGCTCACATTGCTTTAAAAAAAGCATGATGAAAGTGTTGATTGTAAATCCTATTTTCATTTACTTCTTAAAATATTTTTTATTCTTTACATCTTATGTTTTAGATATTAGATGTTAGTACATAAGATACGCTACATAATATTTTGTTGGAGTGTTGTCATTTTCTTCTATTTTCTTTCTTTAATGCATATGTCTTTTTGGTACATCCTAGTAACAAGTAATCTAACCTTTGTACAGAACTTAATAAAAATTTATCATAAGATTTATAAAAACAAAAATTAAAAAACATATACTTATAAACTAATCTTTATTTTATTTTCATTTTTCATTTTTTATATTTCACTTTATGAATTAGTTATAGTTTTTGTTTGGATTGAGATGTCAGTTATAAGATAAAAAATCAATGGGTATACTTGGTTACATGTATGGAGCTAAATTTTTATAGATATTCTGTACCATATGAATTTCACTTAGCCTCAATGATGATCAAGAATAAGGGATACTCTTGGGGATACTATAAAAGAATGAAATTGTTCTTATATGTTGGAGTAAAGACCTAACGTTACTTATAATTGGTTAAGGGCTTGCTTTCTTTAGACGTAATGAAACACATTAACCACCCAAGATCTAGAAACCTTGGTAGGAGTGGAAGTCTACCTCCTTATGAACCACCAATGAGTTTTTTCAAGTGACATGATTCATTAGTGAATAGCAACTATGATTATTGTTGTTATTAAGAATTTTAAGACAAATAAAAATAAATTCTATATTTGTTTCAGACAAATAAAAAATAAAATAAAAAGTTAAACATTATTAATATGCTAAATATAAGTTTATCATTTTTTTCAAGAAAAAAAATCAATAACTTGTTATTTGATAAAATCAAAGTTACAAAGTTCAAAACATATATAATTCAAACCAAGAACCAATCTAACATATAACAAATTCACCAGACAGTCAGCCAGCCTTTGTTCAATGATATGGCTCATATTTTCTGCCACTGTCTCTACATATGATGGAATAAACAACAAAAAAGAAAGCACGGTTTAAAAAGCATTCACTCATTCTATGTGGTCGATACTCAGAAGAGACGATAGCTGCCATTGGCAGTAAATGAGGTCCTCATAAAAAATCAGCCCATCTATAGGACCAATGACAGATTTGGATAAGGTATCTATTTGACAATTTAAATTTTTCTATTAATAACTTAATTTTATTAAGCTAGGGCTTTAGTTTAGATTTTTAGTTTTAAATTTTTTATTTGTAATTTTTTATTTGTCTAAATTTAATTTATCACTTATATTATAAGTATATATTATTATTAATATAGCTATTGCTAATCAAACCAAAACCACTTTATGAGACAAATTATTAAAAGATCAGTTCTTAACATCATAAAATTAACCAAGCTACCTACCATGTAGCGGCCATTAAAAACAGTGCCTGCTGCAGCCAAAAGGTACTATTCCCGTCTAATTACCATTATTTAACACCAAGATGTCCTTTCTCCATGCATAAGTGACTGGAACACTGACAAAATACTGCAATATCACGGAATTTTCTTTAAGACTGGGCCACTCCGTAGAAATTTGTGAACTGGCTCCAGTGACTTAAACTCATAAAAGCTATTTTAACAGTGCAAAGCTCCATTGATAAGATCTTTCAGTCAAGTCAAGTCAGTCATGACTGTGTATAGTGTATTACACCTTGTGTAATTACTGTTAAGTTTTTGCTTTTCCTCTTGAAGTAGGATGTGTTAGAAATAGTAATTACTTCTAGCTTTTGTCAATTGTATTATTAAAAGTAAAGTTAAGATTAATTAAAGCTTACATAAAAAATAAAGCTTAAAGCATAAAATATAATATAAGACATAAAGTATGAGCTAGATTAAGGCTTTAGTATGTAGAAGTGTTTAAATAGAGGCCTTAAGGTCCATTGTAACTATGAAATTTTATGTGAATAGAAAAGCAGCAGCTTATTCCACAAAATTCATCCTGATAAACACTTTGGCCATGTGAAACTTTAGAGACTTTGACCTGAATACTATGAAGATAGAATCAATGCATGGAGAATGGAATTTATGTTACTTGTGTTAAACTACCCTAGCTCTACTACCTAGAATGTGAAGTTAATTTCATTATAAAGGGAGCCACAGATCTATTGAAAAATCAAACTTAGATTACTGATAAGCAATGGAAAATAGTTTACAGAAGCAGCCGCCTTCCTACTCAACAAGCACATTGAACATTCCAGTAGAAAAATATAGAATGGAGGTAGAAAAACAGAATCACAAAAGAATAAGATCAAAACCTACAACAAAGAGAAAACCTAGATATGCACACTGCATGTTGTGCGGTTGAAGGAATTACCGCCATGGCTATTATTATGATAAATATTGACATAGATATGATCACACTCCACTCTCATCTTGAAATCCCAGGTCTTGAAGAACCAAACCTTGAAACGAACTTTGCTCTGCAATCTCAGCTTCATTTCCAATTCTCCTCGGGACGAATTTTTCTGATCTAAAGCTCCCAAATACCTGGCAATATCTTTTCTGGATATCACATACTCATGCTGCAGATAGGTTGTGTTCTTGTGGCGCTGATAGAAGGGAGGCAGATATGAACTTGCAATGCTCCCATCTTCATAATAAACGTTCCCCTCCATCTTATGGTAATAAATGCCCATTTTGCCATTAGGGTTCCTCACTGTAACGTTGAACTCCATGGTGGAGTTCGGGGATTTTTCTGTATTGTTCAGCTGTGAGAGCGACGCATAGTCTACATAGTATCTTGGCTTGTGGGGGCGTAGCATCAGCCATGCCAACAATATTGAAAAGCCTAGCCCAATCGATAGACGCAAGAAAAACAATATCAACTCACCGCAGAAGCTGCAGAACTCAACTTTGGCTCCTCTTGCCTGGTTCGCCATGAAAATAGAGCAATGGAAGCTGCAAAAACACTATTTCTGCAAGGAAACAGTTGGGGATTGTATATTTGGTTTGAATGTTTGAAGAGAAAACAGACAGGACACAATTATTGAAGATTGTGGGTAACTGTGGTTGAAATTTACTGTTCAAGAGTTCCATCGGTGTACCAGTGATATTCAACCATCCTTTCACATTTGAATGGTTTGGATTCCTTTCAAGATAAAGTAGAGAGGGAAACTTCCCAGTTCCCACAATTTTGCATTATGGACACGGGAATTAATCTCTGACCAGTCAAATTAATTTAAATGATGGGATTGGGAAATTCTGGAGAAGAACCAAGTAAAACTCTAGGCGTGGTATAACTAGCACTCAAATCGTCCTTTTTTTCGGCGATTTGTTTTTTAGATCGTAGTTTCATCTTATTTACTGTGGAACTATGCTATGGAACTGTGTTTTAGGGGTTTTCGCCTATTTCTAGAAAAAATGGAACTGTACCTTGCCCGGAAATTTTCCATCACCAATCACCAAAATACCAAGGTAATTTAAGTGCCAATTATCCCATCACCGAAATACCAAGGTAATTTAAGTGCCAATTATCCCAGGCCAAAAATTTATTCGAACACCTCAATAAAGTAACAAAGGCTCCCAAGAAAGTGTGTATACAATTCCAGGAAATTGTGTAAACATGGGAAAATGTGTATTTCCAGCAACTCGCAAGAAATTGGATATACAATTCCAGGAAATTGGAATCAGAAAACATAACATCAAACTCCGAGGAAATTGTGTATACACAATTCCATGAAATTGTCTAAACATGGGAAATTGTCTACATGTTCAAAAAATAAATTAATTTAAATCAACAATACCGATTTTATTTAATAATGGGGTAAGAAATTTTGGACGAAGCTTCTCATTTCTAAAAGATAAAGTTTAATAAAGCATGATAATAAATTAATGTTTATAAATATTGTTTTGGACCAAAATAATATATTGATGATTATATATTTTTGAAAAGTGAGTATTTTTTTAAATGGTGGTTCATCATTATAAATAGAATCATTACAACATGTTATTTATGAAAATTAAACCTTGATGGGGAGGGCAACAATCATTCCTCCTAACCACCCAAACTACAACCAATAAACTTCAAAAATAATATATATGATGAATACAAAATAATAAAACAGTTCTAATAAAAATAAATGTTCAATAAAATCACTAATACCTTAATGATGTTTATACTTAATTATGAATGTAGATGAAACCATGTTTTTCTTCAAAAATGTCATCTCAAATGAATCTCTATACATGTAAATGCAAACTTTTTCTTTTCTTTTTTTATATATCAAATAAATCTCTATACATGTAAGTGCAAACTTTTTTCTTTTCTTTTTTGATAAAATCATTTGATGATTTATTTATCCTAGTTGGTTATTTAAAATAGTCAAAAGTAAATATATTTGACTACTTAAATATCCAAAAGTAAATATGTTTGCGTTAGTTTAGATTTTTCGTTTCTATATCATTAAACACCCATATATATTTATTGTTATTTAATTTTAAATATATATTTATTTAATTTTATTAATTTATGTATATGTATATGATATATATCGCATATGATGATGATATTAATAGTTATTAACATTTATTAAAATTAATTTTACTTTATGAAACCTTAAAAAGGAAAGGAGTAGCTTGGTTTTTTTTAGAATTTTTATTTTTGTGTTCAAAAAGCTTTAAGAGAAGCAGTCATAAATCATCATAATTATGATAAATTAAAAGGTTAGGAAGCTCAATATTGTAACCAATGTTTTCAAATTGTGCTCTAATGTGGGTATATGCAAGACATTCTATGGAGCTCATGATATTTTGTTATTATTTTAGCAATGTTGATTTTCTTCTTTGCATCTTAACATATTTCTCAACATGATTTCTTCATAAATTTCTTGTTAGTTTGCTTCCATGAAGATGAGTAGGGTTGATGCTTGAAACGTCCGTTTCAAATTCAAGATGCAGTAAAAATCCAAAAGATAATAGATCAAAACATAGAGATACTTTTAAAATAACAAGAGTGGAAAGAGTCTAAAAAATGAGTTTCTTCATATCCCAAAACCAAAGTTATGCATATTTACAACTATTTTTAAGTCCATAAAGCTTTCCATCATTCATTAATTATTTCTCAATGCTATACTTCCAGTTAAGTTTATGATGAAGATCAATTTTGAGATATTTATATGAAGTCGCTTCTTCCAAGTTGGCATTATCATACATGAAATTACCATAAGTGATCTTCTGGGATTTGATTATCATAACCTTTGTTTTTCAGTGTTAACAACCATATCCATACTAGAGAAAAAATCCTTGAGAAGTTTTAGTTGCTTGTCGAGATCATAGGGACTTATCGCCATAAGAACAATATCAACACCATAGAGAAGAAGGATTATGACTATACTAGCCAAAGTTGTGCCAACACAACCTACCTCTTCCAAAAAACCCTCAAGCATGTCAATGTAAATACCAAAAAGGAGGGGATAGGGGACAATCTTGCTTGACTACTATATTAGAATTAATTTCTTATGACCAACCCTCGGAGTTCCTAAACTTGGCAATAACCTGCTCATACAACCTTATCACAACAACTCTCAACTTGAAAGGGACTTTTATCTCTTTCAATCTATTCCAAAGGTTACTTCTAGGCACAATATCAAATGCTTTTCTAAAGTCAACAAAGCAACATCAAAGATTAGTTTCATTATTGTGACACTCCTCGGTAACAATCCTAAGAATAACAAGGTGGTCCACAGTTGAATGATAACCCCCAAATCTTGTCTAGCCTTTAGCTCTTTTTCCATGTCTTTCTAGCCATATGTTGATATATTTAGTTGCTAGTTAAATAAATCTCCATAAATATAGATATGAGCATAAGGTGTTTAGGTGTTAAGATTTATGACTTATTTATGCTAATGCATTTGAGTTTATAATGAGGGAATTAAAAAATCTAAAAATAATTAGTTTATTTTTAATTATAAATGTAAATATAATTTTTAAAAATAAAGATTAAATAAATTGTTATTATTATTTTTTTCATATTTATTTTTTAACTTTTAAATTAGACCTCTCAAATCAATTTTTTTTAATTTAAATATAAACACATACATATACCCATACACCCCTGTCTTCCATCCCATATTGCAATACATACACATAAAATCTATCTCATTTCAAATTATTCATTGTTTCTTTTGTATTTTGATATTGAATATCCCATGTGACCTTTTCCCTAGACATTGTGATACTTCAAAAAAATCAATGGCTCACAATGATGTTTCTTTTTTTCCTTAGAAAAATTCGTAATTTTATTTCAAAGAGAGGAACAAAATTACATTCTGCACATGTAATAGGATCACTAAGATCCCTACATTGTCACATATTACAGTCCTTTTTATTGTCAACAGAGCCAATCGTAACCGACTGCATCCTACTGCTGTCTCTAATTGGTCGTGACCATCACTGATCAATTATATGAAGCTGTCCATACAGCCCACAAGAAGTCCCTTACATATTCTATATATATATTGTTTTTCCCGCCTGCAGCGCGCTACAGTTGCTCTAATAGAAGGTCGTGACTCTGCTTTTTATTACAGCCCGTCATTACAGAGAATAGTTTCTCTAGTACAATCAGTTCGTAATCGTCACAGCTCTAATTTCTGTCCATACAGCCCGTCAATTCTACACTCTATACAGAGTATTTACAACAGAGGGCGTATGATAGTTTCATCAAGTCCAGCCTGTCCTTAATATACCTGTGTGATGCCTCCCGACGAGAGGAATTCAGCGATTAGCCTTCCCATATCTCCCCAATCATCAATAGATCAATGCAGTGCCTCCTCATTAACCTCATAAAATGGTCGGTGGTAATAGCTGAAGGTGCCTTCCGGAGAATGTATGGTTATCCTCCATGTTCCGTGAGCAAACTCCTGCTGCGTTGCCTCCTTGGATAGCTGGTCTGCTAACCCATTCCGCTCCCTGTATACATGTGTAAAAGTGATGTGATTAAAGGACAATTTTATCCGGTTCACCTCCTCCAGGATAGGTAATAGAACCATCACATTACACATTGAGATCTCCTTAGCCCAATTGATGACTAACAGGGAGTCACCAAAGATCTGAAGTGATAAACATCCTTGTTCTAGAGCAAATAACATCAGTAATTTTAGAGACATGAGTTCTGCATAGTTATTTGACCCTCTACCCAAACCAGCCACCAGATGGAAAAAATGTGCCTCTGATTTGTAAAGGACGCCCCCCCCTCCACATACCGATTGTTGGTTTATGGAGGCGCCATCGAAAAAAGCCCACGGCATGGAGTGATCTATCAATTCTACCTGCACAGGTCTGGCTCTGCTCACTTGTACCGGGGCCACATAATGTAGATAAACCGCCACCATTTGTGCCACAACAGATTCCAGTGGAACCCTGCGGTCCTGGAATAACACCATATTGCGGGCAATCCATATGCCCCAAGTGTATATACACGGGAGATCCCGGGAGGTGGAGTTATGTTGAACAGACCACCACAATTCGAATGCTTCCAGCACACTCGAACCCCTCCATCTCACCTTAATATCCAAAGAGTTGCAGATTTCCATCCAAACAGCCTGTGAAAAACTACAATGAATAAAAAGATGGGCCATGTTCTCTTCGGCATCCCTACAAAGGGGGCATATCCCCGGACCCTGGAGAAAACGTTTTTGCAGAGTGTCCCAAGTGGGTGCCTTATTTTCCAGGATCGCCCAGAATAGTAGTTTGGCTTTGCCCGGACATCTTAGCTTCCACAAGTATTTCCACCACCACGCCAATTCCCGGTTATGTAATTCCAAATTGAGTTGGATATATCCAAGTTTAGGTGTATATACACCGGAGGGATGGTGATCCCAGATAAGTACATCAGGCCTATCGGACAAACGAATATGAGTGAGATATAACAACCTTAAATAATCCTCCCAGGCCCCCTGTAGTTCAGCCGATATCCCAAGATGTCGTGCAGACTTCCACCCCTGATGCCAAAGTGTAGTAGCTCCCGGATCCGCTAAATCAGCCAGATAAAGGCATCCTCTAGTAGCCAAAAAGGTTCTCATATCCTCAGAAAGGACATGTCCACCCCTGCATCCAACCCAAGGGTCCATCCCAATTCTAAGGAGACACCCATCGCCAATCCGCCACACTAAACCAGATCCGACTAAAGTGAAATGCTGCACCACCGCTTTCCAGACCACCGAACAGTTTGCCCTCGTCTTATTACGCAGCCTGATCCATTCGAGAAGAGTTAAAGGGGCAATATATTTATGATAGACCACACTAGTCTAGAGACTTTGTGTATGAATTAATCTCCACGACACTTTGGCCCCCAAGGCTTTGGCAAACATAAAGATATTCTTTAATCCCCACCCTCCCAATGCTTTAGGAACAGCGATTTTCTCCCATCGGACCCACACCAATGCACGTTGATCACTGGTACCCTTCCAAAGAAAGGCAAAACACAGTCGCCTAATCTGCTCCAGCACTCCAATTGGTATCCAAGCAAGAGACATCCAATACACCGGAACTGCTTCCAAAACAGATTTTATCAAAACCAGCCTTCCGGCCCGAGAGAGCCATTTATGGCTCCAACCATGAAGTCGCTGTTCTAACTTAGCAATTAACCAGCACCAATCAGCCTTCAAGTATGCGTTCGGTTTTAAGTGAAATCCGAGGTACTTTAAACCATCATCGATTTCCAAAATCCTATATGGTAGTTTGTTTACCATACTAAGGATCTCCTGCTCGGTTAATTGCGAACAAGTGATAGTAGATTTGTCAGTATTCACTATCATACCCGCTGCAACTTGCACTAATTGGAGGCCTTCAACCACCTTGTCTATATCCTGTCGCGAGCCATCACAGAAAAGCAGAATGTCATCAACAAAAAGGAGGTGTGTAATGAACATTACCTGTGAGATAGATATGCCTTTGAAGGAACCATCAGCTTTTGCAGTCCGAATAAATCGGCTAAGACCTTCGGCAACCAGGAGAAACAACAGCGGAGACAGGGGGCATCCCTGTCGGAGCCCCCTCCCAGCCTTGAAGAAAGGGCTAGCAGAACCGTTAATCAACACTGCAAAGTTCACCGTTGTGAGGCATGCCATTATCCATCTGATAAATTCATAGCAGAACCCCAGATGGGTAAGAATCATCCGTATATAAAGCCAGCTCACCCTGTCAAATGCTTTGGATAGATCTATCTTAATCACAGCCCCCTTCTGCTTCTGCACCTTGAGAGTGTGTAAACCTTCCTGTGCAACTCCTATAGCCTCATGAATTTGGCGACCTTCCAAGAAGCCAAATTGCTCACAGGAAATATGCCTGGACAATATTTTCTTGAGTCTGCGCGCCATCACCTTCGAGATGATCTTGTAGATGCAATTGCAGAGCGATATGGGCCTGAATTCATCAAAGCTGACAGACTTGTCCGTCTTCGGGATTAGGGTTAAAAAGGTGGAGTTGAAAGGACCATGGATAAACCCAGCCTTGCGTGATTCTTCCACCACATTCAAAATCTCCTCCCCGAAGAAATCATAGAATCCTATGAAGAATTCAATCGGCCAGCCATCTGGCCCCGGGCTGCTATCTTTATTAAATGAATTCATAACCAAGGAGAGCTCATTCTGCGTTACCTCCTCCATCAGCAGTCTGTTATCTTCCTCCCCCACAAAGCTGGGGAAAAGCTGTGTCACGCGAATTACCTCAGCGATAGAGACACCAGGAGGAGCCGTGAATAAATCTCCAAAATGTCGAACTCCCAATTCTGCTAATCCATCAAAGCTGGAAACCTGATCCCCATTAGCAGCAGAAAGTTCCCAGATCGAGTTGGTGAATTTTCTCCCCTTAGCATAAGCTTGAAAAAATTTAGTGTTCTCATCACCGCACTGAAGCCAAACCGCCCTGCTTTTCATTCTCCACAGCTCTTCTTTCTCACACAGAATCACATTCCTGCGCCTCTCCCAATCCAACAACTCATCTTTCTGCAGCTCATCCAGGAATCCCATGCCCAGACTGTTATGTATCCTAGCTATGTTTAATTCAGCCGCATGTAAATTCAGGTCATCCAACACCCTTTTGTCATGAGCCCATGTACGCGTGGCCTCTTTAATTCTCTTAAGATTGTGATAAAAGTGAGCACCAGCCTGCGTCTGCGAGTCATGTGGACGATGAACCCAATGCTCCTGAACCAGATTTCTGAATGTCTCCTCCTTCAGCCAGCTAGCATTGAATTTGAATGGGCTGGGTGGTTTTTTCCTGCTGCCGCGTATCTCCAGGAAGATGGGGCAATGGTCAGATATCCCACCTGATCCTACCCACTGTCTGATAACGTCAACACCAAGTGCCAATCCTTTGGCCACCAGAAACCTATCCAGGCGTTTAGCCACTCTATGAACACCAGCTCTCATATTCCTCCAGGTAGGAGCTAGCTTGGATGGTATAATGTCGAGGAGATCCTTCCTGACAAACGCATTAATGAAATAGTTTGCTAAAAAGTCCGGATCACAATGATGTTTCTATTACCACTTTGATGTATTTTGCGAAATGAAATGTGAAAAATATGAACTATGCTGACGCCACCTTACATGAGCTATGTTATTTCAAGTAAGACCTTTTAAATTTATAATATTTTATTTTAGTTAAATGATTGGATAATCTTTAGAGGACTAGTATATCCTCTTAACTTGTGAATGTAGATGTGAAGTTATTGGGAAGGATATCCACTCTAAGTATGATTGAAGTATTAGCTCGTTGTAAAGTAGTGGGTGGATCATTTTTTTACCGGTAGCGATAGGAACAAGCTTCGGGAAGTACATGTTGTAGTGTGATAGTAAAGGAAAAGATCATTTTTTCGTAAGGAAAAAAAGTTAATATATTTATAAAATAAAACGTATTTTATAGAGATTGGATGATTTTGATCATATTAAGTTGCACATGGATTGGATCCATATGAAGATTCTCAAAAATGATTAGATAGTACCTAGTTTACTATTAGTAAAACATATAATATGCCCACATCTTACAGGACAATTGTAACATAAAATAGTCTTTTGCAATAAAAACATGTACCAAATCAAGCTTTAAGAAAACAAAAAATAGTGACAAAAATAGTCTGGACACTGTTCCCTTTGTGACCCATACGTCCACAATAGCCTTGGCAAAAACCATAGCTATCCAAGATATAAATCAGGGTCATATGTTACTTCTACATGCTCATCTTCATCCCATCTCGACCAATAACAATCCTCCAGTTGTAATCCAAGCTTTGAGAGGTTGTCTGCCTTGGAGTTTCTTTCCCGATAGATATGTGTAAATAACGCATTCTGAAACTGTGACCTTAATCTTTGGATCTCCTCATAAATAAGAATCAGTGTGATATTTTTAGGAGGCATGTTGTCCTTCATCCATTCAATAACCAACTTGGAATCACTGAATATCTGTAGATGATAAACACCTTTCTGAATAGCCAAGATCATAGATAGCTTGAGAGCCACTAATTCCGCTTTGTTGTTAGTACTAAAACCAATGCCTATAACAAATTTATGGCAAATATGATCATATATGTAGGGAATTCCTCCAGCACCCCCTGCTGGGGGTTCCCCTTAGCATCTCCATCAAAGTATAACCATGGATGATCTTTTTCAATAACTTCAATCATAATATTCCCTTTTATGTTAGTCATGATCTCTTGAGGAAATAACCACAGAATTGTTAAACCTTTCTCTGCATACACAGCAGGAGGAAGGAATTCTCCTCGAATATGGCTAAGTTTCTAGCTAGCAATACCCCCCAAGTGAATATCATTTGGAGTGCAAGAAAGTCCTTGTAAACCCCATTATCTGACCAGGTGCTTAAAGCCTCCTCAAGAGAATTGCCAGTCCAATTAAAAAGGAATCCTGCAACTGGATGAGGCATAGTCCGACATTCGGACAATATAGGAATAGGTAATAAAAATGTGAGCAATGCTTTCATTATCATATCTAGAAAAGGGACATCTTCCAGGTCCATTCCATATAATTTTGTTTAGGTAGTCCCAGAAAGGGTAATTTCTAAAGGTGAAATTTCACCAATTGGCTCATTTGTTGGCTTTTTTTCAAAAAATAAATTCACTATTTGGTCATTTTTAGTCTCTAATATCACCTATATTTACATCAAATATGTTTTTTTATCATAATATTTGCCAAAATTTACACGTTTTAGTAGTAAATTGTATGTTTCATATTTAATATTCATCTACCTATCTAAATACATGTTTTTATTCAATCCAAAATAATCACTTAGGATAATATACTTAAGTATAATATTAGAATCCTTAAAAAATACCCTGGTCCCAGACTGGAATTTTTTGCGATAAAGCAAGCCACATAAATAATTTGCATTTAAGGGGACACTTGTATAGCTAGATAGATTCATGCCACCAGAGGTAATGAGGGAAATCCTCCTCTTCTCTGATAACCTCATATCCAATATTAGGAAGGTAAGAACCCCCAGAGAGATTCATAGACCATACTAATGTATCCTCCTTATCCATCAGTCTAATATGGCTTTCTTTAAGAGCCTTAATATATCTATGCCAAGCCAAAATATCCCCACCTTCCTCAATACCCACTGCTTCAACGCTAAGCCACCTCTGAGAAAGAACAATAGCATTAGGGAGATCATTATTTTGATCTAAAAACATATAACCGTAATTGCTTAAGACCTCAACCAAATGAATAGGGAGTCTATTATCATCCATGCTTCCATACCAAGGATCCCAACCAATTATGACCTTTCGTCGATCTCCTATCTTCCATATTAACCAGTTGCCAATGAATTTGAAGGCCTTTAAAAGAGCTCTCCACATATTCAATATAGTTTTCATAGGATTTTTCTCAGTCCTTAACCAACCAATCTTCAATATTCAAAGGAGCTATATACTTATGGTAGATAAATTTCACCCACATCTCTTCTCCCCGAAGGATTCTCCATACTCCTTTAGTTGTGAGGGACCTAGCAAAACAATGAGGGTTCTTGATACCCTAGCCCCCCATGTTCTTAGGTCTAGCCATATTTTTCTAAGTAGTCTAGTGGAGGGAGTTCCCATCCTAGTTACCTTGCCATAAGAAATTATAACAAAGCTTCTTGATTTGGTCAAGAATACCATTTGGAACAAAAGCCATAGAGACCCAGTAAACAGGCAAAGCTTCTAGGATAGATTTGATAAGAACCAATCTGCCACCTTTGGCACTTAACCACTTATGACACCATAGTTGTAGCCTCTTTTCAACCTTACCTATGAACCATACCTAGTCTCTTCTCTGGTAGTCATTGGGTTTTAAAATAAAACCCTAATATCTAAGGCCATTTTCAATGTTCTCTAAGGGAAAGTCAATTGAGTGCATATCCAATCTAAACTAGCCTAAGAGATATTCAAATGAGATAATGAAGATTTTCTTTGGTTGTACTCCATACCTAATTCATCTCCAAAACGTTTCAGCAGAGCCTAAAGAAAAATCACTTCTCTTTTAGATCCATTTGAGAACATAAGAATGTCATCCATGAAGAAAATATGAGTAACAAATAGATTGCCTCCAGCAGATATACCTTTTACAGATACTCTAGACTTTGCATTTAAGATAATTCTACTAAGTCCCTCGACTATAAGAAGGAAAAGGAGGGGATCCAAACACCCTAGTTTGAGGCCCCTCCTAGGTCTGAAGAAATGGGTGGCATATCCATTGATTAAAACAATGAAAGAAATCGAAGAAACTCGGGACACAACCCAATTTACAAACTGTAGATCGAAACCAACCTGTAGCAGCACTAATATGAGAAAAATCTAGTTGACGCGGTCATATGCCTTGGAGAGATCAACATTGACAATCAAAGTTGGAGCATGCTTATACTTGACAATATGAATGACCTATTGAGCAATGCCAACTGCATCATGAATTTTCCTACCTTGCAAGAATGCAAATTGTTCTTGAGAGACAAAATTAGATAAGATATCCTTGATCCTGGATGCAATGATTTAGAAATCAACTTATATAAACAATTGCATAATGATATAGGACAAGATTTCTCCATATTATAAGGCTTGTCAATTTTAGAAATAAGTGTAATAAAATTTGCAGTGCATGCAGCTAAAATTCTACCATTCACTCTAGATTCCTCAATAACTCTTAAGAGGTCCTCTTCAAAAACATCCTTGAAAGAAAAGAAGAACTCATATGGCCAGCCATCTGGTCTTGGGCTCTTCTCTTTTTTCATAGATGAGATAGCTTCATTTAACCCCTCAGAGGAGACTAGTTCTCGTAGATTTTGATTATGTTCGTCATTCACAAAGGATAGATACATGGCAGATACTCTCAACATTTGAGACACAAAGACTTCACCATCTTCTTGATACAATTGCTTAAAGTGATTAACCTCCAAAGATGATAAGTTCCTATGATTAGAGACCTCTTCGTCATTCTCATTATGGAGGTGCCAAATGGATTTGGTATTTTTACTATGGTTAACATAATTGTGAATGAACTTGCTATTATCATCACCACTTTTCAGCCAAATGGCTCTACTCTTATGTCTCCACTACTCTTCTTTTTCCAACATAATTTTATTCTTTTTAGATTCCAGGTCCACAATGTGTTTCTATTGGTCAATGGATCTGTACCCTTCAAGATGATTAGAATAATAGTATGCCAACACATTTTCTATGTCACTTAGCTCCTATTGTATAGAAAGCATTTTCTCTGGGGCCCAAGACAATGTTTTGATTTTAACTTTCTTCATATTATTTAAAAATTGAAAGGCAACTAGTTTCCTACTAGTATCTACATAAGGAACTCAATTATCTTTGACCAACGTAGAATAATTTGCAACCTCTAGCCAAGTGGAGCAAAATTTAAATGGGTCGAGAGGTTTGGATGGACCCAAAACCATCTCCAAGAGAATGTGAAAATGGTTTGATTCACCCTCTGGGGCCACCCATTGCTAAATATTGGAGGAAAAAATGGATACATCATAGGTCACACACTAACAACAATGGAAATGAAAGCATGAAGTATAATCAACTTATCAATGGTTAGAAACTACATAACTATGTAACATCTAATATAATGCATGCATGCGAACTATAGAAAATACAAACAATACAGTGAATGTGATAAATGGAGATAAAGGAAACGTAAACAAAAATGTAAATAGATGGATCTACAACAAATATGAATATCATGATAACAAATATAAAAATTCCAATAAATGCACTCACAATTGAATTAGACAACTATGAAGCAAATAACAGACAGGGGAGATCCGCATGCTTTAGAGTGGGATCTCACTCTGCAGTAGTAGTGACCTCTAATCAACACACAATTTCATAACTCAAATATCAAACTAAACTTGATATGATTCTTTCAAACAAAAAAATATAAGTCGGAGCTAGAGGTTCTTAGTGTTCATCACTCTTTTATACAAAAATTCCTAAATTAGGGGTAGTTTCCTCCTGGCATGGAAACCCAAAAAATAAGAGTATCAATAAGTTTCTTTGATACTGGGAGTTCATCCCCTTAAAACAAGGTACGACAATAATGCATGATCAAAAGTAGAAGGGACACAATCCAACAACTTAAATGTAAGGTTTCAAGCCTAAGATGGGGTCTGCATCGGCACTCATGACAGAAGAAGGGACTACGACCAAAAAGGAAGAAGTTATTATAACTTTCGAGTTCTCAGGTCAAAAAGTGTTCGGATCTACACCCACGACAGAAGAAGTAACTATGAATCTCGATTTACCAAGTCAAGAGGAACAAGGGACTACTGCACTCCTATGTATTCAAGTAGGGATGAATATAAAATCGCTACTACCTCTAGAAAGGAAAGGAAGCCTAACCGACCAACTCCTTATACTCCCCCTCACAAAATATCCATACCACCAGACACCAATTGGGATAAGAAAAGACATCCCAACTACAAACCTCAAAATGTGATACTTAGTAAAAAGTATGCACGCCTACCATAAGTTCGTTGTGGCTTCTTACAAGGTAGGGAAGTAAGGCACATTAACACGCCAACTGAAAAACCTATAAAATTGTCTAGTAAAACTCCAGAACAAGGACTTGTTAAGGAAGTCGATGATAAGGACGATAAACCAGAAGAGGTAGAAGACAAGGATATGAAAGATCAACATGATATTGACAATCATGGTGTCAATATCAATTGTAAAGAAAAAGAAAATGTCGCAGAAGTCCATGAAATCAATAAAGTCATTGTTAACAACAATTATGAGAGAATTGAAGTTGTAGAAGGATACAATGATGGAAATAAAAGCACTGGAGATGATCCTGATCGTGATAAAGTAGAAGAAGGAAACCAAGAATATGTTGAGACACATGAAGAGACAAAAGGATTGTTGGTCCAAGACAAGGGAATAAATCATTTGAAAGATGAAAGATCTCAATCAAACACAAATTAAGGAAACAAAAACATTGAAAGGTGTTTCAACCTTAAAAGTGCATGACGAATTTGAAAATGAAGACACATTAACCAGTCAGAGTGAAGTAATTACGATGATAGTAGTTGCCACTATAGATAAGGAAACCATACCAAATATAACTACAAGTACAACCATGTTTGAAGACCCATTGTTCAACTCTAAAGAAACTATATATGAGATACAAATCAACGTCATTCCCAAGCATCCAAGAATATCAAAATTGTACATGACAACACAAGATCTTCCTAAGAACATCAAATTAGAAAATCGGAAGAACTCCAAGAGATTAGAAGCTCAGAAGAATACCCCTTATAGTCGTTATGCTTTTATCTACAAAATCATATGCATGAAGAGATCTAAATGGAAATGTGACAAAATATTTCAAGAACTATTAAATCGTGGCACTGTTATTCATGGCAAGAATTCCATTTGAAGCATGCTTATAGAAGATTCGTGGACGAATCTTTTCAGAGCAGGATGACTTGTAATATACCCAATAGTATATTACTATTATTAATTTATTAACAATTAGGTTAATTAGTACTAATGGTCAAAGGTCACCTCCTTTCAAGGTGCGACCATTCATAGGTTAGCATGCATATATAATGTAAGCTTGTCAATGTAATATTCATCATTCAATTATAAAAATATATATATTATCAAATATGATAATCATGTAAGTATTGAAACCTTACAAGTGGTATCAGAGCTTTTTGTTCTTGCTCTTGCTCGCGCTCAAGATCCTCGCCATCTTCATTCCTCTCACTCCCCAGAAGAGGTAGAAGACAAGGATATGAAAGATCAACATGATATTGACAATCACAGTGTCAATATCAATTGTAAAGAAAAAGAAAATGTTGCAGAAGTCCATGAAATCAATAAAGTCAATGTTAACAACAATTATGAGAGAGTTGAAGTGGGGAGTGAGAGGAATGAAGATGTCGAGGATATTGAGCACGAGCAAGAACAAGAGAAAAAAGCTCTAATACCACTTGTAAGATTTCAAGCCTTACATGATTATCATATTTGATAATATATATATTTTTATAATTGAATGATGAATATTACATTGACAAGCTTACATTATATATGCATGCTAACCTATGAATGGTCACACCTTGAAAGGAGGTGACCTTTGACCATTAGTACCGATTAACCTAATTGTTAATAAATTAATAATAGTAATATACTATTAGGTATATTACAGTAAATGATCACCTTGGAGTCGACAGAGTGTCATGGCATCATGTTGTTGGTCGTGTGTCATCAATCTTCAGCCGTTGGACTAAGAAAATGGCTTGTGTCCTTCTTTCGAAAAACGAGTAAGTGAGTGTTGGATAGAAGCCTGTCGTCAACTGTTTTAGAGGAGTATGTAAACAACTACACTAGGGAAGTTTTAGCAGTAGGAATTCATCCTAACCGACACCTACAAACAAATTATTCCATAGTCACGTATAATCTTTGTTGTTAGCTCAGTTTTGGAGTATAATCTATTTATTTCAACATAAAATAAGATTGCATTTATAACATATCCATATGGAAAGGTTATGAAAGGAATTCCTGGAAAAGGTTGGAAAGGACAAGGAATATGACTTAATAGCAATTTAGGATAATGCAGGGAATCGGTCATTTACCATGCTCATCACACCCCCTAACTCAAATCGGTGCTTGTCCCTATGCAACATATTAATCGGGATTAGATTTGTGCTTGGATTCATACTGTGGGGCATTCATACAGATCAATCATAGGTTGACAGTATATCGGATTTGCAACAGTTGTTTTCCTATGGAATCCCCTTACTTTCATTATCTTTTTCCAATGATGAAATTTTTCATTTTTATCCACCATTGTTGGGCCATGCCATGGATGAATAGGATATAGCAAGAGGGGACATAAAAAATTAGACTAATAAAGTGTTGCAGAATGTCCTTGAGATTAGTGATGTAGACCCGGTTGTGAAAAAGTGTTGCATGTATATTTGGCAATGAATGTGGTTCCTTCGACTTTAGGTCTTTCATCAGCAAACTCTAGCGTTGCTCACAAGCCTCGACTGCTTTTCTTTCATAACTGCTATAAAATTATGTAAAGCTACTAATCACCTCCTCCTAGTTATGTTGTATCACTTCCCTATTATGATGATTTCTCATACGCCTATGCTATTTTCTTTTAGCTTCTTGGGAAAAGAATACCTCTTGTTGCACCCATAGTGGCTCTAAGGTTCCAACTGCTATAACCTTATGCATCTCTTCAACCCACTGTATTTCATTTACATTGGATTATCTAATATGGACATCCCCAATGAAATGATTGGGGTTCCACACTATGTTCATAACCATCAAGAATTTATTAAGGTATAATTCACAGAATAAATTTTGTCTGGCAGGGGTAGTGAAAATAAGATTTTGCAAATAGTTCCTACCTAACTGCTTGAATTTGATGGGTAACCTTGAACTCAGATGTTCAATATGGTAATGAATCCATTTTTATTTTAGGTACACTATGTATACCCTAGTAGGTGCTCTATAGGAAAGCAGCTTTGCACTGACTTATGCCTTTTTGACTAAGACTTGTTTCATGCTTTGGATATCACTATATTTTCATTCTAGTTCCTGTTTATGTTCTTGCTCGACTTCTTTTAGCTTGTATTCCAAGGATGCAACTTTGCTTTGCAGGTTTCAACTAATTTCCATTGCCCTTGCTCTCAAAATTTTGAGTTTCTGAGGGGAGATGCAGCCTTCTAAATATGGCCTAGCTAGTTCCTTCCACTTGTTTCATTGTGTTGCCATTTCTTCTAGTTGAGACGTGATCTTTTCAATTTTATTGACTGCTACAATGAATTTGATTGGCATTGTATTCACTGCTTCTTGGAGAATATTCCTTTGTGCATCAGGGGGTAGCTCTTGTTGAATATTGTAACTTCAAAGAATATTATATTTGTACTTTATTATTCCGGAGATGTTTCATTCCTCCGTGAAGATCTTATTGTATATCCGGAGATGTTTATTCCTCCGTCGGAATGTGGTAACTCGGGTTATTAGACTTCCCTATTGGGGGTCGGCCCTGTATGTGTTATGTGGGTCAAAGGGTTATTAGACCACCCTAGAGGGGTCGGCCCAGTTAGTTGTAGTGGGATATTTAACCTATTGGTTAAATACGAGCCTACGTGTACTTGTGTAAAATACATATCAGAGTAGTGTATAAATAGAGGAGGTGTGTTCCTCATTAGACACACTCACTCACTTGAGAAAGGCGCATTTGTGGAGGAGAGGTCTGCTATGGAGGAGAAGGAGCTTATGCTCAGGGTTTGCATCTTTGTATATTGCTGGTCATCTATATTGAGGAAGCTTTACTGGGTTTTCTACCCCATGAGGGTTTCCCAAGATAAATCTCTGTCTCTTGTGTTTATGCTATGCTTGTTGTTTCTTCAGTGATCCTGTATATGCTATTATTGTGAAATGGAATGTAATGCTGCTATTTTCTGTCTTAGCATATTGAATTTTAACATGGTATCAGAGCTAACCTGAAGGAAGACAAGGTATGGCACTAAAGACACTTGCTTTACTTACGACAATTTGAAGGTTAGGGTTTTACATAGCAAAAACCAGTCATCGTAGCACTTTCGCTATAAATCAGTTTTGGCGAAGTTTTCGGATCTGAAATTGTTACAGGACGAAGCTACAATATCCAGGCACCTTGTGTCCAAAGGACAGCCTCTAATTCGTTGTACTTTGTGATTTATGATCTGTACAATATAGGGTTTCTGCCTCTTCCAGATCTGAGTCAAAATCAGGTGACCTTGGGAAAAAGGTCATATCTTGGGCTAGGAAGCTCCAAATGAAATTTCGTAAAACGTGACAGGTAGTAAACAGTCTGCACTATCTCAGAAAACTTTTTCAGAGGCCGAAGTTGAACCAGTGACACGTGGCACTCCGTACAAGTGCGCTCTCCTGTATTATCCCATAAACAGGTCACGTTGCGACACTTGGCATAACTCTCTCTCAGAAAATCCAATTGAGGTCAGACCTGTCAGGATGGAAAGATAACAGGCCGAGCTATCTCAGAAAACTTTTTCAGAGGCCGAAGGTCAAACAGTGACACGTGGCACGCCGTACAAGTTCGCTCTCCTGTATTTTCCCAAAACAGGTCACGTTGCGACATTTGGCATAACTCTCTCTCAGAGAATCCAATTGAGGTCAGACCTGTCAGGATGGAAAGATAACAGGTCAGGCTATCTCAGGAAACTTTTTCAGGCCCTGTGGATCAAAATTTTTAGAGTTACACCAGAAACAATCAGGTACATATTTCTGTCAAAACAGAATTATTTTTTGGTACCTTCATTCATGACTTCCGGAATTTAGGGCTTTGGAGAAAGTTGAAATTTTTATAATCGGAGACCACGGCTGGATGCTACTCATAAAAATAGAAATTTAGAGACCAAGATCAGAATTTTTTGTTGGGCAGAAGGCCGGGCTTGATTAGACCCTAGTTCGGGACTTTGATCAGAAAAGCGGAAAATTAGGGCTTCTGTAAAAAATGGGAATTTTTGAAATCTGTGACCACGGCTGGAAGCTCCTCAGAAAAATAGGAGCTTAGAGCTTTGGATCAAACTTTTTGATGGGGCAAAAGAGTGGGCTTCATCAAACCCCAGTTCAGGGTCACGTCCAGTGAAACCGAAAGTTTCAAAGGCAAAATTAAGGAGTAAAATTTTGCAATTTTCAAATTCTGAATATATCAGTTTGATCAGCTCATCAAGGCGCATATCTCTATCCTTTCGGAAGTTTGAAATTCAAAGTTTGAATTTTTGGGGTTTCTCTGACAAACCCATATCCAGCTCCAGGTCCAGTTCTTGCAAATCAAGTGGATAGGGTTAATCCTAGAAGAAGATGGATTGGTCACCTACACAAGTGAAGGAGTTAATGTTTCAGAGGGAGATGAGGCTAAGGCTTTACATAAGGAGATTACAAGCGATCTCGACAGGTATGACTCATCGAGGTATGTTTTGAGATTTGTTCATGATTAAGTTTATGATATGTTTGTCTTCATGTTATTACAATTAGTACAATCTTGATTTTAGATTTGTTGTATCACCTTAACAAAATTATGAATGCATGATAGAAGATATTCATTGGTTAGGGTGTTGACACTTATGATTGTACTAATGCATTATGGTGTTGTGTGAGGTTGAGGTTGTCTGCTAACAAGATACAGGTACATCACAAAAGACAAATCAGGCTCCATAACCATGAAAACATGAAGACAAAGACTCATCCATAATCTTTGTTCTACTTACGAGGTATGTATGACTTTGTTATATTATGCTTAATCTATGAGACATGCAGGTTCTAGCTCAGGATCTCTAAATCATTGAAGAGGTTGTTTAGGCATGTTGTACATAACCAAGTAGGTATACTAATCCAGGTATGTTTCCCATGAATCTTACCTTGTGTTAGGATCCCTTATATAAGTATACTTGGAATGATTGGTTATGCTTATTCATAAAGTTAGTAATCAAGGGATTATGCATATTATATCTTTTATCAATGATATGCATGAGTAAAAGAAGACTTCCCTGAAATCTTGAATACTAATGTTTATTAACTATAATCATGACTATACGTTTTCAAGATTATTTAGTACTATAATGTTTTGATAGCATTTAGAATATACTAATGAGTGTATGTTTGTGTATGAGATCATGAGGATGACTCTTGAGTATGCACAGTGGTACAGAATGAATAGAAGTTCAAAAGACATACAGAAGATCAAGCGGGAGGCAGCCACACAAACATAAAAGATAAGTATTTGAGTTGCTATTTGAAATAGTAATGATATTGCCTGCATGCATATTTGCATTCCTAGAATATATAATGCTGAGTGTAAACATTCATAGAGCATTGAACAGTATACAACTAATGTGCATATGTTTGGTAAGTTGGACAAACATTCCATTGTTGCTTGTCTAGAATGAAACCTCTTTGTTGACATGCTGAGAGTTGTGCACACTCTCGATAGTATGTTCTGGTAGAGATGGAAGGCATCTAGATAGCCACTGTATGCATACAGGATATGGGAAAGTGTTGTGCCAAAGTATTGGTCAAAATAGTTGCATCACTATGTAAATAATATCTATATGCATAATAGGTTATCTTTTGATGATTATGAAGTATTACTAATCATGTACTTAATTTTGATTTGTAGGAAAGGTCATGAAGAATGATGGACACCGTACAAGTGGTGGATGTTCAATCAAGAAGATTTACAAATCAAACAAAATATAGAAGGCTCATGGCTAGAAGTTTCTCTTAGAAAGGGGAAGAGAATCACAACAAGATGTTTGCTCCAAGTATGGTGTAATTAAAGAAGAAGTGTGAATCAGGTTCTGTATAGGTACCTAGGATCAATAATAAATTGATAAGCTTAATAATCACCATGGGTGATGTGGATCTCAACCTTTGCTACAAGGTTGAATATGATACACATATGACATGGATGCAAGAAGGAACTCACTACAGAGTTCGAATGATATTGAGGCTCATATCAGTAGACCCATCTAAGGAGAGATGGCACAGATAGATATGCAGAAGATCATTCAATACAGAAATGAAAAAATGAAAGATCTCAAATTGATGCTTTACTTCCTAGGTCTGGAAGTATGGCAAGGCTCAGAAGGAATATTTCTCAACCAGGGAAAGTATGATGAGAAATATGACTTGAGGTGTTGGAACGGCCACTCTTATGGATTCCAACTTGAAGCTGTTAGGGGATAACTCATCAGAGTTAGTGGATATAACTCTGTACAGTCGAATTATTGGGTCTTTGATATATCTAACATATACTAGGTTAGATATATGCTTTGTTATGAACACCTTGAGTTAGTATCTAGTGGAAACTAGATATGTTTACCTGATAGTTGCAAAGCATGTGATAAGGCACATAAAGGACATGATAGAATTTGATCTATGCTATCTTGAAGATCATGACTTCAGATGGCTATTCAGATTCCGTTTGGGCAGGAAGTGTATCAGACAAGAAGAACACATCGAGAGGATGTTATTGTCTGGTTTTAGCCATGATCTCGTGGTTTAGATGGAAGCAGTCTAGTGTGGCTCTCAGCACAAGCGGAATATATGGCTGCTTGCTCTGCTAGTTGTGAAGAAGTTTGGCTTTAGGATTGTTTGACTTAGAGATAGAACCAACTGAGATCCTATGTGATAATTAGAGTTGTATCAAGATGACATAGAATCTAGTGTTCCATGATAAGTCAAAGAACATAGGGAACTAACAAGTTATGTCACAGAAAGGAACTCTAAAAGTTTGAATTTGTAACAGGTTACCGTTGTACTAACCAAGCCTCTACGTTAAGTGAAGAAGTTACCAACCAAACCTCTGTCTCGAGTGAAGTTTGAATACTTCCGAGACAAGCTTGGTGTAGTTCAAAAGGACCCTCCTCGAAAGGGGGAGTAGTATAGTCACTGCTGATGAGATTGTCTCATCGAACAACAAGGTCGATGATGAGGTAACCTGTTCTCTACACCCAGTTACTTAGAAATTTTTAGATTTAGGACTCTCTTACTTAGAATACTTAGTTTTAAGAATACATGCTAGTTGTGATGTATACATGTTTTGATGTTAGATGTATTAGTAAGAATACATGCTAGATGTGATGTATACATGTTTTGATGTATTAGTAAGAATACATGCTAGTTGTGATGTATACATGTTTTGATGTTAGATGTATTAGTAAGAATACATGCTAGATGTGATGTATACATGTTTTGATATTAGATGTATTAGTAAGAATACATGCTAGATGTGATGTATACATGTTTTGATACATGCTAGTTGTGATATATATATGTTTTGGTGTAATGTATACATGTTTTGATGTATTGGTGAGAATACATGCTAATGTGTTAACTGCTCTTGTATAGATGAGAATACAGAAGGGGATTGGATCATCCCTGGACTTTCAGTCCTAAAGAGAACCGTAGATGTAAGGTCTCCGAGAATGAAGTCCTTAGTGGATAGTTGAGGGGATTGGATCATCCCTGGACTTTCAGTCCTAAAGAGAACCGTAGACGTAAGGTCTCCGAAAATGAAGTCCTTAGTGGACAGTTGAGGGGATTGGATCATCCCTGGACTTTCAGTCCTAAAGAGAACCATAGACGTAAGGTCTCCGAGAATGAAGTCCTTAGTGGACAGTTGAGGGGATTGGATCATCCCTGGACTTTCAGTCCTAAAGAGAACCGTAGACGTAAGGTCTCCGAGAATGAAGTCCTTAGTGGACAGTTGAGGGGATTGGATCATCCCTAGACTTTCAGTCCTAAAGAGAACCGTAGACGTAAGGTCTCCGAGAATGAAGTCCTTAGTGGACAGTTGAGGGGATTGGATCATCCCTGGACTTTCAGTCCTAAAGAGAGCCGTAGACGTAAGGTCTCCGAGAATGAAGTCCTTGATGGACTTGAGGGGATTGGATCATCCCTGGACTTTCAGTCCTAAAGAGAGCCGTAGACGCAAGGTCTCCGAGAATGAAGTCCTTGATGGACTTGAGGGGATTGGATCATCCCTGGACTGTCAGTCCTAAAGAGAGCCGTAGACGCAAGGTCTCCGAGAATGAAGTCCTTGATGGACTTGAGGGGATTGGATCATCCCTGGACTGTCAGTCCTAAAGAGAGCCGTAGACGTAAGGTCTTCGAGAATGAATTGAGTGGATTAAATCATCCTTGGACAGTAAATCCAGTAATTCCGAAAGGAAGGATAGTCATAAATGAATTGTGGTTGGATTAAATCATCCTTGGACAGTAAATCCAGTAATTCCGAAAGGAAGGATAGTCCTAAATGAATTGTGGTTGGATTAAATCATCCTTGGACAGTAAATCCAGTAATTCCGAAAGGAAGGATAGTCCTAAATGAATTGTGGTTGGATTAAATCATCCTTGGACAGTAAATCCAGTAATTCCGAAAGGAAGGATAGTCCTAAATGAATTGTGGTTGGATTAAATCATCCTTGGACAGTAAATCCAGTAATTCCGAAAGGAAGGATAGTCCTAAATGAATTGTGGTTGGATTAAATCATCCTTGGACAGTAAATCCAGTAATTCCGAAAGGAAGGATAGTCCTAAATGAATTGTGGTGGGATTAAATCATCCTTGGACAGTAAATCCAGTAATTCCGAAAGGAAGGATCGTCCTAAATGAATTGTGGGATTAAATCATCCTTGGACAGTAAATCCAGTAATTCCGAAAGGAAGGATCGTCCTAAATGAATTGTGGGATTAAATCATCCTTGGACAGTAAATCCAGTAATTCCGAAAGGAAGGATCGTCCTAAATGAATTGTTGGATTAAATCATCCTTGGACAGTAAATCCAGTAATTCCGAAAGGAAGGATAGTCCTAAATGAATTGTTGGACTAATCATCCTTAGACAGCAAATCCAGGAGGGATAGTCTTAAATATGATTGTGGTTGGACTAATCATCCTTAGACAGCAAATCCAGGAGGGATAGTCTTAAATATGATTGTGATTGGACTAATCATCCTTAGACAGCAAATCCAGGAGGGATAGTCTTAAATATGATTGTGGTTGGACTAATCATCCTTAGACAGCAAATCCAGGAGGGATAGTCTTAAATATGATCGTGTGATGACGATGCTGCTGATCGTGTGATGACGATGCTGCTGATCGTGTGATGACGATGCTGCTGATCGTGTGATGACGATGCTGCTGATCTTGTGATGACGATGCTGTTGATCGTGTGATGACGATGCTGATGATCGTTTGATGACGATGCTGATGATCGTGTGATGACGATGCTGATGATCGTGTGATGATGATGCTGATGACGATGCTGATGATCGTGTGATGACGATGCTGATGATCGTGTGATGACGATGCCGATGACGATGCTGATGATCGTGTGATGACGATGCTGATGATCGTGAGATAAACGATGCTGATGACGATGCCGATGATTATAGTGATATCGACACTATTGACATTGATGTTCCAGTAACTGGTTGAGTTACTGATGAAGATGATTTGAAGAAAGCTTCCAATGATTTATAGATGTATCATATATGATGACTCATTGCTCTTGCAGATGTTGTTATAATATACTAATAAATGTGTGATTATGTATGAGACCTCAAGGATAACAAAATGATGATACTAATAAGCATGCATAGTGATTAAGGATGGATGTAAGTTCAAGGACAGGTAATCCAGGAAGCAAAGATCAAGAGGGAGCACACTCTAGTTGTTCCTGCAAGAAAGCAAAGGAGAACACTTCAGTAGTTTCTACAAGGATGTAGATATTCATAGGGAGTTGACCACTTCTCACAATCCACATAAGAATGGAGTTGCAGAAAAGAAGCAAAGACTGAGAGGGAGTCAACCCAACAAATAAAACAAAGATAAGTATTTGAATTGTCATTACTTGCATATTTTATTGTTTAAATAATACTGTTCAATAATGTATATACTGATGTTCCTAGAATTAGGTTGTGTATTATACATATTAGAATAGTTGCATTGATGGACAGTATACTACTAATATGCATGGGTAAGTGGCCTATGGCACTGTACAACATTCCATTGCTACTTATCTAGAATGAAACCTCTTTGCTGACATGTTGGGAGTTGTGCACACTCTTAACAATGTTCTGGTAGAGATTGGAAGGCATCTAGAAAGTTACGGGATATGGATAAATGTTGTATTGAAGCATTGGCTAAGATAATTGCATGAATGTATGACATATTTCTTTATGTGTAAGAATTTGTTCTGAAAACTATGAGATGTTTTCTAATCATGCAATTTAACTTGTTGTGTAGGAAAGATCGTATGCCATCACCTACAAAAGAAGAACTACAACATTTGTTCAGCAACAAAATTATCTATTGAAGATATTGAAGTTCCCAGGATATGGGAAGAATGCCATGATCCGTCGATCATGAAGAATGATGTTTGGGATGTAGTCCCAAGACCTGAAGGGAAGTTTGTTATGACTTCCATATGGATCTATCAAGATCAAGCATGTTGCAGATGGCAGCATAGAGCAATATAAAAGTGATGAAATAGAAGATACACCAGATGGATTTCAAGACAACTTTCTTGAATGGTGTAGTTGAAGAAGAAGTGTATGTGGAGCAACCACTTGGTTCTAAGACACATGACAGGGAGTCATATATGTGCAGAACTTGGGTGTGATGCACCACTTTCTAGGTATGGAGGTGTGGTAGAGTGCAGATGGAATCTTTCTTGGACAAGGGAAGTATGTAGTAGAGATCCTGAAGAGGTTCGGGATGATGGACTGCAAGGCTATAGCATTGAACCTGAAGCTTTTGTGTGATGCTTCATCTGAACAAGTTGATGTCACTATGTATCGTGAGATGATTGGGTCCTTGATGTACCTGATGAACATGAGACCAGATATTTGCTTTGCGATGAACACATTGAGCCAGTTCCTGACAGATCTGAGGAGTGTTCACCTGGTTGCTGTAAAGCATATTCTGAGGTACCTGAAAGGTACAGTGGATTATGGGCTCAAGTATGAAGTGAATCAAAAGTTTAACCTACAGGGTTATGTTGATTCAGATTGGGAAGGACGTGCTACAGATAGGAAGAGCACATCTGGGTGCTTCTTCAGTATGGGATCAGGTGTGATCTCTTGGTTCAGCAGGAAGCAGTCCTGCATAGCACTGAGTACAGCTGAGGTAGAGTATGTTGCAGCCTGTTCAGCTAGTTGTGAGGCAGTATGGCTATGGAAGCTACTGTCTGAGTTATTTGATCTCCCGTTGGATGCTACTGGTATCTTTTGTGATAACCAGAGTTGTGTGAAGCTGTCCGAGAACCCAGTGTTTCATGACAGGTCGAATAACATAGAGATCAAATATCACTATATCAGGGATATGGTGTAGAGAGGAGCTGTGAAGCTCCTGTACATTGCGACGAACGAGCAGATTGCAGATGTGATGACGAAGCCACTAGCCAGGGTGAAGTTCGAGTACTTCAGGGAGAGGCTTGGTGTTCTTCAGATTGATGACACTTCGAGGAAGAAGTGATGGAGACATTTGCAAAAGCCATTCCAAGCATGTTGGAAGGAGGATCCTTCACATGGCAGTGGATGTAAGTGCTGGATGATGAGCATCAGGACGATGCTCCAGTTACTGCTCTGTATACGCATCATGTTGGATGCTGGATATGATTAGTTGGATCATTTATATATGTACGCATCATGTTGGATGTTGGATATGATCGGTTGGATCATTTGTATGTATTTTGTATATGCATCATGTTGGATGATTGGACCATGTATGGTGATATGTATCATGTATTTGTATTTATATCAGGTGGATACACTGTATGATCAGGTGGATCATGTATGATGATATGTATCAGGTAGATACTTGGTATGCATCAGGTAGATGCATTATATGATTAGGTGGATCATGTATGGTGATATGTATCATGTATTTGTATTTGTATCAGGTGGATACACTGTATGATCAGGTGGATCATGTATGATGATATGTATCAGGTAGATACTTGGTATGCATCAGGTAGATGCATTGTATGATTAGGATGATCATGGATGACGAGCTTCAGGATGTTGCTCCAGATGATATGCAGTAGGATGTTTTAGTGATGATGATCAGGATGATCATGTGTACATCAGGATGATGTATGGTGAGTATCAGGTTGATACTCTGTGGCCGTGGAACAGGTTGTGCAGATAAGCATGTAATTTGTGCCCTAGGAGATTTGCAGATAGTCTTTCGAGGTTTTTCCTATGGCATGTAATTTGTACCCTGGGATATCTGGAAAATGCTCTTTCGAGGTTTTGCTTGGGAGGACATATAATTTGTGCCCTGGGAGATCTACAGATAGTCTTTCGAGGTTTTGCCTATGGCATGTAATTTTTGCCCTGGGATATCTGGCAGATGCTCTTTCGAGGTTTTGTCCTATGGCATGTAATTTGTGCCCTGTGAGATCCGATAGGTTGATCCGTGTGCTCGTAATCAGTCCTGGGATGCTCTTTCAAGGTTTTTCCATGACCACATGTAATTTGTGCCCTGGGAGATCCGATAGGTTGAGCCTTGTGCTCGTAATCAGTCCTGGGATGCTCTTTCGAGGTTTTTTGGTGACCGCATGTAATTTGTGCCCTAGGAGATCCGATAGGTTGAACCTTGTGCTCGTAATCAGTCCTGGGATTCTCTTTCGAGGTTTTGTGGTGGGGTCACATGTAATAAGTCTTGGAGATCTGGACAGGATGAAAAAGGCCTCAAATGCTCTTTAGGGTTCTTGCTAGTCAAGAGACTCTTTTAAGGTTTTGTGACGCACATAATAAGTCCTGAGATTTCCACAGTATGGCTAGTGATGACGAAGACCTGCAGGTGGTGGGCCTACATCCAGTATGAAAAAGGACTGGCTTTGTAGAACTTCCTATGACGAGTAGATTCAGAGATTGATTGAGATAGCAGCAGCAGTGAGGATGATCCAGAGAAGATGACTTGTGCTAGAAGACCTGTGTCGAGAAATACCTTCCTAGTTAAGAGGTTGTGTTGATGTATATGTAACTTTGGAATGTATTTCACATATATGCATATTGTATTCCTATAGAAATGTTATTATTCCTCTATACGGAAGTGTCGTCATTTGTATTGTAAGTGTCGTAACTTATACTTGATGGGTTATTAGACCACCTTGTTGGGGTCGGCCCTGTATAAGTCATGTGGGTCAAAGGGTTATTAGACCACCCTATTGGGGGTCGGCCATGTGGGTCAAAGGGTTATTAGACCACCCTAGTGGGGGTCGTCCCAGTCAGCATTATGTTAAGTGGTTAAGTTGAGGCCGACCTAGTTGAGTAAAGGTCAAGTCAAGTTAGTGTATAAATAGAGAGTGTGTCTCTCTCATTTTACACATTATATTCTCTCACTCACACTTGGGAGAGTGGCGCACTTGTGGAGGAGAAGGCTTTGTTGCTAGGAGAAGACTATCTCTTGTATTTTAGTTGTATCATTGCTCTATCTATGTCTGAGGAAGTTATTGGGGTTTTTCACCTTTATGGTTTTCCCCAAGTAAACTATGTGTCTCTTGTGTGCTTGCATTATTGTGTCCATGATTGATATGCTGTAGATTTGCTATACATGTTGTTCTCTCAGTTAAGATCCTAGATCATATTGAAGTAAATTCTGAAAGTTTAACAATATGCAGGTGTCTTTGCTGAACCAGTGGGATTATCGCCTTCAAGAGACCTTTCTAGTAATAGTTTAGCCACATCTACATCTAAGCAGGAAATTATGGCTATTTTGCATGCATTACAGAAGTGGTCACCATACCTATTCGGGAATTATTTATGCATCAAGACTGATCTTCAGAGTCTAGAAAATTTCCTAGAACAATGGGTCTCCTCCCCAGCACACCTAAAATGGGTTATCCAACTCATGGGTTATGCCTATGCGATCACTTACAAGAATGGTAAGGACAATATGGTGGCAGATGCTCCTTCTCACACATTTGATGACCCAGTTTCTCTTATAGCTATTTCTCTGCTTGTTCCAAATTGGTTTCAATATGTTCAATAGGGCTATCTCTTCTATGAACTACATGCTTCTTCATCAGCAGGGCACTCTGGGTTCCTCAAAATGTATAACCAAGAACAATGTCACTTCTTTTTGCACGTACTGAAAATGAAAATTCAACAGATGGTGGTTGACCATGATACTTTCCAAGTCAACAAGGGTGAAATGACACTTCTTTCGGGCCTACTTGAACCCTTTCCCATCCCTACACAAATTTAGACAACTATTCCTATGGATTTCCTAGAAGTGCTCCAGTGGTACAATACCACATCTAAAAGGACACCATATGAAGCAGTCTATGGACAAGAACCACCAGTTCTTCTTCCATACACCCTCCGCAGCTCCCAGTTCGGGACATTGACTCGGTTCTTCGAAATCGCTATCAAATTCTTCTCATTCTACAGGACAATCTTCACATGGCAAGAATTTGACTGAAACAAAAAGCCAATCAACACAGTTATGAGCGCACTTTTCACACAACTGATATGGTCCTTCTTCGTCTATAGCCTTCCAAGCAATCCTCCATGAAACTCAAAAGGTGTTAGTGGGATAGAATGCAATCTGAGGATGCTATAGGGGAACCAATCCTTCAGATTCTGCATCAATTTCCACATCTAAAGCTTTGAGGACAAAGCTTTTTCTAAGGGAGAGGGGATGTTAGGAACCCATGCCAACCCTTCTATTTACTTTGTTAGTATATTGTTGTTGGATGCATATGCTTTGTAAGTCGTCCCGTAGTATTTGGTGATCCATAGTTTGTATTATTGTTGTTGGATGCATATGCTTTGTAAGTTGTCCCATAGTAATTGTTGATCCATATTTTGTATTGGCCCATGGTTTGTATTGACACATGGTATTGGCTCCTAGACTTAGTATATAAGTTTGTGTTGAGACTAATGAAGGTACGGTGAAGTTATTTATATTGAGTTTGCTCAAAGGAGGTTTCCCCCTCGAAGTGGCCTGCGATCAATATAAAAGTGATTCTGAGTTCTGTTATTTCTGCTATTTCGTGTGTTTTCATTAATTAATTATTGTAGGTTCTTCACACCTAATTTGGATCTACCAATAAGAATTTATTTTGAATCTCCCAAAACTTCTTAATTTTGGTCCTTTTAGAATATCGAACTTGTACGGACTTCCAGGTATCCAATATTTTGGAAATATGTCTAAAACTTATACCATAGATACTTTGGTCCTTACACTCTCTGATGAAACTAGTCTCACTCAATTTTGACCTCGCATTACCCAGATATGACCTTTTTACCTAGAACACTTGTTTTAGACTAGTTTTTGTACTAGTCAAAAACCCTAGATCCCGAGGTCAATATCTACGAACCTGTAATGTATCGGGATATGAATTGTGGACCACAGCTAGTGCGACTGGTTATAGAAGTGGGTTTTTAATCTTACTCTTTGAATCCTTTCAGAAAAAAAAAATTATAGCGAAAATTCCAAGATGGCACGTTTTGAAGAACCCAGTCCCAAGGAAAGAGCTCTGATACCAAATGTTAAGCAAAAAATTTCCAAAAATAGTATGAAAAGAGAATAAATAGATCAGAAAGAATAATCCATGACTTGATTGATGAAAGTGGATGAATAACAAGCCTCTTTGAGGGGGAAACCTCCTTACACAATGTACTGAGTACACAAGACAAGACAAAACAATATAGTCCAAATGAAAGGTCTCCTTCCTATATATAGGAGATTGAGGGGTTCAATCCCAACTAACTGACCCAAGTCAACATAACTAATATAACCATACTAATGAAAATTACCACTAATGGACCAAAGCCGACATCAAAACGAATTTAATGAACCACAATATAGGGGGAAATGTGGCCATATTTAGGGCTTAACAAATATCCCTAATAGATAGGATAGATAACATAAATCCATATAAGATTAAATATAGTTAAATAAAATGAATAATGAGATTATTACCAATAAAATGATGGTGTTGTATATATAACTCCTAAAGGCACATTTGGTGGGTATTCACAAAAAAAATTGCAACTCTTAGTTGAATATTTATTTATTTATTATTTATTGTTAAGTATTAATGTAGTATTATCTCATATTATATATTTTATGTGTGTTATAATATGTCCCATCATTATCTTTGAACAAGACCCTTTAAACTTACCCGAGAGTTGTCTCGTGATGCCTTATCACAATACAACCCATTGCTTATGTTTTTAGGTGCATTAATTTGAAATTTCTTATTCTAATAATGACGTGTATGAATCAAATATGATAGATCATATGCTTAGTTCCAATATTATTAATAGAGATAGTGTGTATTCAAAATCTTTTAGCTTGAGACAAAGTTTGGAATATAAAATATTGAAATGATTTCTCCACAAGGAATATGATATTGTTGAGAGGTTAAATAAAAGGATGAGATTGATTAAATAAATTCCTCCTCTTCCAATTGTTACTAGTTATTTTGGTGGGGTAGAAAAGGATGGTAGATGTGTTGCAGTCGTTCTTCTGAAAATTAACATTGATCACTTTTTCAAGATGAAACTAAATTGTGGATTAGGCACTAATTCAAAGGAAAAACTATTGTCTCTTTGGTGTTTGGTCAAGTTTGCTTCTTCTTTGGGTATTAACACATTGGAGATATACGGTGACTCCTTGATTATTGTTAACTCGGCCAAAAATAAATATAACTTACAGTCAATTGCTCTTCATTAGTGGTGCTTGCATACAGTGAAGATTCTGGGAAGCTTTAATGAATGGGGAATTGATCACATTTTTAGGGAACTAAATTCAGTTGCAAGTTCTATTTCAAAGGAGGCTTTGATGTTGGAGGAAGGAATTATGTTATGGTAGGAGTTCATAGAAGACAATGTTGAAAATTGGGGTTCAGTCCTATATTTTTCTTAATATGCTCTCTCTTTCTTGCTACTATTAGAATGATGTGGGATCTTAGTCGGTGTATTTGGGACTTTTTTGTACCTATACACTCTGGACTATATGGTATCCTTGATAGATTTTCAAATACTTTTTGCTAAGTCTTTAGACTGACATTTTTTGGCTCTGTTTTGAACTATGTTCAAGAGACCGTTATGGAACTGTCATTATACTTATTTGGACAATTTGGGTTTGAAGGTTGTACTTTTTTATTCACCTGAATAACAAAAGTATAGTTTTTTTTGCTTGAAAAAGGATATATCATGGAAAAGAAAAATTTCAGGATCATGAAAACCAACTTTGATTAAGATGAAATTTGTTGTTGATGTATATGTAACTTCGGAATGTGTTTCACATATATGTATATTGTATTCCTATAGAGATGGTATTATTCCTCTATAAGGAAGTGTCGTTATTTATATTGTAAGTGTCGTAACTTATACTTGATGGGTTATTAGACCACCTTATTTGGGGTCGACCCTGTATAAGTCATGTGGGTCAAAGGGTTATTAGACCACCTTATTGGGGGTCGGCCATGTGGGTCAAAGGGTTATTAGACCACCCTATTGGGGGTCGGCCCACTCAGCATTATGTTATGTGGTTAAGTTCGAGCCTACATGAGTTAGGTAAAAAGGCAAGTCAAGTCAAGTATAAATAGAGTGGAGGCACTCTATTTACTCACTCACTTCTCACACATGCACTCAAGGAGGAGTGGCGCACTTATGGAGGAGGAGGATCTGCTGCTAGGTTATGGCTATCTCTCTTGGTTGGTTGTATCATTGCTCTATCTATATCTGAGGAAGTTATTGGGGTTTTTCACCTTTATGGTTTTCCCCAAGTAAATCTTTGTGTCTCTTGTGTGCTTGCATTATTGTCTCCATGATTAATATGCTGTAGATATGATGTACATGTTGTTCTCTCAGTTAATATCCTAGATCAGATTGAAGTAAATTCTGAAAATTTAACATGGTATCAGAGCTAGCCTGAAAGAAGGCATGATATGGCATGTATGACACTTGTTGCACTTACGATGCTAGGGCTTGATATAGAAAAAACCAGTCATCGTATCACTTTCGCTATAAATCCGTTTTGGAGAATTTTTCGGATCTGAAATGGTTACAGGACGAAGCTTAGATCTCTAGGTACCTTGTGTCCAAAGGACAACCTCTAATTCGTTGTACTTTGTGATTTATGATCTGTGCAATATAGGGTTTCTACCTCTTCCAGATCTGATTTAAAATCAGGTGACCTTGGGAAAAAGGTCATATATTGGGCTAGGAAGCTCCAAATAAAATTTCGTAAAAAGTGACAGGTAGTACACAGTCTGTACTATCTCAGAAAACGTTTTCAGAGGCCGAAGGTCAAACAGTGACACGTGGCATGCCGTACAAGTTCGCTCTCCTGTATTTTCCCAAAACAAGTCACGTTGCGACATTTGGCATAACTCTCTCTCAGAACATCCAATTGAGGTCAGACCTATCAAGATGGAAAGCTAACAGGTCAGGCTATCTCAGAAAACGTTTTCAGACCCTGTGGATCAAAAATTTTGGAGTTACACCAGAAACAATAAGGTACATATTTCTGTCAAAACAGAATTATTTTTTGAGTACCTTCATTCATGGCTTCCGGAATTTAGGGCTTCGTAGAAAGTTGGAATTTTTGTAATCCAAGACCACGGCTGGATGCTACTCATCAAAATAGAAATTTAGAGACCAAGATCAGAATTTTTGGTTGGGAAGAAGGCCGGGCTTGATTAGACCCTAGTTCGGGACTTTGATCAGAAAAGTGGAAAATTAGGGCTTCTGTAAAAATGGGAATTTTTGAAATCTGTGACCATGGCTGCAAGCTCCTGAGAAAAATAAAAGCTTAGAGCTTTGGATCAAACCTTTTGACTGGGCAGAAGAGTGGGCTTCATCAAACCCCAGTTCAGGGTCATGTCCAGTGAATCCAGAAGTCTCAAAGGCAAAATTGAGGAGTGAAACTTTGTAGTTTTCAAATTCTGAATATACCAGCTTGATCAGCTCATCAAGGCGCATATTTCTATCCTTTCAGAAGTTTGAAATTCAAAGTTTGAATTTTTGGGGTTTCTCTGACAAACCCATATCCAGCTCCAACTCCAGTTCTTGCAAATCAAGTGGATTAGGTTAATCCTAGAAGAAGATGGATTGGTCACCTGCATAAGTGAAGAAGTTCCTGTTTCAGAGGGAGATGAGGCTAAGGCCTTACATAAGAAGATTACAAGCGATCTCGACAAGTATGACTCATCGAGGTATGTTTTGAGATTTGTTCATGATTAAGTTTATGGTATGTTTGTCTTCATGTTATTATGGTTAGTACAATTTTGATTTTAGATTTGTCGTATCACCTTAATAAAATTATGAATGAAGTCATTCATTTATTAGGAGTGTGAAACTTATGTTTGTACTAACACATTGTGATGTTGTATGAGTTTTATGTTGTCTACTAACATGAAAGGTACACCAAGAAGACAAATCATGTTTTGGTTCAAGAACATATGATCATGATGACATGAGGACAAAGATTCATCCATTTCCATGGATCTCATAGAAGATCCCTTCTCGAGGTATGTATAACTTGGTTTTATAATGGTTAACTTATGAGACATGCAGGTTACTAGCACAAGTCACTAAAGAGAACCAGAAGACATTATGTGGGTATGTTAGACATAAATAGCTAGCATGCTAATCCAGGTATGTTTTTCCTATATCAAGCTAGAATCCTACCTTGTGTTAGGATCTTATACTGTTGTTGATAATAATTATTCATGAAGTCATAGGTTTGAATAATCATGGTTGGATGTATATTATTGTTATTACTATAATTGATGATATGACTAACCAGAAGAATCATGAAAGTATAGGTTTGAATAATCACAGGTTTTATGCACATTATATCTCTTATCTTAATTGATGATTCAACTAACGCGAAGAGTCATAGGTTTGAGTAATTATAGGTTTAGACATGTTATGTTTCTTATGATTTGACTAACCATAAGAATCCTACATAAACCTTGAATGCTAATGCTTATTATTTCTGTTTGAAATGATCATGACTATACATGCTTGAGATTATTGTGTTTTAATAGTATACTAATGAATGTATGATTTTATATCAGATCACAAGGATAACACATTCATGATACTAATAAGCATGCATAGGGACCAAGGATGAATATGAGTTCAAGAACAGGTAATCCAGGAAGCAAAGATCAAGAGGGAGTACACTCCAGTGGTTTATGCAAGGATGCAGATATTCAGAGGGAGTTGACCATCTCTCTACATCCCACAACAGAAAGGTGTAGAAGAAGCTACTTCAGATTAGGACTCCAACAGCTCCTGCAAGGAAGTGAAGACTCAGAGGGAGTCCACCCAACGAACAAACAAAGATAAGTATTTGAATTGTCATTTCTTAAATAATACTGTTCAATAATGTATATACTGATGTTCCTAGAATTAGGTTGTGTATTATGCATATTAGAATAATTGCATTGATGAACAGTATACTCCTAATATGCATGGGTAAGTGGCCTATGGCACTGTACAACATTCCATTGCTACTTATCTAGAATGAAACCTCTTTGCTGACATGTTGGGAGTTGTGCACACTCTTAACAATGTTCTGGTAGAGATTGGAAGGCATCTAGAAAGTTACGGGATATGGATAAATGTTGTATTGAAGCATTGGCTAAGATAATTGCATGACTGTATGACATATTTATTTATGTGTAAGAATTTGTTCTGAAAACTATGAGATGTTTTCTAATCATGCAATTTAACTTGTTGTGTAGGAAAGATCGTATGCCATCTCCTACAAAAGAAGAACTACAACATTTGTTCAGCAACAAATTTATTTATTGAAGATATTGAAGTTCCCAGGATCTGGGATGAAGAAATGGAATGCCATGATCCGTCGATCATGAAGAATGATGTTTGGGATGTAGTCCCAAGATGTGAAGGGAAGTTTGTTATGACTTCCAAATGGAACTATCAGATCAAGCATGTTGCAGATGGCAACATTGAGAAATATAAAAGTGATGAAATAGAAGATGCACCAGATGGATCTCAAGATAGCATGGTGTAGTCATATATGTGTGCAGAACTTGGTATGGTAGGATAGACAGCTTTCTATCCAGTTTGGGCGTTACCAAGAGTAAAGCAGATTCCAACCTTTTCTACAAGGTTGAAGAAGGCAATCCAGTGATACTACTTTTGTATGCAGATAACCTGTTTGTTACAGGTAAAGATAGATTGATTGCCGACACACAGCGGAATCTTTCTTCCAAGTTCGAGATGAAGAACTTGGGGATGATGCACTATTTGTTTTTGGCATGGAGGTGTGGCAGAGTGCATATGGAATCTTCCTTGGACAAGGGAAGTATGTAGTAGAGATCCTGAAGAGGTTCGGGATGATGGACTGCAAGGATATGGCCACACCTATGGCATCGAATCTGAAGCTTCTATGTGATGCTTCATCTGAGCTGGTTGATGTCTCTTTGTATCGTCAGATGATTGGGTCCTTGATGTACCTAACGAACACGAGACCAGACATTTGCTTTGCTGTGAACACATTGAGCCAGTTCCTGACGGATCCGAGGAGTGTTCACCTGGTTGCTGTAAAGCATGTTCTGAGGTACCTGAAGGGTACAGTGGATTATGGGCTCAGGTATGAGGAGAATCAAAAGTTTAACCTGCAGGGTTATGTTGATTCAGATTGGGATGGCAGTGTTGCAGATAGGAAGAGCACATCTGGGTGCTGCTTCAGTATGGGATCAGGTGTGATCTCTTGGTTTAGCAGGAAGCAGTCCTGCGTAGCACTGAGTACAGTTGAGGTAGAGTATGTTGCAGCCTGTTCAGCTAGTTGTGAGGCAGTATGGCTATGGAAGCTACTGTCTGAGTTATTTGATCTCCCGTTGGAGGCTACTGGTATCTTCTGTGATAACCAGAGTTGTGTGAAGTTGTCCGAGAACCTAGTGTTTCATGACAGGTCGAAACACATAGAGATCAAATATCACTATATCAAGGATATGGTGCAGAGAGGAGCTGTGAAGCTCCTGTATGTTGCGACGGATGAGCAGATTGCAGATGTGCTGACGAAGCCACTAGCCAGAGTGAAGTTCGAGTACTTCAGAGAGAGGCTTGGCATTCTTCATATCGAGGACACTTCGAGGAAGAAGTGATGGACACATTTGCTGAAGCCATTCCAAGCATGTTGGAAGGAGGATCCTTCACATGGCTGTGGATGTAAGCGCTGGATGATGAGCATCAGGATGATGTTCTGATTTCTGCTTGGATATGATCAGTTGGATCATTTATGTATGTACGCATCATGTTGGATGCTGGATATGATCAGTTGGATCATTTATGTATGTATGCATCATGTTGGATGCTGGATATGATCAGTTGGATCATTTATGTATGTATGCATCATGTTGGATGCTGGATATGATCAGTTGGATCATGTGTATGTATTTTGTATATGCATCATGTTGGATGCTTGGATCATGTATGATGATATGTATCAGGTAGATACTTGGTATGCATCAGGTAGATGCATTGATGATCAGGAGGATCATGTATGATGATATGTATCATGTATTTGTATCAGGTGGATACATTGATGATCAGGAGGATCATGTATGATGATATGTATCATGTATTTGTATCAGGTGGATACATTGATGATCAGGAGGATCATGTATGATACTTGGTATGCATCAGGTAGATGCATTGATGATCAGGTGGATCATGCAGCAGGATGTTGCAGTGATGATCAGGATGATCATATATGACGAGCTTCAGGATGTTGCTCCAGATGACATGCAGCAGGATGTTGCAGTGATGATCAGGATGATCATAGATGACGAGCTTCAGGATGTTGCTCCAGATGACATGCAGCAGGACGTTGCTGTGATGATGATCAGGATGATGTATGGTGAGTATCAGGTTGATACTCTGTGGCCGTGGATCAGGTTGTGCAGATAAGCATGTAATTTGTGCCCTGGGAGATTTGCAGATGGTCTTTCGAGGTTTTGCCTATGGCATGTAATTTGTGCCCTGGGACATCTGGCAAATGCTCTTTCGAGGTTTTGCTTGGGAGGACATATAATTTGTGCCCTGGGAGATCTGCAAATAGTCTTTCGAGGTTTTACCTATGGTATGTTATTTGTGCCCTGAGATATCTGGCAGATGCTCTTTCGAGGTTTTGTCCTATGGCATGTAATTTGTGCCCTGGGAGATCCGATAGGTTGAGCTGTGTGCTCGTAATCAGTCCTGGGATGCTCTTGCGAGGTTTTGCCATGACCACATGTAATTTGTGCCCTGGGAGATCCGATAGGTTGAGCTGTGTGCTCGTAATCAGTTATGGGATGCTCTTGCGAGGTTTTGTGGTGACCACATGTAATTTGTGCCCTGGGAGATCCGATAGGTTGAGCCTTGTGCTCGTAATCAGTCCTGGGATTCTCTTTCGAGGTTTTGTGGTGAGGTCACATATAATTTTTGCCCTGGGATATTTGCAGATGGTCTTTCGAGGTTTTGCCTATGGCATGTAATCTGTGCCCTGGGACATCTGGCAAATGCTCTTTCGAGGTTTTGTGACGCACGTAAAAGTCCTGAGGATTCCACAGTATGGCCAGTGATGACGAAGACCTGCAGGTGGTGGGCCTACATCCAGTATGAAAAAGGACTGGCTCTGTAGAACTTCCTATGACGAGTAGATTCAGAGATTGATTGAGATAGCAGCAGTAGTGACGATGATGATGATGACTCGATGACGATTATCCAGTGACGATGATCCAGAGAAGATGACTTGTGCTAGAAGAACTGTGCTGAGAAATACCTTCCTAGTTAAGAGGGAGTGTTGATGTATATGTAACTTCGGAATGTATTTCACATATATGTATATTGTATTCCTATAGAGATGGTATTATTCCTCTATAAGGAAGTGTCGTCATTTATATTGTAAGTGTCGTAACTTATACTTGATGGGTTATTAGACCACCTTATTTGGGGTCGGCCCTGTATAAGTCATGTGGGTCAAAGGTTTATTAGACCACCTTATTGGGGGTCGGCCATGTGGGTCAAAGGGTTATTAGACCACCCTATTGGGGGTCGGCCCACTCAGCATTATGTTATGTGGTTAAGTTCGAGCCTACATGAGTTAGGTAAAAAGGCAAGTCAAGTCAAGTATAAATAGAGTGGAGGCACTCTATTTACTCACTCACTTCTCACACATGCACTCAAGGAGGAGTGGCGCACTTATGGAGGAGGAGGATCTGCTGCTAGGTTATGGCTATCTCTCTTGGTTGGTTGTATCATTGCTCTATCTATCTCTGAGGAAGTTATTGGGGTTTTTCACCTTTATGGTTTTCCCCAAGTAAATCTTTGTGTCTCTTGTGTGCTTGCATTATTGTCTCCATGATTAATATGCTGTAGATATGTTGTACATGTTGTTCTCTCAGTTAAGATTCTAGATCAGATTGAAGTAAATTCTGAAAATTTAACATTTGTGTCTTTTGAAGCAGTTTTTTAATTGAATAAACTTTTTATTTTTTTGTTGACTAGTTATCCTTACAAAGAACAACTAAAACACTCCATAGAACCATTGAAGTGTTTCATCCTTTTGGTAAAATTTATATGCGATTCTAACTTAAAAATAACTTTTATCGTCAAGTTTGAAAGGTTCATAGTTAGCATTTTGTTATGATAATCTCAAGAACTTTGATAACTTATGTGCCCAAATGTGTGATCATACTAGTTTGCCACTTTTTATAGTTCTTTGCTTTAAAGTGTGGTTAAAAAAATAATTTATGTGTTCCTTGTTTTGTAATATTCAATATCCTACCCACATTTATTTTAGTTGGATATATATGTTGTCATTTCCAAAGACTCCCAAACATTTCCAAATACTCCCAAATACTTCCAAACACTTCCAAATCCTTTACAGTTACTTCATTACATACATTCATGTTTATACATATAGTATATACACAATATCATATACACATAATACTAATAATTATTTCATATTTTAAAATACATATTAGAGTATATACAAACATATATATATATATATCACATGTGGTTCACAATCCCCCCAGTGGGGCTGCTACGTCCACGGTAAGCAATCACAAGGGGACCACCCGAAGGAGACGTACCCTATTCACTCGTATTACAGATTTAACCCGACAGGGACATCAAGTGAGGCCCTTATATAGCAATGTATAGCAACCCATGGATTTGACCCTGAGACCTTCTGCTCACAACTTACAACACTCAACCACTTGAGCTAGCCCACCAGGCTTATATATATATACATACTTTTAATGGCTATGTATATACCACACACACACACACACACACACACAAACATATATATATAACATTTATATTATGCTTTATTCAATATCATATACCCCTCATCTATCTTACATTGCATATTATGTTATACTTTTATACATATTTAAATTTATGTCATATATATATAATATTATCATACGCACTACACTACCTACTTACACACATAAAATAAAATAAATAAAATTAAGAGAATATGAACCACTAAAGACAAGTGGCTCATTTCCTCCAAAAATAGATGGAATTACATCCCCATAAATAAAATAAACAAAATAGAAGAAAATATGAACCATTAAAGACAAGTGGCTCATTTCCTCCAAAAATAGACAAGGAGTTACTTACATACATTGAAAATAAAAAAATAAAAAGTAAAATGGAACCACTATTAAGACAAGTGGCCTATTGACCTGAAATAGACAAGGATTACTCATCAATGTAACCACCACCATCCAAGTGGCATAAATAAGCCTATAAAATCATACCATTAATAGAAAATTCAAAATCCATATTGGGTAAAATTCCACTTAATAAATCATATTAATATTTAATAATAATAAAACTATATGATCTTAATAACTTAGCATTAAATTAATACTGATAATGGTACATAGTACATACAATTATAATAACAATTATTTACCTATCAATTAATAATCATAATGAACCAGTAAATAAATCATACCACAAGAATCATTTCAATATTAATAATTCAATGAGCAGTAAAAGAGGTAATGCACGATGAACAAGCATCGACCAATCAAGACAATGAGCAGTAAAAGAGGTAATGCACAAGCATCAACCAATAAAGTCACTAAATAGTAAAAGAGGCAATGCATAATCATCAACCAATCAAATCACTGAAGTAGTAAAGAGGCAATGCACAAGCATTAACCAATCAAATTACTGAACAATAAAAGAGGCAATGCAAGGTGAACATGCATCAACCAATCAAGTCACTAAACAATAAAAGAGGCAATGCACAAGCATCGACATCTAAAATCACTTAATAGTAAGAGAAGCAATGCATAAGCATCGACTAATCAAATCATTGAACAATAAAAGAGGAAATGCAAGGTGAACATGCATCAACCAATCCATCTACTCGATTATTAGATATGCACCACATAGTACTTACCAATAAACCTATTGAACAATAAATATGCAACATTAATTAATTCTAAAGCATACAACAAACTGATCTCTGAAGTGGGGCTTCTTGTTCTTCCATTAACATAAGGGAGGTTAAAATTCTTTCACAAAGCACATTTATAATCTCCAAATGCATATAAACAAAAGATTTATAACTCCGTGGAAGGCCCAACAACTGTAGTGTTGTAACCTAAGCTCTTCTACCACCTGTAATGTCCCTCGGGGCTATCAGAGTGTCTAAGGGACATATCATTAGCTCTCTGAGGCTAATTACTTGATTTTTAGTGTAGCGGATAAACCATAAACATTTCATTTCTATTTTTCCAAAATTAATTGTGACACAAAATCCAATAATTAACAATAATTTAATATAAATTCATTAACACATCCAACAACTGATCTAAGGGATGGGAAGGATTTTTAACATCATCTATCATCATAAAATCTTAAATCCAAGCCATATCAGAGATGATAACCATTTCTAAAGGCTAATTATTCTTAATCACAGTTAACTAGTAATTAAGTTGTTAATTACGACACTTAATGTGTAAATGACGACACTTATCACAAATCCGATTGTTTAAAAAATAACCATCGATTATCAATCCCAATGGCTTAATAACATCTAATTACATGCAAATAAATCCTAATTACCAAAATTACAATAATTAATCATGGTAATTGCGAAAGAGAGTCCACAAGACTAGTTAACTAGTTTTCCAATATAAGCAAGTAGTCTTGCACAAAATAAACTTGTAACCATGCCATTAAAACCAAAACAAATCCTACAGACGTTAAAATCATATTTAAGAGTGCACCTCCATCCAATTAAATGTTTAGTTGCAGATCATTCCAATTGCACATAAGGTAATATTTTCCATCAATTCCAATGAAACTAGTTAACATTCACCGCAAAGAATTGAGTCTAAATAAATGAACCAAAATGAAATGCATCCATAAGTAAAGGATCACACCTGATAAGTAGCCACCTATATCAATATAACATGTTATAAATAGAGCACATGGCTGTAGCATTCCATTTTTACGAAAATAGATATTTAAACCCATAACTAGTTATCAATTTGCACCGCAATGTATGTAGTTTCCAATTTAACTTTCCAAATGTCAAATAAAGAGAAATATATGAATACTATAGCTCATGGACAGCATAGTATGGGTCACCTACAGTCATATGGCTGTATATATCCTCCCATATACAATCCATTAAATAATTCACAAATCTAGCTAATTCTACTCATCTGAATATATTGACTAGTAATTCTAGGAATCGCTAGAATAATTAAATCCACAGTTCATAGAATCATTCAAATGAAATTCAAACTCTAAATATCTTTTTTCAGTCATAAAAAATGTATAGATCATTCGAACATTTTTTCAAACACTTCATATGCAAAGTCGCAAATCTACTAAAAAACAATTCCATTGAAGGAGCTAGAAATTGGAAATTGATCTAGAATTTTGGTAGACATTTCCCAAACTCTATCAATAAGATTTATCCTCACATTACGTCACGTCCCCTCCCACCAAACCAACCATCGGAGGGAACATGAAGGATCTACGGGGTGCTAAGATTCACCTCTAAGGCCGTATTATCAAATTTCATTTAAATTTAAATTCAATAACCTCTAAATGTGTGTGCAATGCATATTAAAAATACATAGCGGAATTAAAATCAATTACACACACATCATGCATGTATCATCATATTCATCACAAGCACAACAATAAACTCATGCATAGAAATATACTCATCGTATTCTATTCACACGCATTCAATTGCAACAATTCAAATTGGCCCATTCATTCAATTTAACATAAGCAAATAGTCACTCATAATACATAAAAATTGGCATAATTAAAAACAACAGTGAACACTTATCTTTTAATTGAAATTGTTCTAGCATCTCGCTATGGAAGAAAAACGTTCCACCCAACTATAGGCCTCTGTCCAGCCTGTATTATTTCAGCTGAGAGACCACCCTCGAGCTAGGATATGTATCCACTTAGGAGAAACGACTTAGGTGTTGATGTATATGTAACTTTAGAATGTATTTCACCTATGTATATTGTACTCCTATAGAGATGGTATTATTCCTCTATACGAAAGTGTCGTCATTTGTATTGAAAAGTGTCGTAACTTGCTGTGATGGGTTATTAGACCACCAAGTGTGGGGTCGGCCCTAATTAGTATTACCATGGGTTATTAGACTGAGTTAGACAAGTCGACCCTGCTAGTTTATTAGGAAGGTCAGATCATGTATAAATAGAGTGCGAGAGGCACTCTATTTGATCATCTCATTATTCACTTATACACTCTCCAGAAAGTGGCGCACAAGTGAGGAAGGAGGAGTAGCTGCTAGGAGGACTATCTCTTGTACTTGGGTTGTATCATTGCTCTTTCTATCTCTGAGAAACTTGAAGGGTTTTTCACCTTTATGATTTTCCCCAGTGAAATTTTGTGTGTCTATTGTCTCATGTGATTGCTTGGTGTGATTGATATGCAGTGTTATACTTGATATGTTGTACATGTTATTCTCTCAGTAAAGATCCTAGGGTATATTGAATTAATGCTCAAAATCTAACATGGTATCAGAGCTAACCTTAGAAGAAGACACTGTCTAGTTACGGAAACTAGGGTTTCTTTTTCAATGGCTTTCTCTCCATAGATTTTGGAAAAGAATTATGATAGGTTGACTCTCCATAGCAAGGTGAATCTTTCTGTCCAATCAGATCTCAATTCTGGGCACTTTTAGTTTTGGCCCTAAACATTAGGGTTTCCACAAAAATAGGAATTTCTAAAATCTGAGACCATAGCTGGAAGCTCCTTGGAAAAATAAAATTTTAGAGCTTTGGATCGAACCTTTTGGTTGGGTGAAGCTCCGAGAAACTCAAACCGTAATTCAGGGTCCTCCCTAGTGAATTTGGGAAGACTAAAGACATTTCTGAAAGGTGAAACTTTGCAGTTTTCAAATTCTAAGTATACCAGGATGATCAGCTCATCAAGGTGCATCTTTCTATCTTTTCAAAAGTTTGAAATTCAAATTTTGAATTTTTAGGGTTTCTCAGACAAACCCTAATCCGGGACCAGATCCAGTTTTCAACAAATCAAGTGGTAAGACCTAGATATTTTCTATTTCCATTTGAAGTACTCTTTAAATATGTCTCACCACACCAAGCTTGAGGATAATCTTGAAGGGGTTGACAACTTCCAAGCATGGAAGTATAGGATTGGATTAATCCTGGAATAAAATGAGTTGGACACTTACATATGTGAAGAGGTCCCTATCCTAGAGGAAGAAGAGGCTAAGGCCTTACACAAAAGGAATTTGGTCAAGGCTAAGAGGATCATTGCTGATTCTATCAAAGACCATCTCATACCACATGTTTCATCTCTAAAGACACCAAAGGATATGTTTGATTCCCTAACCAAGCCATTCAAAGGGAAGAACATAAATCGAAAGATGACCTTGAGGAATCAATTGAAGAATGTCAAAATCCAGAATGCAGAGACTATACAGTCTTATTTCTCAAGGGTCTCCTAGATAAAAGAACAAATTGAAGCTGTGGGAGAAGACATAGAAAATGGAGAAGTGGTAATGACCACTCTTAATGGCCTTCCTAGGACATGGGATTCCTTCATCCAAGGAATTTGTGCTAGGAAGAAACTTATCACATTCAGTAGGCTATGGGAAGAATGCTCACAGGAAGAAGCTCGAATTGTAGCTCGAGACGAGAAGATGGGGAATGAAGACCAAGCTCTCACAACACACTCCAAAAGACATGGTGACAAAAATACTTACCATCATGGCAAGAAATAAAGACATCACCATCATAATCAAAAGGGTAGTCCCAAACCTCGAAGAAACATGTCCTATGTTTGTTGCTATACATGTGATGAAAAGGGACACTATTCCAGAGACTATCCCAGAAATAAGAAATATTGTTCTCACAAGAAGAAGAACATCAAAAGAATACATCATGCTCATGCTGCAGAGGATGATGAACCTCCCAAGAAGAGGGCTAGAGAAGATAGTGAAGATTCTTCAAGTGATGAAGAATATGTTTTGATTTTTGCTCTCACTGGAACCATTACTCATGGAAGTAATGATTGGCTTATAGATAGTGGGGCTTCTAAACACATGACAGGATTCAAGGAATACTTTATGAACCTATTTGAACATGAATCACCCCACAAGGTGAAACTTGGGGATGATTACCAGTATCCAATAAAAGGGAGTGGTGAAGCCTCCTATAAACTAGACTCTGGAAATTCTATGAAGATGAAAGATGTAATATATGTTCTAGGTATCAAGAAGAATCTACTCTCCATATCTGCATTAGATGAAAAATGCATGAGGGTTGCATTTGTAGATGGCCAAGTCCTAATGTGGCCAAAAGGTAAGACTATAGATGATGCAGTGGTGATTGGAGAGCAAGAAGGAGGATTATACAAATTGAAGGGCGAACTAGAACAATCCATGGTCCATGATTCAGTAGAGCCAAGTGAACTTTGGCATCGAAGGCTTTCACACATGCACTATAGGGAATTACCAATTGCAAGAAAAGTAGTGGAATGTCTTCTTGAAATCCAGTCAAATCATGAAGGCATTTGCAAAGGTTGTGCAAAGGGAAAGAACAAAAAGAAGACATTTCCAAGTAGTGGAAGCAAGGAAAAAAGAATCTTGGAAATCATCCACTCTGATGTATGCAGTCTGATGTCATCCAGTTCTCTGAGTGGGTATGTATACTATGTTTCCTTCATTGATGATTTCTCTATGAATACTTGGGTTTACTTCTTGAAGAACAAAGATGAAGTGTTTGACAAGTTCAAGGAATTCAAAGCCTTGATAGAAAACCAAACTGACATGAAGATCAAGATCTTTAGATCCGACAATGGCAAAGAATTCACTTCAGGAGACTTCAAGAAGCTATGCAGTGATTCAGAGATTAAGAGGGAGTTGAATACTCCTTACAATCCACAACAGAATGGGGTTTTTGAAAGGAAGAATAGAACAATCATGGAAGAAACTAGGAAATGCTTCATGACCAAGATCTACCTATGCACTTATGGGCTGAAGCAGCCAGGAAAGTTGTATATGTGCAAAATAGAACACCTCATAAGATACTTGACAACAAAACACCAGAAGAAGTGTTCACTGGTAAGAAACCAGAAGTTAGCCATCTCAGAATATTTGGTTGTCCAGTATACACTCACATCCCAAAAGAAAAGAGGACAAAGTTAGATCCTTCAGGAAAGAAGGGCATATTCATGGGTTACAGTGAAAACTTGAAGGCTTACAGAATCTACTTCCCAGGATTCAAGAAGATTGATATCAGTAGGGATGTAACATTTGATGAAAGCTTAGCATACATCAAATCAAGGAAAACACCAGTTGAAGATAATGAAGAACCCAGAATATCTAGAACTCAAGACACCACCATAAATGAAACAGTTCCTAAAGAAGATCGTGAAATGGAAGATCCACAACAACCTGTAGATCCACCCCATGAGAAGAACTCTCACAAGAGGAAACCAACATGGGATAGAGAGCTCATTCAAGATGCAGAAAGGTTTTGAATTCCAGAAGATGAACATAGAGAAAGGAAAAGGACAAGATCACATACCAGCTATGTTGCTTTACTCTATGAAATAATGAACAAAGAACCTTCCAGTTATGAAGAAGCAGCAGAAAAGAAATAATGGAAGGATGCCATGGTCGAGGAATACTAATCGATCATGAAGAATGATGTTTGGGATGTGGTCCCAAGACCAGATGGGAAGTCTGTGGTGACTTCCAAGTGGATTTATAATATCAAGCATGCTGTAGATGGTAGCATAGAAAAATATAAGGAAAGGTTTGTATCTCGTGGCTTCTCCTAGAAAGAAGGGATTGATTATGAAGAGATCTTTGCTCTGGTGGCCAGATAGACTTCCATTAGATCAGTTTTTTCTCTGGCTACAGTGATGAAATGGAAGGTACACCAGATGGATGTCAAGACATCTTTCTTGAATGGTGTAGTTGAAGAGGAAGTGTATGTGGAGCAGCCACTCGGGTTTGAGACACGTGACCAAGAGTCACATGTGTGCAAACTGAAGAAAGCCCTGTATGGTTTAAAACAAGCACCCAGGACCTGGTATGGCAGGATAGATGGCTTCCTATCTAGTTTGGGCTTTACCAAGAGTAAAGCGCACTCCAACCTTTACTACAAGGTTGAGGAAGGAAATCGAGTGATACTACTATTGTATGTGGATGACCTATTTGTAACAGGTGAGGATAGATTGATTATCGACACGAAGAGGAAGCTTACTGTCGAGTTCGAGATGAAGGACTTGGGTATGATGCACTACATTCTTGGTATGGAGGTGTGGTAGAGTGCAGATGGAATATTATTTGGACAAGGGAAGTATGCAATAGAGATCCTGAAGAGGTTCAGGATGATGGACTGCAAGGCCATGGCCACACCTATGGCATCAAACCTGAAGCTTCTGTGTGATGCTTCATCTGAGTCGGTTGATGCTACAATGTATCGTCAGATGATTGGGTCCTTTTTGTACCTGACAAATACGAGACCAGATATCTGCTTTTCGGTGAACACCTTGAGCCAGTACTTGAGAAATGTTCACCTGATAGCTGTAAAGCATATTCTGAGGTACCTGAAGTGTACAGTTGACTATGGGCTCAAGTATGAGGTGAATCAAAAGTTTAACTTGAAGGGTTCTATCGATTCGGATTGGGCAAGCAGTGCCATTGATCGGAAGAGCACTTCAGGGTGCTTCTTTAGTATGGGATCTGATATGATCTCTTGGTTTAGCAGGAAGTAGTCCTGTGTGGCACTAAGTATAGCCGAAGTAGAGTATGTCGCAGCTTGTTTGGCTAGTTGTGAGGCAGTATGGATTAGGAAGCTACTGTCTGATTTTTTTGATCTCTAGCTGATTGCTACTTGTATATATTGTGACAACCAGAGTTGTGTGAAGTTGTCGGAGAACCCAGTGTTCCATGACAAGTCGAAGCACATTGAGATCAAGTATCACTATATCAAGGATATGGTGCAGAGAGGAGCAGTGAAGCTCCTGTATGTTGCGATGGACGAGCAGATAGCTGATGTGTTAACCAAGCTGCTAGCCAGAGTGAAGTTTGAATACTTCAGAGGGAGACTTGGTGTACTTCAAATCGAGATACCTTCCAAGGGGAAGTGATGAGTCCAGAGACACAGATGCACACGAGCCATTCTTACATGGTGGTAGGAAAGTCCTCCCATGGTAATATGTAAGGGCTGGGGCCATTCTTACATGGTGGTAGGAAATTCCTCCCATGGTAAGATGTAAGGGTTGGGGCCATTCTTACATGGTGGTAGGAAAGTCCTCCCATGGTAATATGTAAGTGTTGGGCGTGGATTTTCTAACATGGTCAGAGGAAATTCCTTCCATGGTCGTGATGCAATTGTTGTAGCTGTTCCAACATGGTCATAGGAAATTCCTTCCATGGTCGTTGATGTAAGTGCTGTGAGCCTTTCCCGGATGGTCAGAGGAAAGTCCTTCCATGCCGGTGAGTGTAAGTGTTGTGTGTGTGCATCTGGGTTGTGCTATGTGGATGATGACGATGATGTGACCGTATGGTACATAGGTTTTGCATAGGCATATGATCAGTCATGAGATGCTCTTGCAGGTTTTGCAGAGGCAGTGTAATCATTCCTGGGAGATCTTATAGGTTTTGCAGAGGCAGTGTAATCAGTCCTGAGGTGTACCTACTTGATGGCTTGCTCGTAGAGATGTTGAAGACCTACATGGAGGCTAGGCCTACATCCATCATGAAAAAGGGTTGGCTCTGTAGATGATGAAGACCTGCAGGTGGTGGGCCTACATCCAGTATGAAAAAGGACTGGCTCTATAGAACTTCCTATGACGAGTAGATTGGAGATTGATTGATAAAGAAGCAACAGTGAAGATGACGATGATTCGATGATGATGATTCGATGACGATGATCTAGTGACGATGATCCAGAGAAGAAGACTTGTGCTAGAAGATCTGTGTCGAGAAATACCTTCCTAGTTAAGAGGGAGTGTTGATGTATATGTAACTTCGGAATGTATTTCACCTATGTATATTGTACTCCTATAGAGATGGTATTATTCCTCTATACGGAAGTGTCTGTCATTTGTATTGACAAGTGTCGCAAGTGTCGTAATTTGCTGGGATGGGTTATTAGACCACCAAGTGTGGGGTCGTCCCTGATTAGTATTACCATGGGTTATTAGACTAAGTTAGACAAGTCGGCCCTAGTAGTTTATTAGGCAAGTCAGGTCATGTATAAATAGAGTGCGGGAGGCACTCTATTTGATCATCTCATTATTCACTTCTACACTCTCCAGAAAGTGGCTCACAAGTGAAGAAGGAGGAGTAGCTGCTAGGAGGACTATCTCTTGTACTTGGGTTGTATCATTGCTCTTTCTATCTCTAAGGAAGTTGTGGGGTTTTTCACCTTTATGGTTTTCCCCAGTGAAACTCTGTGTGTCTATTGTCTCATGTGATTGCTTGGTGTGATTGATATGCATTGTTATACTTGATATGCTATACATGTTATTCTCTCAGTAAAGATCCTAGAGTATATTGAATTAATGCTCAAAATCTAACATTAGGCTCACTCACGGCCATAGGAACAATAATTCATGCTAAGCCAGCACACATCTGGGTTTGTCAAGCATGTAGGGAGATAGGGAATCAGAATGCTAAGCCAGTGAGCTCAGCGACAGCGATACAGGCATCTCAACTGATCTCAAATGACCTTGGCACCCACAATACCTACCATGCCCAACATAAAGAAGATCCCCTTCTCTGCTACACAGTCCCTCAGGTGCCCCTTCCCTCTAGTACTCTTCAAAGTGGGCATATAAAGGTCCAATATGCTAGATCCACATAGATTCTTTCATTCACTTGGTTTATCAAACAAATATGACGTCTTCTCTCTTTCCCAATTCGATCCACTCTTGGATTTTCCCAAATTCTGGCCATGTAACTCCCAAAAAAGGAATTGAGTTTCCCAACTTCCAAATCTAAGTTTTTCTATGGATTTCTAGGCATTTGGCACTCTCAAATTCTCCCCAGGGTTTATGTATATGGATTCCCCATTGGATTTTGTTTATCACATCAATTTTTGGGCATTTTTGGCACTCAAAATCATGGCTTCTTTCCTGGTTACAATTTCTGCAATTCTTCACTACTGGGCATGCATAATCGCTGAGAATTGATGTATGGATGTTCAAAAAATGAATGAGGATGATGTAAAAATGAATTTCCATGAGGAAGTTAACATATGGGCTAAGTAAACTGAGCCCATAACCTGCCATACAAATTTCTGAGCTTGCTCATGCTTCATTAATTTAATGAGATGATTTTTCACTTGCCTCTTCCTAACATAATTAAATGTTAGCATGCTAGTCAAGAGGATTTCTCAACATGACACTTGGAAACAAAGGATTGAATCCATCAAACCCTAACCTATCCCGAGTGGATACATTCAGCCCCCTGATTTTTTAGTTGATTCCATAGCCAATTCTGGGAATTTTATTTACATCATAAATATTTACATTATTTTACAATTCCATGGTTTACTAACACATGGTTCAAAAAATATAAAATACTTTCATTTACAAGCCGTGTGTTCACTAGCAGGGAATTGGCCTTGAGCTCCACGTTAGGAACCATAGATTGCATATTTACAATATTTACACATTAATACAATAATACCAAGGGTCAAAATGGAGGTATTACACATTCTCACACACATTTCAAGTGTATTTATGAGGCATAAGCATAAAATGAACACTCATGCATTTTTACAAACACTTCATGTGCCAAGTCTCCAAAATATGCAAAACAATCCAATTGAAGAACTAGTTTTCAAATAAAAGGTAGAATCATCGAAGAGAAGTGTCTTAAACCATTATGAGGCTATTGTACCATCAAAATACAAAATATATAATGAACAGGGGCATAAATATCAATTCGATAGCATATTTTCCAAAGAATCATTTCCTTAAACAATTTGTGCACAAAATCTCAAAAACTAGTTTCCAATTTCTTCACAAAATTTACTTGCATAAATAAATTGAATTCCATGATAAATTTCTTCCACAAATAGCTCATATATTTCATCCAACATTTCATGTGCGTCCATAAATAAATCAAATCAGAGCCAAAAACATTAAATAAACATGAGATAAAGCACTTATCTTTGCCAAATACACAACCGCAATCGATCGTGCCACGTTCCACCCAACCATAGACACAATGTAAGAAAAAAATCACTTTGAAATGGTCACCCTTGAGCCAGAACCATGATGCCACAAGAAAGAGCGCACTCAACCACAAATTCTCTCAAGAAATCAGTCCAACCACAACCCAATGGAAAGTGTGGTCTCTACTTCCACTCCATGGCAATTCTAGTGCCTCCAGGACAACAGTCCAACCACAACCTTGTTGATGTATATGTAACTTCGGAATGTATTTCATATATATTTATTGTACCCTTGTAAGAGATGTGTTATTCCTCTATAAGGAAATGTCGTCATGTGGATTGACAAGTGTCGCAAGTGTGTGTACTTGTCGATGGGTTATTAGACCACCATGTGTGGGGTCGGCCCTAAAATATATATTATATTGTGGATGTATCTAGATAGACAAGTCGGCCCATACTGTAACTCGGAAAACATGTTAAGTATAAATAGAGATCGGGAGATCTCTATTTGGATCATTCAGAAAGACACACTTCTCTCACTCAGAAAGTGGCACACTAGTGAGGAGGAGGATCATCTGCTCCAGGAGACTATCTCAAGTGTTATTTGGTTGTACTTTGGTTGAGCCATTGCTCTCTCTATCTCTGAGGAAGTTGTGGGGTTTTTCACCTTAGGGTTTTCCCCATGGAAACTCTGTGTCTCTTGTCTCTCATGCTTTTGATTCTTGTGATGCTTGTCATGCTTATTGTGATTGTTATGCATTGATATACTGTATATGTTATTCTCTTAGTAAAGATCCAAGAGTATTGTGAATTAATGCTTAAAATTTAACATGGTATCAGAGCTAACCTGAGAAGAAGACATTTTGCAATGATGAAAACTTGAGTTTCTTGTTTATTGGGTTTCTCTCCATAGTTTTTGGAAAAGCAGTATAGTAGATTGACTCTACTCATCAAGGAGAATCTATCTGTCCAATCAGAATTCAATTCTGAGCATTTTCAGATTTGGCCCTAAACATTAGGGTTTCCACAAAAATAGGAATTTCTGAAATCTAAAGACATAGCTAGAAGATCCTTGCAAAAATCAAAGTTTAGAGTTTTGGATTGAGATTTTTGGTTGGGTAGATCTCCGGGAAACTCAAACCCTAATTCAGGGCTCTCCCTAGTGAACCCGGGAGGACAAAATGGCAAATTTGAAGGGAAAAGCTTTGTTGATCTCAAATTTTGAATACACCAGGCTGATCAGCTCATCAAGGCGCATCTTTCTATCCTTTCAGAAAGTTGAAATTCACATTTTGAATTTTTAGGGTTTTTCCGACAAACCCTAATCCAAGACCTGATCCAGTTTTCAGCATTTCAAGTAGTAAGACCTAAATCCTTTCTATTTCCATTTGAAGTACTCTTTAAGATGTCTCACTGCACCAAGCTTGAGGATAAGCTTGAAGGGGCTGATAACTTCCGAGCTTGGAAGTATAGGATTGGGTTAATCCTGGAAGAGAATGAGTTGGACTCATATATAAAAGAAGACATCCCTATGCTAGAGGATGAAGAGGCTAAGGTATTGCATAAGAAGAACTTGGTCAAGGCAAAGAGAATCATTGCTGATTCTATCAAATACCATCTCATACCCCATGTGTCTTCTCTAAAGACACCCAAGGCTATGTTTGACTCTTTGACCAAGCTATTTGAAGGAAAGAACATAAATTGAAAGATGACCCTGCGGAATCAATTGAAAGGGGTCAAGATGTCAAATGGAGAAACCATTCAATCCTATTTCTCCAAGGTCTCTCAGATCAAGGAACAACTTGAAGCTGTAGATGAAATGGTGGAGAATGGTGAAATTGTTATGACTACTTTGAATGGCCTACCTAGGTCATGGGACTCATTTATCCAAGGGATCTATGCCATAAAGAAGTTAATCTCCTTCAGCAGATTATGGGAGGAATGTTCTCAAGAAGAAGCAAGGATTGTGGCAAGAGAAGAGAAGATGGGAAATGAATATCAAGCTCTCACATCTCACACTAAGAAGGGCAAGTTCAAGAGGGATCCATCCCATCACAAGAAGAAATATTCTCATCATTTTCACAAAGACAAGAAAGATCTAAGGTGTTTCACTTGTAATGAGAAGGGTCACTTTGCTTCAGAATGTCCCAAGAACAAAAGGGACAACCACAACAAAAAAAAATCCAGCAAGAAGAAAAAGGGTAACAAAAGAAGGTACCATGCTCATGCTGCCGAAGATGATGAACCTCCAAAGAAGAAGGCTAGGGCAGAAAATGATGATAGTAATGATGACTCATCAAGTGAAGAAGAGTATGTTCTAATCTCTGCTCTCACAGGTACTATCTCCCATGGTTGTAATGATTGGTTAATTGACAGTGGGGCTTCCAAACACATGACTGGGTTTAAAGAATCCTTTGTAAATATATCTGAACATGAATCACCCCATAAAGTGAAACTTGGGGATGATTATCTATATCCCATCAAAGGAAGTGGTGAAGCCTCCTACAACCTAGATTCTGGAAAATATTTGAAGATGAAAGAAGTCCTATATGTACCTGGGCTCAAGAATAACTTACTCTCCATCTCTGCATTGGATGCAAAAGGTATGAGGGTTGCATTTGTGGATGGCCAAGTCCTAATGTGGCCAAAGAAAAAGACCATAGATGATGCAATTGTGATTGGAGAGCAAGAGGGAGGTTTGTATAAATTAAAAGGACAACTTGAACATGCCATGGTGCATGAATCCATGGATCCAAGTGAACTTTGGCATAGAAGACTTGCTCATATGCACTATAGGGCACTTCCAATTGCAAGCAAGGCTGTAGAGGGTCTTCCTGAAATCAAGACCAAACATGAAGGTGTTTGCAAAGGATGTGCAAAAGGTAAGAATATTAAGAAGGCTTTCCCAAGCAGTGAAAGCAAGGCAAAAGATATCCTAGAAATCATCCACTCAGAAGTATGTGGTCCTATGTCATCCAGTTCTCTAAGTGGGTATGTTTACTATGTCTCATTTATTGATGACTTCTCCAGAAAAACTTGGGTATACTTCTTGAAAAACAAAGATGAGGTGTTTGATAAGTTCAAGGAATTCAAAACCTTGATGGAGAATCAAACTGACAAAAAGATCAAAACATTCAGATCCGACAATGGTGGAGAATTCACCTCAGGTGACTTCAGGAAGCTTTGCAGTGATTCAGGGATTAAGAGGGAGTTGACTGCTCCTTTTAATCCTCAACAGAATGGAGTTGCAGAAAGGAAGAACAGAACAATCATGGAAGTAGCAAGGGCAATGATGCATGACCAGGATCTACCTATGCATCTATGGGAAGAAGCAGCTAGAACAGCTGTATATGTGTAGAACAGAACACCCCACAAGATATTGGACAACAAGACACCAGAAGAAGTCTTTTCTGGTAAGAAACCTGAAGTCAGCCATCTCAGAATATTTGGTTGTCCAGTATACACTCATGTCCCAAAGGAAAAGAGGACCAAACTAGATCCTTTAGGAAAGAAGGGTATCTTTGTGGGTTACAGTGAAAGCTCAAAGGCTTATAGAATATACTTTCCAGGGTTCAAGAAGATTGATGTCAGCAGGGATGTAACATTTGATGAAAACTCAGCATTCATCAAATCAAGGAAGGCACCTATCGAAGTTTATGAAGAACCTAAGGAAACTAGATTTAAAGACACTACCATGATTGAAGCAATTCCAGAAGTTGTTCATGAGTTTGAAGATCTGCAAGAACCTGTAGATCCACCCCGTGAGGATAACTCCCACAAGAGGAAATCTGCATGGGCTAGAGAGCTCATTCAAGATGCAGAAAGATTTGGCATTCCAGAAGAAGAACACGGAGCAAGGAAAAGAACCAGATCACATACCAGCTATGTTGCTTTACACTGTGACATTATGAACAAAGAACCTTCCAGTTATGAAGAAGTAGCGGAAAAGAAAGAATGGAAGGATGCTATGGTTGAGGAATACCAATCAATAATGAAAAATGATGTTTGGGATGTTGTCCCAAGACCTAAAGAGAAGTCTGTTGTGACTTCCAAATGGATCTACAAAATCAAGCATGCTACAGATGGCAGTGTAGAGAAATACAAAGCAAGATTCATAGTTTGTGGCTTCTCTCAGAAAGAGGGAATAGATTATGAAGAAACTTTTGCACCTGTAGCCAGGTATACTTGATACTTGCCCTGGCTGCAGCAATGAAATGGAAAATACACCAGATGGATGTCAAGACTGTTTTCTTGAATGGTGTAGTTGAAGAGTAAGTATATGTGGAGCAGCCACTCGGCTTTGAAATACATGACAAGGAGTCATATGTTTGCAGATTGAATAAAGCCTTGTATGGATTGAAGCAAGCCCCTAGAACTTGGTATGGTAGGATGGACAATTTCCTATCTAGTTTGGGCTTTACCAAGAGTAAAGCAGATTCCAATCTTTACTACAAGGTTGAGGAAGGAAATCCTGTGATTCTACTTCTGTACGTGAATGACTTATTTGTAACAAGAGATGACAGATTGATTGTAGACACTAAGAGGAAGCTTGTTGCTGAGTTCGATATGAAAGATTTGGGAATGATGCATTATTTCCTACGTATGGAGGTGTGGCAGAATTCAGGTGGGATCTTCCTTGGTCAAGGGAAGTACACAGTAGATATCCTGAAGAGATTTGGGATGATGGATTGCAAGGCCATGGCCACACCCATGGCATCGAATATAAAGCTTCTATGTGATGCTTCATCTGAGCCAGTTGATGTCTCTATGTATCGTCAAATGATTGGTTCCTTGATGTACCTAACGAACACGAGACAAGATATTTGCTTTGCAGTGAACACATTGAGACAGTTCCTGGCGAATCCGAGGAGTGTTCACCTAGTTGCTGTAAAGCATGTCCTGAGGTACCTGAAGGGTACAGTGGATTATGGGCTCAAGTATGAAGCGAATCAAAAGTTTAACCTGCAGGGTTATGTTGATTCAGATTGGGCTGGCAGTGCTGCAGATAGGAAGAGCACATCTGGGTGCTGCTTCAGTATGGGATCAGGTGTGATCTCTTGGTTTAGCAGGAAGCAGTCCTGCGTAGTAGTGAGTATAGCTGAGGCAGAGTATGTTGCATCCTGTTCAGCTAGTTGTGAGGAAGTATGGCTACGGAAGCTACTGTCTGAGTTATTTGATCTCCCACTAGATGCTACCGGTATCTTTTGTGATAACCAAAGTTGTGTGAAGCTGTCTGAGAATCCAGTGTTTCATGACAGGTCGAAACACATAGAGATCAAATATCACTATATCAGGGATATGGTGCAGAGAGGAGCTGTGAAGCTCCTGTATGTTGCGACGAACAAGCAGATTGCAAATGTGCTGACGAAGCCACTAGCCAGGGTAAAATTTGAGTACTTCAGGGAGAGGCTTGGTGTTCTTCAGATCGACGACACTTCGAGGAAGAAGTGATGGACACATTTGCTAAAGCCATTCCAAGCATGTTGGAAGGAGGATCCTTCACATAGCTATGGATGTAAGCGTTGGATGATGATCATCAGGATGATGCTACGTTACTGCTCTGTATATGCATCATGTTGATGCTAGATATGATCAGTTGGATCATTTATATTTGTATGTATGTATGCATCATGTTGGATGCTAGATATGATCAGTTGGATCATTTATATGTATATGTATGTACGCATCATGTTGGATGCTGGATATGATCAGTTGGATTATTTGTATGTATTTTGTATATGCATCATGTTGGATGCTTGGACCATGTATCTATATATGTATCAGGTGGATACATTGTATGATCAAGTAGATCATGTATGTTGATATGTATCAGGTATAATCAGGTAGATCATGTATGTTGATGGATACATTGTGTGGATCATGTATCTATGTATCAGGTGGATACACTGTGTATGGTGATATGTATCAGGTAGATACTTGGTATGCATTAGGTGGATGCATTGTATGATCATGTTGATCATGATGATGAGCTTCAATATGTTTCTCCAGATGATATGTACCAGGATGGTATAGTGATGATGATCAGTATGATCATGGGCATCAGGATGATGCCTCGTACGATGATGATCCGTTGGATCATGAGTATCAGGTTGATACTTGGAGGTCAGAGATGATATGTGGCAGGTTGTGCAAATAGCATGTAATAAGTTCTGGGAGATCTTGTCGGTCATGCTGTGGAACATAAATGTTCATGGGGTACTCTTTCCTGTATTGTTATGTAGTATGTAATCAGTCCTCAGAAATCCGGTAGGTTGAGCTGTGTGCTTGTAATCAGTCCTGGGATGAGGTATTACTACGGAGACATGTAATCAGTCCTAGAGATCCGAGAGGTTGAGCTGTGGGCTCGTAATTAGTCCTAGGATGCTCTTTAGAGATCTTGTCGGTCATGCTGCGACACATAAATGTTCCTGGGATTCTCTTTAAAGGTTTTTTCTATCCACATGTAATCAGTCCTGGAGATCCGAGAGGTTGAGCTGTATGCTCGTAATAAGTCCTGGGATGCTCTTTAGAGATCTTGCCGGTCGTGTTGCAGCACATAAATGTTCTTGGGATGCTCTTTAAAGGTATTGTGGAGGAGATGCATGTAATCAGTCCTGGGAGATCTTTCCGGTCATGCTTAGGCACATAAATGTTCCTGGGATACTCTTTCCAGTATTGCATATGCACATAAAATTAGTCTTGAGAGGCCACCTCTATCAGACCATTCGCACAGATGATGAAGACCTGCAGGTGGTGGGCCTACATCCAGTAAAACGACTGGCTCTGTAGAATTTCCTATGACGAGTACAGTCAGAGATTGGTTGAGATAGCAGCAACAGTGATGATGATGATGACAATGCATCAATGATGATGATCCCGAGAAGAAGACTTGTCTAGCAGAACTGTGTCGAGAAATACCTTCCTAGTTAAGAGGGAGTTTTGATGTATATGTAACTTTGGAATGTATTTCATCTATGTATTTCATATATATTTATTGTACCCTTATAATGATGAGATATTGTAACTTCAAAGAATATTATATTTGTACTTTATTATTCCGGAGATGATTCATTCCTCCGTGAAGATCTTATTGTATATCCGTAGATGTTTATTCCTCCGTCGGAATGTGGTAACTTGGGTTATTAGACTTACCTAGTGGGGGTCGGCCCTGTATGTGTTATGTGGGTCAAAGGGTTATTATACCACCCTAGAGGGGTTGGCCCAGTCAGTTGTAGTGGGGTATTTAACCCAATGGTTAAATACGAGCCTACATGATTTGTGTAAAAGACAAGTCGGAGTAGTGTATAAATAAAGGAGGTGTATTCCTCATTTTACACACACACTCACTCACTTGAGAGTGGCACACTTATGAGAGAGAGGTCTGATATGGATAAGGAGGAGCTTATGCTCAGGGTTACATCCTTTTTATTTTATGGTCATCTATATTGAGGAAGCTTTGCTGGGTTTTCTACCCCATGAGGGTTTCCCAGGATAAATCTGTGTCTCTTGTGTTTATGTTGTGCTTGTTGTTTCTTCAGTGATCCTGTATATGCTATTATTGTGAAATGGAATGTAATGCTGCTATTTTATGTCTTAGCATATTAAATCTTAACATGGTATTAGAGCTAACCTGAAGGAAGGAAATGTATGGCACTTACGACACTTGCTTCACTTGCGACAATTTAAAGGTTTGGGTTTTACATAGCAAAAACCAGTCATCGTGGAACTTTCACTATAAATCCATTTTTGGGAAGGTTCAGGATCTGAAACCTTTACAGGTCGTAGATAACATCCCCAAGTACCTTGTGTCCAAAGGACACCCTCAGATTCGTTGTACTTTGTGAGTTATGATCAGTACAAGTTAGGGTTTCTGCCTCTTCCAGATCTCAGTCAAAATCCGGTGACCTTGGAAAAAAGGTCATAACCTGGGCTAGGAAGCTCCAAATGAAATTTCGTAAAACATGACAGGTATTACTCAGACTATACTATCTCCAAAGACGTTTTCAGAGGCCGAAGTTGAACCAGTGACACATGGAACTCCGTACAAGTTCACTCTCCTGTTTTATCCCATAAACAAGTCACGTTGCGACACTTGGCATAACTCTCTCTCAGAAATTCCAATTGAGGTCATACCTATTGGGATGGAAAGATGATAGGTCAGGATACCACAAAAAAACATTTTAGACCTTGTGGAGTAAAAAGTTCAAAGTTACAGCAGAAACAATCAGGTACATATTTCTCTCAAAACAGAATTATTTTTGGAGCACCTTCATTCATGGCTTTCGGAATTTAGGGTTTAGGAGAAAGTTAGAATTTTTGGAATCGGAATCCACGGCTGAATGATACTCAGGAAAATAGAAATTTAGAGACCAAGATCGAAATTTTTGGTTGGGTAGAAGACCGGGGTTGATCAAGACCCAGTTCGGGATTTTGATCGGAAAGATGGAAAATTAGGGCTTCAGCAAAAGTTGGAATTTTTGAAGTCTGTAACCACGGCTGGAAGCTCCTCAGAAAAATAAGAGTTTAGAGCCTTGGATCGAACCTTTTGATTGGGAAGAAGGGTGGGCTTCATCAAAACCTAGTTCGGGATCCTGTCCAGAAGATCCAGAAGTTTCGAAGGCAAATTTTGAGGGGTCAAATTTTGGAAATTTCAAAATTGAAGTATGCTAGTTTTTCAGCTCAGGAAGACACATCCTTCCATCCATTCAGAAGTGTGAAAGTTAAAGATTGAATTTTTAGGGTTTCTCTAGAAAACCCTAATCAAGCTCCAGATCAAGTTTCAGGGGGAGTTGAGGCAAAGACCTTACATAAGAAGACTACAAGAAGTCTCGACAGGTATGACTTAAGGAGATACAGGTATGTCTTGAAATCTGATTCTTGATTAAGTTCATAATATGTTTGTCCTCATATTATTCAGGTCAGTACAATCTCGATTAATGTTAGAATTGTCTTATCACCCTAGTAACAGTATGAATGCATGTGAATGATAGAAGACATTCATTGTTTAGGGCTATATGATTATACCAATGAATTGTGGTATTGTATGAGGTTGATGTTGTCTGCTAACAAGATACAGGTACATCACGAAAGACAAATCAAGTTACATGACCATGATAACATGAAGACAAAGACTCATCCACAATATTTGATCACATAGAAGTTCTACTTACAAGGTATGTATGACTTTGTTCTATTATGCTTAACCTATGAGATATGCAGGTTGCAGCATAGGATATCTAAATCATTGAAGAGAACAAAGAAGATATTGATTAGGTATGTTAGACATAACTAAGCAGGTATACTAATCCAGGTATGTTTTCCTATGTCATGTTAGAATCTTACCTTGTGTTAGGATCCCTTATATAAGTATACCTGGTATGATTGGTTATGATTATTCATAAAGTTAGTAATCAAGGGTTTATGTATATTATGTCTCTTATCTTGGTTGATGATTTAACTAACCAGATCAAATAAGAATATGTATGAGTAAAAGAAGACTTCCCTGAAACCTTGAATATTATCTATAATCATGACTATACATATTCAAGATTATTTAGAACTATAATGTTTTGATAACATTGAAATATACTAATGAATGTATATTTGTGTATGAGATCATGAGGATGACACTTGAGCATGCACAATGGTACAGAATGAATAGAAGTTCAAAAGACATACAGAAGATCAAGCGGGAGGCAACCACACAAACATAAAAGATAAGTATTTAAGTTGTTATTTGAAATAGTAAATGATATTGTCTGTAATAGGTTGTATGCATATTTGTATTCCTATAATATATCATGCTGAGTGTAAACATTCATAGAGCACTGAAACAGTATACTAATAATATGCATATGATTGGTAAGTTGGACAAACATTCCATTGTTGCTTGTCTAGAATGAAACCTCTTTGCTGACATGCTGAGAGCTGTGCACACTCTCGATAGTATGTTCTGGTAGAGATGGAAGGCATCTAGATAGCCACTGTATGCATATAGGATATGGAAAAGTGTTGTGCCAAAGTATTGGTCAAGATAGTTGCATAACTATGTAAATGATATCTGTATGCAGAATAGGTTATCATGATTTCATGATTATGAAATATTACTAATCATGTACTTAATTTTGATTTGTAGGAAAGATCATGAAGAATGATGAACACCGAACAAGTGATGGATGTTCAACAAGAAGATTTACAAATCAAACAAAATATAGAAGGCTCGTGGCTAGAAGATTCTCTTAGAAAGAGTAAGAGAATCATAACAAGATGTTTGCTCCAAGTGGGTAGATAAGACCATTCTCTTAATGGTGTAATTAAAGAAGAAGTGTGAATCAGGTTCTGTATGGGTACCCGAGATTGGTAGTCAATTGATGAGCTTAATGATCATCATGGGTGATGTGGATCTCAACCTTTGCTACAAGGTTGAATATGGCTTCTATACACAGATGACATGGATGCAAGAAGGAACTCACCACAGAGTTCGAATGATATTGAGGCTCATATCAGTAGACCCATCTGACGAGAGATGGCACAAATAGATATGCATAAGATCATTCAATGCAGAGTGTGAATGAATGAGAATTGACAACTTCTTTACAAAGCTTGGGCTTTACCAGAAGTAAAGCTAATCCTAACCTTTACCTTAAGGTTGTGGATGATGAACCTATCATACCATTATTGTATGAGGATGATCTCTTTCCGACAAGGAATGAGAAACAGAAATGAAAATGAAAGATCTCATATTGATGCATTACTTCCTAGGTCTGGAAGTATGGCAAGGCTCAGAAGGAATCTTTCTCAACAAGGGAAAATATGCCGATAAATATTAAAAGGACTTGATGTGTTGGAATGGCCACTCTCATGGATTCCAACTTGAAGCTGTTAGCGGATGACTCTTCAGAGTTAGTGGATATAAATCTGTACAGACAAATTATTGGGTCACTGATGTATCTAATAAATACTAGGTCAGATATATGCTTTGCTGTGAATACCTTGAGTCAGTATCTAGTGGAAACTAGATGTGTTCACCTATTAGTTGCAAAGCATGTGATCAGGTACCTAAAGGATACGATAGACTTTGATCTATGCTATCTTAGACATCGTGACTTCAGATGGCTACATAGATGTTGATTGAGCAGAAAGTGTATCAGATAGAAAGAGCACATCGAGAAGATGTTATTGTCTGGGATCAACCATGATCTTGTGGTTTAGAAGGAAGCAGTCTAGTGTGGCTCTTAGCACAAGAAGAATATATGGCTTCTTTCTCTGCTAAGTTATGAAGCAATATGGCTTCAGGATTGTTTGACTTAGAGATAGACCCAACTATGATCCTATGTGACAAACAGAGTTGTATCAAGATGGCAGAGAATCTAGTGTTGCAAGATATGGTGCAGAAAGGAACTAAAAGTTTGAATTTGCAACAAGTTACCAATGTACTAACCAAACCTCTACCGATCCAATGTACTAACCAAACCTCTACCTCAAGTAAATTTTTCCAAGACAAACTTAATATAGTTCAGAAGGACCCTCCTTGAAAGGGGGAGTGATGTGATCACTTATGATGAGATTGCCAGCATCGACAGAGAGGTCGATGATGTGGATACATATATTGGTGATGCCGACAGAGAGGTTGGTGGATGGTCCTTAGACAGGGTCTAAGGTGACAAGAGGGATTGTATCATCCTTGAACACATGTTCTAAAGAGAGTCGTAGACAGATGTCTCTGAGAAAGAAGAGGGATTGCATCATCCTTGAACACATGTTCTAAAGATATCCGTAGACAGATGTCTCCGAGAAAGAAGAGGGATTGTATCATCCTTGAACACATGTTCTAAAGAGAGTCGTAGACAGATGTCTCTAAGAAAGAAGAGGGATTGCATCATCCTTGAACACATGTTCTAAAGAGATCCGTAGACAGATGTCTCCGAGAAAGAAGAGGGATTGTATCATCCTTGAACACATGTTCTAAAGAGAGTCGTAGACAGATGTCTCCGAGAAAGAAGAGGGATTGTATCATCCTTGAACACATGTTCTAAAGAGAGCCGTAGACGTATGTATTCGAGAATGAAGTCCCTGGTGGACATATGAGGATTGGATCATCCCTGGACTTCAGTCCTAAAGAGAGCTATAGACATGATGTCTCTGAAAATAAAGTCATGAATGAACAGGTGGGGGATTGTATCGTCCCCAGACTCTGGTCCCAAAATTGAGCCGTAGACATGATGTCTCCGAAAATAAAGTCCTGAATGAACAGGTGGGGGATTGTATCGTCCCCGGAATCTGGTCCCAGAATTGAGCCATAGACATGATGTCTCCGAAAATAAAGTCCTGAATGAACATGTGGGGGATTGTATCGTCCCCGAACTCTGGTCCCAGAATTGAGTCGTAGATCGGGTCTCCAATAATGAAGTCCTGAATGAACAGGTAGGGGATTGTATCTTCCCCGGACTCTGGTCCCAGAATTGAGCCATAGACTGGGTCTCCGATAATGAAGTCCTGAATGAACAAGTAGGGGATTGTATCTTCCCCGGACTTCGGTCCCGGAATTGATCCGTAGACTGATGTCTCTGAGAATTGAATATAGGACTGCATTATCCCTGGACCTCGGTTCAAAATGTACGTGTTGGGATTGCATCATCCCTAGACATGAGACATGTCTTAAAGGTACGTGTGAGGACTGCATCGTCCATGAACTCAGTTCAAAATGTACGTGATGGGATTGCATCATCCCTAGACATGAGACTTGTCTTAAAGTGATAAGGATTGATCATCCTGGAACTTGATCTGGATTGTATCATCCATGGACCTATGTCCTAAAGAGAGCGGGATTGATCATCCTATAATATGATCATGTGTGTTGCAGGGTATGCTGCTATTATGACTGATGAGGATACTTGTATTGATGTTTCGATACTTGTCTTGATGATATGTATTGATGAGGATACTTGTATTGATGTTTTGATACTTGTCTTGATGATATGTATTGATGAGGATACTTGTATTGATGAGGATACTTGTATTGATGGTGTGTATACTTGTATTAGTGTGGATACTAATACTGATGATCCAGATGTTGTAGATCGAGATGATCTAGATGCTGTAGATCGTGATGATCCAGATGCTGTATATCGAGATGATATAGATGCTGTAGATCGTGACGATCCAGATGCTATAGATCGAGATGATCTAGATGTTGTAGATCGAGATGATCCAGATGCTGTAGATCGAGATTATCTAGATGCTATAGATCGAGATGATCTAGATGCTGTAGATCGTGATGATCCAGATGATGTAGATCGATATGATACAGATGTTGTAGATCGATATGATCTAGATGCTGTAGATCGTGATGATCCAGTTGTTGTAGATCGAGATGATCTAGATGTTGTAGATCGAGATGATCCAGATGTTTTAGATCGAGATGATCCAGATGCTATAGATCGATATGATCTAGATGTTGTAGATCATGATGATCCAGATGCTGTAGATTGAGATGATCCAGATGCTGTAGATCGAGATGATCCAGATGCTATAGATCGAGATGATCTAGATGCTGTAGATCATGATGATCCAGATGCTGTAGATCGAGATGATCCAGATGTTGTAGATCGTGATGATCCAGATGTTGTAGATCGAGATGATCTAGATGTTGTAGATCGAGATGATCCAGATGCTATAGATCGAGATGATCTAGATGCTGTAGATCATGATGATCCATATGCTGTAGATCGAGATGTTCCAGATGCTGTAGATCGTGATGCTCCAGATGTTGTAGATCGAGATGATCCAGATGCTATAGATCATGATGATCCAGATGCTGTAGATCGAGATGATCCCGATGCTGATGATTGTATGATGACGATGCTGATGATCGTGAGGATCCAGATGTTGATGTTGTTGTAGTTGTTTGAGTGCTGCAGAAGATAAAGACTCAGTACTGAAGATGTTGATGTTCCAGTATTGAAGATGTTCCAATAACTGCTTGAGTTACTGATGATGTTGAGAAAGCTTCCAATGATTTATAGATGTATCATGTATGACGTTGATGACTCCTTGCTCATGCAGATGCTGTTATAATATCCTTCTCGTTAAGGGGGAGTGTTGAGATATTGTAACTTCAAAGAATATTATATTTGTACTTTATTATTCCGGAGATTATTCATTCCTCCGTGAAGATCTTATTGTCTATCCGGAGATGTTTATTCCTCCGTCGGAATGTGGTAACTTAGGTTATTAGACTTCCCTAGTGGGGGTCGACCCTGTATGTGTTATGTGGGTCAAAGGGTTATTAGACCACCCTAGAGGGGTCAGCCCAGTCAGTTGTAGTGGGGTATTTAACCCAATGGTTAAATACGAGCCTACATGATTTGTGTAAAAGACAAGTCGGAGTAGTGTATAAATAGAGGAGGTGTATTCATCATTTTACACACACACTCACTCACTTGAGAGTGGCACACTTATGAGAGAGAGGTCTTCTATGGAGAAGGAGGAGCTTATGCTCAAGGTTACATCCTTTGTATTTGCTGGTCATCTATATTGAGGAAGCTTTGCTGGGTTTTCTACCCCATGAGGGTTTCCCAGGATAAATCTGTGTCTCTTGTGTTTATGTTGTGCTTGTTGTTTCTTCAGTGATCCTGTATATGCTATTACTTTGAAATGGAATGTAATGCTATTATTTTCTGTCTTAGCATATTAAATCTTAACATATAAGAAATGTGTTATTCCTCTATAAGGAAGTGTCGTCATGTGGATTGACAAGTGTCGCAAGTGTGTGTACTTGCCGATGGGTTATTAGACCACCATGTGTGGGGTCGGCCCTAAAATATATATTATATTGTGGATGTATCTAGATAGACAAGTCGGCCCCATAGTGTAATTGGGAAAACAGGTTAAGTATAAATAGAGATCGGGAGATCTCTATTTGGATCATTCGGAAAGACACACTTCTCTCACTCAGAAAGTGGCGCACTAGTGAGGAGGAGGATCATCTTCTCTAGGAGACTATCTCAAGTGTATTTTGGTTGTACTTTGGTTGAGCCATTGCTCTCTCTATCTCTGAGGAAGTTGTGGGGTTTTTCACCTTAGGGTTTTCCCCACGGAAACTCTGTGTCTCTTGTCTCTCATGCTTTTGATTCTTGTGATGCTTATCATGCTTATTGTGATTGTTATGCATTGACATACTGTATATGTTATTCTCTTAGTAAAGATCCAAGAGTATTGTGAATTAATGGTCAAAATTTAACAAACCCAATGGAAAGTAGCACTTCCATTCTAAGGAAATTCCAGTGGCTCTAGGACAACCTCACTGATCTAAGGAAATGGACCTCACCCTTGCTACCAAACCAGGATCTCCAGAGGAAATACAGAGCTCTGTCCAACCTCAAATCCAATGGTAGTGGACCTCACCCCTGCTGCAAATCCAGGATCTCTAGAGGCAATTCTAGGACTTACACCAATGGCTCCAGATTAACTCATCTTGGGCACAGGATCCAGAAGGGTGCAATGACCAGCAAGGATCCCATGCCAAGAGCAGCAAAATCAAACCACAAGTTCCAAACACAAGCACAAGAGCAAAAGCATGATCCAACACACAAGTGTGACTAACCAACACAAGCAAATTGAATTCCTTCATGAGCAATTCGAATTGGGAGAGAGAGGGACACAAGCATGAGAGTTACATTCCAAAAATATAAAATAGGAGTTACACATCATGAGGCTACACCAAGAGACACACTAACCCAACTCAAGAGGGTGCACTAGGAGAGAGAGAGAGAAACTCTAACACTAATAAAAATTAATCTCAGAACAAATAAAACCAAGGAGTAACATAACACATAAGGGTAGACAACCAAGAGGGTCCAACAAGTCCACAATAAGGGTGTATAACCTCAACATATATACAAACACAAAGGTAACACTTTTCCCACAACCCCTTGCTCATAACATCATGGTTCCACATACTCTCTTTTGTGGCATCGGTCGATCCAGTTCTTTTATTTTATTAATTAATAATAATAATGTGCAAACCATAGTCCTATCACCTCATGTCATAATGTCAGAACATCAAAATAATAATAACATGTCTAGGGGCTAAACCAAAGGGTATTACAATAATCTACAGAACTAGGAAAGGAATGCATTTTAAAGATTTCAAATTTAATTTCTCAAACCAAATTTGTAAGTTTCTCTCAATTGGATTTGCCTCCAAAATGTTTTCCAAATGAAGAATTTCCCCTATTCTTTCCCATACTCTTTTTGAGAATGGACATTTAAGAAATAAATGTTCAATTGTTTCTTCTACACACCTGCATAAACTACAAAAACTTGGACCGTTATCCTAATTTCGTTTCAATGTTGAATAGTTATGAAATATCCCTGTTACAACTAATCAACATCCCCAAATATGAAACATCCCCCATTTAAAATGATTCTTAATAAATTTCGAGTAAAAAATGTTAATTTGATTTCTAATTATTTTGAACAATCCAAAAAAACTAGATCAAAGGACATTATGAAAAAAAGACATTTATCTACCCAACTATTCATATTGATGGGGACTCTTGGGTGACTATTGATCGGGCTTTCAACATAAGCTCCATCAACATTTTTCATCTCGGGTATTTCTTTCACCCATGTTTATAGATATTTTAATAAGGAGGTAGATATATTATCGAAAAAATCTCTTACGGCCCAGGAAGGTTATATTTTCAGTGAGTTTTGGAGCACACCCACATGATCATATGGGGAACAAGTGGAGATATTTCATACATAATCCTTCTTTATCCTTTATTTTTATGTAGTGGGACACATATGTCTCATTGCGTCAGGTGGTTTGTCAACTTTGGGACTATTTGATTCGTGGGGTAACTATTATTATGTCCCCAAAGGGGATCATATATATATTGTGAAATCCCTATTAATTTTGTCTACTTACTATAAATTTTACCTACAATATAGTTTGAACCATAGTTTTGAACATATTGTATTTTTGAAAATGGGTTTTTCCCAATCCTCATTGGTTGCAGGAGGATAATGTATTCCTCATTTTTCCCTTCCCGAGAGGTGGCTGTGGAATTACATCATCCTCATTTAATTTCTGCATTCACACGAGTCTACAATGGAGTTCAATGTGCAGGTTTTTAATGTTAGTCTAGGCTATTCAGGTAAGTGTTCGCCATCTGTATTATATTATGGAGTACAACGTGCCTCGACCTTGATGTGGCATGCATCCGTAAACCATTAGCCCTCTTTATGCATAGGCATCTTTGTGATGGGTAAATTTCCGTGATAAAGGGGCGACTTTCATATGGCTTGTAATTTGATGTAACTGTGAAAATTCTGTCTCGAAGAAATATTTTTCCTAATAGATCTTCTCTTGCTTCTCGATCTTCGGGGAATGCGGCGTTGTATTCTTATAAGTGTTTTGTTCCGGAAATTTTTTTGAGTCTTTTTTTTTATATGCACTATACCTTTTACCTGTTTGACACTCTGCTTTTGGAATTGGAATTCCATTTTGTAAGAGAGGTAAAGGATGTGTACATTTGACTAAGAATCATTTTTCTCTATTTCAATTTGTCTCTGTCATTTTATTTCTATTTTGCTCTAGTTTGTTCTGTTTCCACTATCACTTTCTATTTCCATTGGTTTGATATGTTTTCCCTATTCCATTCTATTTCCTACAAATTGCAAATGATGGTAACCCTTGAATTTAAATGCCAAATAACATTGTACAGTCGGTTCCCTTTCCGCATTTCTTTTCGGTTAGTTTGCAAAGTAACACAGAAGGTGCGAATTCATGCATCTCGGGGCTCAGAAACCATCAATCTTCTCGCCTTTGGAAGGAATAAAGTCAGAAATCCATGCGCCTTGGAGGTCTAGTAGATGGAGGAATTTGCAGTGCTTTATGTCCAATTGCCCATTGCAGAGAGGATTTTGTAAAAAAAGTGGTCGCGGTAGAGGAATTTGGAGGTTTTGTTTTGTGCAAATGGATTTTTCAGAGATGTTTTTGTGAAAATAGCGGTAGTTGAGGAGGAAGTTGGAGTCCTCACTGTCCAAATGGATTTTTCAGAGAGTGTTTTGTAAAAACAGTGGTCACCAAGGAGTCTGGGAAAGAGGGCGGTATATATATTTTTAAAATAGTTAAATTCTAGTTCTTTTGTAGAGCGGGTGACTTTGCGGTAAATAATCGGGGGAGCTTGGTTGAATTTGACGTCCCATGGATAAATTAGTTCAATAAAAGGTGTTTGGAGACTGTTTTGCTTCGGAGACTTTTTTGCTTAAATCTCAACGAAGGAACTTTTTGCGGGACAGACGATCCATGTTTTCCAATAAAATTAGATTTTCTGGAGAAAATCAGTCGCGAATACCTGATAAATAAGCAGTTGTAGGCTTAAGTTGATGGTCGTCTAGAGAAATCAGCAGTTGTAGAGGCGCTTTAAATTTCAGCTACCTTGGGAAGTCCCTCATTAAGAATTTATTTTGCTCAATTAAGAAAGATGTAGAGACAGTTTCTGAAAATTGATTTCCTTATCAAGAAAGTTTCCGAGCAAGGCTAAGCACAGTGCAGTAGACTCTAATCCCGGAGGCGGCGAGTATCTTAAATAATTCCATAGCAAAAGCTTCTCTCCACGGGAATAGCTAAACCAATCCTCTACATGTCGCTACGATGCTTTTGGCAGCCCCTTGTTAGATTTTGAGCATTAATTCAACATACTCTAGGATCTTTACTGAGAGAATAAGATGTACAGCATATCAATTATATCATGCATATCAATCACACCAAGCAATCACATGAGACAATAGACACACAGAGTTTCACTAGGGAAAACCATAAAGGTGAAAAACCCCACAACTTCCTCAGAGATAGAAAGAGCAATGATACAACCCAAGTACAAGAGATAGTCCTCCTAGAAGCTACTCCTCCTTCCTCACTTGTGCACCACTTTCTGGAGAGTGTAGAAGTGAATAATGAAGTGATCAAATAGAGTGCCTCCCACACTCTATTTATACATGACCTGACCTGCCTAATAAACTAGCAGGGCTGACTTGTCTAACTCAGTCTAATAACCCATGGTAATACTAATCAGGGCTGACCCCACACTTGGTGGTCTAATAACCCGTCACATTCAAGTTGCGACACTTGTCAATACAAATGGCGACACTTCTGTATAGAGGAATAATACCATCTCTATAGGAGTACAATATACATGGGTGAAATACATTCTGAAGTTACATATACATCAACACTCCCTCTTAACTAGGAAGGTATTTCTCGACACAGATCTTCTAGCACAAGTCTTATTCTCTGGATCATCATCACTGGATCATCGTCATCGAATCATCGTCGTCGTTAGTACTGCTTCTATCTCAATCAATCTACAATCTACTCGTCATAGGAAGTTCTACAGAGCCAGTCATTTTTCATACTGGATGTAGGCCCACCACCTGCAGGTCTTCATCATCTACAAATACATCCCTTTTTCATGTTGGATGTAGGCCTAGCCTCCATGTAGGTCTTCAACATATCTGTGAGCAAGCCATCAAGTAGGTACACCTCAGGAGTGATTATACTGCCTCTGCAAAACCTGCAAGATCTCCTAGGACTGATTACACTACCTCTGCAAAACCTGCAAGAGCATCTCAGGACTGATCATATGCCTCTGCAAAACCTGTGTACCATACTGTCACATCATCATCTTCAGATCACTTCATAGTCCACGGAGCACAACCCAGATGCACACACACACAACACTTACACTCACTGGCATGGAAGGAATTTCCTTTGACCATCCAGGAAAGGCTCAACACTTACACTCACCGGAATGGAAGGACTTTCCTCTTACCATCCAGGAAAGGCTCACAACACTTACATCGACGACCATGGAAGGACTTTCCTCTGACCATGTCGGAATGGATACAACAATTACATCACGACCATGGAAGGACTTTCCTCTGACCATGTTGGAAAAGATCGGCAATTACATCACGACCATGGAAGGACTTTCATCTGAACATGCCGAAAAATACATGGAAATTACATCACGACCATGGAAGGACTTTCCTCTGACCATGTTGAAAAAGCCACGCCCATCCCTTACATCTCACCATGGAAGGACTTTCCTCTAACCATGTGAGAATGGCCCAGCCCTTACATCTCACCATAGAAGGACTTTCCTCTGATTATGTGAGAATGGCTCCTCCCAGCCCTTACTTTTCACCATGGAAGGACTTTCGTCTAACCATGTGAAAATGGCCCAGCCCTTACATCTCAACATGGAAGGAATTTCCTATAACCATGTGAGAATGGCCTTGTGTGCATCTATGTCTTCGGAATCATCACTTCCCCTTGGAAGACATCTCGATCTGAAGTACACCAAGTCTCCCTCTGAAGTATTCAAACTTTACTCTGGTCAGCGGCTTGGTCAACACATTGGGTATCTGCTCGTTTGTCGCAACATATAGGAGCTTCACTACTCTTCTCTGCACCATATCACTGATATAGTGATACTTGATCTCAATGTTCTTTGACTTGTCATGGAACACTGGGTTCTCCGACAACTTCACACAACTCTGGTTGTCGCAATATATACAAGTAGCACTCAGATGGATATCAAACAAATTAGACAGTAGCTTCCTAAGCCATACTGCCTCACAACTAGCCGAACAAGCTGCAACATACTCTGCTTCAGCTGTACTTAGTGCCATACAGTACTGCTTCTTGCTAAACCAAGAGATCATACTGGATCCCATACTGAAGCAGCACCCCGAAGTGCTCTTCCAATCAATGGCACTTCCTGCCCAATCCGAATCAACATAACCCTCCAGTTTAAACTTTTGATTCGCCTCATACTTGAGCCCATAGTCAACTATACCCTTTAGGTGCCTCAGAATATGCTTTGCAGCTATCAGGTGAACATGTCTCGGATCTGTCAAGTACTTGCTCAAGATGTTCACTGCAAAGCAGATGTCTGGTCTCGTATTCGTCAGGTACATCAAGGACCCAATCATCTGATGATACATTGTAGCATCAACCGGCTCAAATGAAGCATCACACAGAAGCTTCAGGTTCGATGCCATAGGTGTGGACATGGCCTTGCAGTCCATCATCCCGAACCTCTTCAGGATCTCTACTGCATACTTCCCTTGTCCAATGAAGATTCCATCTGCACTCTACCACACCTACATGCCAAGAAAGTAGTGCATCATACCCAAGTCCTTCATCTCGAACTCGGAAGCAAGCTTCCTCTTCGTTTCGGCAATCAATCTATCCTCACCCGTTACAAACAAGTCATCCACATACAATAGTAGTATCACTGGATTGCCTTCCTCAACCTTGTAGTAAAGGTTGGAATCCGCTTTACTCTTGGTAAATCCCAAACTAGATAGGAAGCCATCTATCCTACCATACCAGGTCTTGGGTGCCTGTTTCAAGCCATACGGGATTTCTTCAGTCTGCATACATGAGTCCCTTTGTCATGTGTTTCAAACCCAAGTGGCTCCTCCACATCCACTTCCTCTTCAACTACACCATTCAAGAAAGTTGTCTTGACATCCATCTGGTGTACCTTCCATTTCATCACTACAGCTAGAGCAAGTACTGATCTAATGGAAGTGTATCTGGCTACAGGTGCAAAAGTCTCTTCATAATCAATCCCTTCTTTCTAGGAGAAGCCACGAACTACAAACCTAGCTTTGTATTTCTCTATGCTACCATTTGCAGCATGTTTGATCTTATAGATCCATTTGTAAGTCACTACATACTTCCCATCTAGTCTTGGGACCACATCCCAAACATCATTCTTCATGATTGACTGGTACTCCTCGATCATGGCATTCTTCCATTACTTCATCCCGTATCCTGGGAACTTCAATATCTTCAATAGATAGCTTTGTTGCTGGAACAAATGTTGTATTCCTTCTTTTGTAGGTGATTGTACACGATCTTTCCTACAAGTCAAATTCAATTGCATCATTAGAAACTTCTCATAGTTTTCATAACAAAATCTCATGCATAAATATATATATGTCATACAGTCATGCAATTATCTTAGCCAATGCTTCAATACAACATTCATCTATATCCCGTAACTTTCTAGATGCCTTCCATCTCTACCAGAACATTGTTAAGAGTTTGCACTACTCCCAACATGTCAGCAAAGAGGTTTCATTCTAGATAAGTAGCAATTTAATGTTGTACAGTGCCATAGGACACTTACCCATCACATGCATATTAGTAGTATATTGTTCATTAATGCAATTATTCTAATATGCATAATACACAACTTTAGTCTAGGAACATAAGTATAAACATCATTGAACAACATTATTTAACCAAACAGAATATACAAGAAATGACAATTCAAGTACTTATCTTTGTTTGCTTGTTGGGTGGACTCCCTCTGAATCTTTCCTTCCTTGCAGGAGCTGCTGGAGTCCGACTCTGAAGTAGCTTCTTCTACTCCTTTCTGTTATGGATTGTAAGGAGTGGTCAACTCCCTCTTAATCCCTGAATCACTGCATAACTTCTTGAAGTCCCTTTAAGTGAATTCTCTGCCATTGTTAGATCTTAAATATCTTGATCTTCATGTCAGTTTGGTTTTCTATCAAGGCCACTCAGAGAACTGGATGACATCGGACCACATACATCAGAGTGGATGATTTCCAATATTCTTTTTGCCTTGCTTTCACTGCTTGGAAATTGTGAAAATCCTCACAACAGATCTAAGAGATGATGTGTACCTCACAAGAGTAATTATGATTAAGCAGGAAAATAGAAGAAGAGTGAACAATACAGTATAATGAGCAACAGAATAATATGGTACAGTAGAACTCAGATAGAAGCAATAATACTTCACACACACTAATTAATTAATCACATTATGGACAAATAAATAGTACAATGGTAGAGAGGATTCGAATGCCTAAGGTGGCAATTCGAATTAGCCTCTCAGAGTGATCATAAGATCAATAGAGTGTCATCGGAGCACAACTAGGTGTCCTCATGATCATCGGAGCGCAACTGGAAGTCTTCATCATCATCAGTGGAGTCATCAATGCTCAAGTAACTGTCAACCATCAGTCAAACTAACTCTGGTAGGTGTAACTGAGTGTAACTCAATGTAACTGAGTGTAACTAACTGTAACTGACTGTAACTGACTGTAACTAAGTGTAACTGAGTGTAACTAAGTGTAAGTAAGTGTAACTGACTGTAACTGACTGTAAGTGAGTGACAACTGGACTGGTAGGTGAAGAAGGGCGAGTTTCTCCCTAAAATCAAGGAAGAAGGGCGCATTAAGAAACTGGAGGGCTAAAACTGAATAGTGAGAAGCTCCTGGGGGCTGGCTAACTGAGGGCTAGGTGTTGGACTGATGACTGGGATGCATGCAAAATGCATGCAAACCCTAGAATGCATGCAAACCCTAAAAGGTGCATGCATGACTGAAAATGTAAATGATCAAAATACTGGTGGGACTAGGATGGAGTATATGAATATCCTAACACCCCCCTTTAATTTATCCTGGGCCCTGGTAACTAAGACCAAAGGTCACCCAATATAATGAATAATAACAATCAATAAACTAAGGAAGTGGGAAAATTTCATGGGAAACATACCCCCTCCTCAAAAATAGACTGTAAGGCACACATAAAAATAAATGCTCCAAACTCAAGCATGTGTGATGCTTGGTCATATGTCTGGAGGCATCTTCTTCTTGGGAAGAAGTGGATCATGCTACTTGCACTTCAGATTGAATGTGATGAGAACAAATCCAACAGTATGAGAATGATCCTTGAACCTGTGATTCGAATTAGCTGAGGTAGGATCAAATTTGTGAAAGTGCATATAGTCTTTTGTCTTCTCCTTCGAACCACCATGGGTGAGATTATGCCAAAAATAACTATTACATGTTTGCTTGAAATCAAAATCAGATTTAAGACTTAAAAAACAGTTTCTTGAGATCTCCTTTGAACCAACAGGGGTGAGATCAAAACTATCATATGCATGAGAAATTATCCCAAGCAGTAATTGCTTAGAATCCAAATTAGATCCAAGACTTGAATCATGGTTTCTTGATATCTCCTTTGAACCATGAGAGGTGACATCAAAACCAGTAGATGCATGAGAAATTATCCCAAGCGAATGGCAATGGCCATATTCTTCAATGACCTTCTGAAAGCATGGAATTATGATCATATAGTAGTATAAAAGAGGAGATATCTAGAGAGGAGCGAATGTATTACCTTCAAAAGTTGTTTTGACCTCTGAAATAATCATGTGATCATGATGCAAACCAAGAGACTCTGGTGCAAGAGAGGATTTAGGACCTTCTACAATATCTAGAGTGTGAGCTGGCATAGAAAGAGAAGAAATTTTGAGCATGAGTGGAGAATCTGCAAGTTCTTTGTCAACAACTTCAATATGAGATGATACTGGTTCATGATCTGAGAGACCATCAAGAGGAGCGAATGCATCACTTTGCTTGCTTTTGAAGGGGTTTGGACCAAATCCTTCATTCTTTCTGCCAAATTTTTCATCCAGGTGAGCCCATAGCTCTTTTGGAGTTTCAATATCAATAATGATTGGGAGCAATATGTAATCTAGCATAGTAAGCTCCATTCTTCCAATGTGCATGTCACCTTTATTCAACCAGCCAATCTTCTCATCAAAGGATTCGAACTCTCTTTCAAAATAACAATCAAAGAGATCATGGCTCTTTAAATATGCTATTATTTTTGGTTTCCATTCATCATAGTTGAATAGAGAAAGAGGAGTGATTTCTTCTAATTCAGGATACATTGAAGCTGTAGAAGACCTGCAAAAACAATATAGAATAACTACAATTGCTACTGCTGCAAAAATGCAGAAACTGCTGCAACTGCTGCACTCGAAATCTGGGTAATAACCTGCAAAAAACTCTCAAGAATGGAGATAAACAATACTCTCAACATGCTCTGATACCATGTGAAAATCCTCACAGCAGATCTAAGAGATGATGTGTACCTCACAAGAGTAATTATGATTAAGCAGGAAAATAGAAGAAGAGTAAACAATACAGTATAATGAGCAACAGAATAATATGGTACAGTAGAACTCAGATAGAAGCAATAATACTTCACACACACTAATGAATTAATCACAGTATGGACAAATAAATAATACAATGGTAGAGAGGATTCGAATGCCTAAGGTGGCAATTCGAATTAGCCTCTCAGAGTGATCATAAGATCAATAGAGTGTCATCAGAGCACAACTAGGTGTCCTCATGATCATCGGAGCGCAACTGGAAGTCTTCATCATCATCAGTGGAGTCATCAATTCTCAAGTAACTGTCAACCATCAGTCAAACTAACTCTGGTAGGTGTAACTGAGTGTAACTCAATGTAACTGAGTGTAACTGAGTGTAACTGAGTGTAACTGACTATAACTGAGTGTAACTAAGTGTAACTAAGTGTAACTGACTGTAACTGAGTGACAACTAGACAGGTAGGTGAAGAAGGGCGAGTTTCTCCCTAAAATCAAGGAAGAAGGGCGCATTAAGCAACTAGAGGGGTAAAACTAAATAGTGAGAAGCTTCTGGGGGCTGGCTAACTGAGAGCTAGGTGCTGGACTGATGACTGGGATGCATGCAAACCCTAGAATGCATGCAAACCCTAAAACGTGCATGCATGACTGAAAATGTAAATGATCAAAATACTGGTGGGACTAGGATGGAGTATAGGAATATCCTAACAGAAATTTCTTCTTTGTGTTCTTTCCCTTTGCACAACCTTTGCAAATGCCTTCATGCTTTGTTTGGATTTCAGGAAGACCTTCTACAGATTTGCTTGCAATTGGTAATGCCCTATAGTGCATGTGTGCAAGCCTTCGATGCCAAAGTTCACTTGGCTCTACTGAATCATGGACCATGGCTTGTTCTGGTTGGCCCTTCAATTTGTATAGTCCTCCCTCTTGCTCTCCAATCACCACTACATCATCATAGTCTTACCCTTTGGCCACATTAGGACTTGGCCATCTACAAATGCAACCCTCATGCCTTTTGCATCTAATGCAGATATGGAGAGCAGGTTCTTCTTGAGACCTGGAACATATAGTACATCTTTTATCTTCATAGACTTTTCAGAGTCTAGCTTATAGGAGGCTTCACCACTTCCTTTTATTGGATACTGGTAGTCATCCCCAATTTTCACCTTGTGGGGTGATTCATGTTCAGATAGGTTCATAAAGGATTCCTTGAATCCTGTCATGTGTTTGGAATCCCCACTGTCTATAAGCCAATCATTACTTCCATGAGTAATGGTTCTAGTGAGAGCAGAAATCAAAACATACTCTTCATCACTTGAAGAAACTTCACTATCTTCTCTAGCCCTCTTCCTGGGAGGTTCATCATCCTTTGCAGCATGAGCATGATGTCTTCTTTTGATGTTCTTCTTCTTGTGAGAGCCATCCTTCTTATTTCTGGGACAGTCTCTGGAATAGTGTCCCTTCTCATCACATGTATAGAAATGGACATAGGACATGTTTCTTCGAGGTTTGGGACTACCCCTCTGATTTTGATGGTGATGCCTTTCTTTCTTGCCATGATAGTGAATCTCTTTGTCACCATGTCTTTTGGAGTGTACTGTGAGAGCTTGGTCTTCATTCCCCATCTTTTCTTCTCGAGCTACAATTTGAGCTTCTTCCTGTGAGCATTCTTCCCACAGTCTACTGAATGAGATAAGTTTCTTCCTAGCACAAATTCCTTGGATGAAGGAATCCCATGACCTAGGAAGGCCATTTAGAGTAGCCATTACCACTTATCCATTTTCTATATCTTCTCCCACAACTTCAAGTTGTTCTTTTATCTGGGATACCCTTGAGAAATAAGACTGCATAGTCTCCGCATTCTGGATCTTGACATTCTTCAATTGATTCCTCAAGGTCATCTTCCGATTTATGTTCTTCCCTTCAAATAGCTTGGTCAAGGAATCAAACATCTCCTTAGGTGTCTTTATAGATGACACATGTGGTATGAGATGGTCTTTGATAGAATCAACAATGATCCTCTTAGCATTGACAAAAATCCTTTAGTGTAAGGCCTTAGCCTCTTCTCCTTCTGGGGCAGGGACCTCTTCACTGATGTAAGTGTCCAACTCATTTTCTTCCAGGATTAACCCAATCCTATACTTCCATGCTCGGAATTTATCATCCCCTTCAAGCTTATCCTCAAGCTTGGTGTGGTGAGACATCTTAAAGAGTACTTCAAATGGAAATAGAAAAGATTTAGGTCTTACCACTTGATTTGCAAAAATCTGAATCTGGTGCTGGATTAGGGTTTGTTAGAGAAACCCTAAAAATTCAAACTTTGAATTTCAAACTTCTAAAAGGATAGAAAGATGCGCCTTGATGAGCTGATCCGCCTGGTATACTCAGAATTTGAAAACTGCAAAGTTTCACCCTTCAGAAATGCCTTTTAGTCTTCCCAGATTCACTAGGAAGGACCCTAAATTAGGGTTTGAATTTCCCAAGGCTTCTCCCAACCAAAAAGTTTGATCTAAAGCTCGACACTTCAATTTTTCCAAGGAGCTTCCAGCTATGGTCTCAGATTTAAGAAATTCCTATTTTTGTGGAAACCCTAATTTTTAGGGCCAAAACTAAAAGTGCCCAAAATTGAGATCTGATTGGATAGAAAGATTCGCCTTGCTAAGGAGAGTCAACCTATCATAATTCTTTTCCAAAATCTATGGAGAGAAAGCCATTAAACAAGAAACCCTAGTTTCCACAACTGCATAGTGTCTTCTTCTGAGGTTCGCTCTGATACCATGTTAGATTTTGAGCATTAATTCAATATACTCTAGGATCTTTACTGAGAGAATAACATGTACAACATATCATGCATATCATGCATATCAATCACACCAAGTAATCACATGAGACAATAGACACATAGAGTTTCTCTGGGGAAAACCATAAAGGTGAAAAACCCCACAACTTCCTCAGAGATAGAAAGAGCAATGATACAACCCAGGTACAAGAGATAGTCCTCCTAGCAGCTACTCCTCCTTCCTCACTTGTGCGCCACTTTATGGAGAGTGTAGAAGTGAATAATGAAGTGATCAAATAGAGTGCCTCCCGCACTCTATTTATACATGACCTGACTTGCCTAATAAACTAGCAGGGTTGACTTGTCTAACTCAGTCTAATAACCCATGGTAATACTAATTAGGGTCGACCCCGCACTTGGTGGTCTAATAACCCATCACATGCAAGTTGCGACACTTGTCAATACAAATGACGACACTTCCGTATATAGGAATAATACCATCTCTATAGGAGTACAATATACATGGGTGAAATACATTCCAGAGTTACATATACATTAACACCCTTGATAGCCATCTGCTCCAGGCCTGCTAGGCCATGGCTTCAAAGTTCAAGGGTTGGTGTTGAAGCCACTGGAAGGAGAAATGATGAGATTAGAAAACTCATGGAAATATTTCTAAAGCTTAAGAAGAAGAATCCGATTCTCATAGGGGAGAAAGAGAAATAAAATAAATTGTGCTAAAAATAGAAAAAGGTGAAAGCCCAGTGTAGCTTCAGGGTGTGTAGATCCTTCCTATTGAAACATAGATATTTGCTTTCTATCCCGGAAACAAGATAAAGACCACATTGCTATGAAGTTCGGGGAATTGGACCAAACGGTGGAATGGCGTTGACTTGTAGAGAAGCCCAAGGGAGGAGGAGCATCGATAGGGTTGTCAATCTCATCATCTTTGCACCGAGTTGTTGTGAAATTGATCCAATTTCTAGTTCGATATGTAGGAACTGGTCACCATGGTTGATTGGGATTGCGACGTGTGAAACATATTTGCATTGTAAAGTATATCATCCTTTTATGGAGAATGATTGGGATCTGTAGCCTCTACTTATTGTTGTTGCCAAACCAACTCCAGGATTATGTCCTAGGTGTGATTTATCCTATCACGAAGCATTTGTGTTTTGTCATCACTTGCCGTGTAATTTTGCCCTGTAACTCATAGTATGCTATTGTAAAAAATATGAATCATTTTCCTTTCCCTTTATTACAATTTATTACTATCATGTTTGCATTTAAACACAAATTATATTGGTGGCCAATTTTGATCATTTGACAGAAATATATTTTCACTCCCGTTCATGATTTTTTCATGTATGTAGAATGTATATTTGGTTACCCGGTAAAGACAATGGCTACCATAAGCAAATTTAGCTAGATTATAATAAATTTTTAAATATGTTTTTATATTTATTTCAGAGTTTTCTAATACAAAGAATAGTCAAAGAGACTGCACATCTCAGTTAAGATGGATTACCATGAATGAGCAATGATAGAAAAGCAGTGTATCCACTCATAAGTTTTGGAAAAATAAGTATTGAAGTCAGCGAAAAAGCAATTTAGACTCTTTTTTATGATAAACTAAATGTCATGCCACCTAAATCAATTGAGATTTTTCATTGTTTGTGATGGAAGGTTTATTTTCCACTGGGTGACATCAAACTAGCCTTTGGTGCTTCTCATAAAGGTTTTGATGCTAATAGCTATAAAAGAGAGTTGGATTTTCAAGCAATTGCTATAAAGATATCTGCAAAAAAAATAACCATTTCTTTTATAGTGGCCCTCGATAGGCCCTTGCGTTACAAATCAACATAAATGGTCAAACTCAAATTATTATGCTAGGTCAGTGTCCTAGCAAGAGGGCCCCTCCCCAAAATGATGTGCATGTAGTAAGAAGGAATAAAATTTTGTGCAATTCTTGAGTTGCACATCAACACTGATGCTGGTTTTATATCCAACATAGAATAAAAGAATCTTAAAGTTGAAGGTTCAAACTGGGTTGTTTTAAATCTATCTTATGCTGAAATGCAAATATAAATTCAAAGTATGCATGCACTTTATCATGACATCAGTACATTAAAAGTCACATTTTGATTAAGCGTTTCTCCATGGTTTGATGTATGTTTGACATGACATTTCAATATCTTCTAGTTCCTTTCATGTTAATAGTTTGGGTCATTACCATCACAACTTTATCTATTCAACAAGGTAATTTACGAAGTTTACTTATTGATCTTCAGGTTTTTTTTTTCCACTTCTAAGAGCATCGTTTCAAATATAGTGTGTATGGCGCACTCCTAGCTGAACTGAATTGTCTATTTATTTTGTACATTTTAGTTGATTTACTTGGTGGTCAGACACCCCTAGCATCTTTCTTGACTATGATTGCACATTTTTGCAGGACCATGTGATGCACACCATTTTCTTTGTTCAGTTTTTTGGGCAGGTATAACAACCGCTGTAATGGCAATCATAAAAGCTAATGGATGACTTTTCTTTAGCCAACCTCGTCTTTGCAAGTTGTACTAAGTTTATTTTTAGAGATATCATGGGCTACTTCATGCTTAATATTATGATTGCAATGCTTTTGGTGGAATAGGGATAGAAGAAGACAACACAACATCGTCAATACATATGCAGGAAAATTGTGTTTCAGTTGTAACAGATTTTTTGGAATGACATTGCCTTTTTGGAAAAAATTCAATTCTCTATTAACATTTATAGGCCATGATTCTTCTGGATAAAAATATTGTTTTCATGATAAATCACAGGAGACATGTAAATTGCATAGCTAAAGCAATAGTGGATCATATGTATTATATGTGGAAATGGTCTACGGTTTTGAAATCCTTTTGGCTAGTAGTGTCATAAAAGTGTTTTTTACTTTGCACATCAAGTCGCTTAAGCATCTTGACAACACTATGAAAAATACAAATGCTAGAGATGTGAGATAATATTTTAGTTGAATGAAACTACATGCTTATGAAAAAACTATTAAAAGATGTTTGGATGCTTATGAAATATAATGCAATAGAATATAGTAGCCTCATAGTTGATGAAATTGTTAAATTTTCAGAATTTACTTCAATCTGATCTAGGATCTTAACTGAGAGAACAACATGTACAGCAAATCTACAGCATATCAATCATGGACACAATAATGCAAGCACACAAGAGACATAGAGTTTACTTGGGGAAAATCATAAAGGTGAAAAACCCCAGTAACTTCCTCAGAGATAGATAGAGCAATGATACAACCAGAATACAAGAGATAGTCTTCTCCTAGCAGCAGATCCTCCTCCTCCACAAGTGCGCCACTCTCCACAGTGTGAGTGAGAGAATAGAATGTCTCAAATGAGAGAGACACACTCTCTATTTATACACTAACTTGACTTGACCTTTACTCAATTAGGTCGGCCTCAACTTAACCACTTAACATAATGCTGACTGGGCCGACCCCCACTAGGGTGGTCTAATAACCCTTTGACCCACATGGCCGACCCCCAATAGGGTAGTATAATAACCCTTTGACCCACATGACTTATACAGGGCCGACCCCAACAAGGTGGTCTAATAACCCATCAAGTATAAGTTACAACACTTACAATATAAATGACGACACTTCCGTATAGAGGAATAATAACATCTCTATAGGAATACAACCACTTCTGTATAGAGGAATAATAACATCTCTATAGGAATACAATATACATATATGTGAAATACATTCTGAAGTTACATATACATCAACACTCCCTCTTAACTAGGAAGGTATTTCTCGACACAGGTCTTCTAGCACAAGTCTTCTTCTCTAGATCATCGTCACTGGATAATCGTCATCGAGTCATCATCATCGTCATTGCTGCTGCTATCTCAATCAATCTCTGAATCTACTCGTCATAGGAAGTTCTACAGAGCCAGTCATTTTTCATACTGGATGTAGGCCCACCGCCTGCAGGTCTTCATCATCTGTGCGAACAGTCTGACAGAGCTGGCCTCTCAGGACTAATTTTATGTGCGGATGCAATACGGGAAAGAGTATCCCAGGAACATTTATGTGCCTAAGCACGACCGACAAGATCTCCCAGGACTGATTACATGCATCTCCTCCACAATACCCTTAAAGAGCATCCCAGGAACATTTATGTGCCGCAGCACGACCGGCAAGATCTCTAAAGAGCATCCCAGGACTTATTACGAGCACACAGCTCAACCTCTCTGATATCCAGGACTAATTACATGTGGATAGACAAAACCTTTAAAGAGCATCCCAGGAACATTTATGTGCCGCAGCACGACCGACAATATCTCTAAAGAGAATCCCATGACTAATTACGAGCACACAGCTCAACCTCTCGGATCTGCAAGACTAATTACATGTCTTCGTAGTAATACCTCATCCCAGGACTGATTACAAGCACACAACTCAACCTATCGGATATCTGAGGACTGATTACATACTACATAGCAATACCGAAAAGAGTATCCCAGGAACATTTATGTGCCGCAGCATGACTGGCAAGATCTCCCAGGACTGATTACATGCTATTTGCACAACCTGCCACATATCATCTCTGACCTCCAAGTATCAACCTGATACTCATGATCCAACGGATCATCATCGCACAAAGCATCATCCTAATGCTCATGATCGCACTGATCATCATCATTGTACTATCCTAATACATATCATCTAGAGCAACATCCTAAAGCTCATCATCATGATCATCCTGATCATACAATGCATACCAAGTATCTACCTGATCCATATCATCATACATGATCCACCTGATCATACAGTGTATCCACCTGATACAAATACAAATACATGATCCACCTGATCATACCTGATCATATAATGTATCCACCTGATACATATACAGATACATGGTCCAAGCATCCAACATGATGCATATACAAAATACATACAAATGATCCAACTGATCATATGATGCGTACATATACATATACATATAAATGATCCAAGTGATCATATCCAGGATCCAACATGATGCGTACATATACATATAGAGCAGTAACTAGAGCATCGTCCTAATGCTCATCATCCATGATCCTCCTGATCATCATAGCATCGTCTTCTTCAGATCATCTCATCGTCCACGAAGCACAGCCCAGATGCATATCATCCAGTACTTACACCACCGACATGGGAGAACACATCTACCACCATTCGGGGAAGGCTCCAACCCTTACTTTTTCACCATGGGAGAACACATCTACCACCATGTTAGAAAAGCTCATGTGCATGTGCATCTTTCGGACTCATCACTTCCCTTTAAAATGAACCTCGATCTGAAGTGCACCAAGCCTATCTTTGAAGTACTCAAACTGCACTCTGGCCAACGGCTTGGTCAATACATCTACAACTACTCATCCATCGCAACATACTCTGCTTTGGATGTACTCAGTGCTACGCAGGACTGCTTCCTGCTAAACCAAGAGATCACACCTGATCCCATACTGAGGTAGCACCCAGAAGTGCTCTTCCTATCTGCAGCACTGCCTGCCCAATCTGAATCAACATAACCCTACAGGTTAAACTTTTGATTCGCATCATATTTGAGCCCATAATCAACTGTACCCTTCAGGTACCTCAGAATATGCTTTACAGCAACCAGGTGAACACTCCTCGAATCTGTCAGGAACTGGCTCAATGTGGTCACCGCAAAGAAAATATTGGGTCTCATGTTCGTCAGGTACATCAAATCATTTGATGATACATAGTGACATCAATCGATTCAGATGAAGCATCACACAGAAGCTTCAAGTTCGATGCCATAGGTGTGGCCATAGCCTTGCAGTCCATCATCCCGAACCACTTCAGGATCTCTACTGCATACTTCCCTTGTCCAAGGAAGATTCCATCTATACTCTGCCACACCTCCATGCCAAAAATAAATAGTGCATCATCCCCAAGTTATTCAGCTCGAACTCGGCAGCAAGCTTCCGCTGCATGTCGGCAATCAATCTGTCCTTACCTGTTACAAGCAGGTAATCCATATACAAAAGTAGTATCACTGGATTTCCTTCCTCAACCTTGTAGTAAAGGTTGGAATCTGCATTACTCTTGGTAAAGCCCAAACTGGATAGAAAGATGTCTATCCTACCAAGTTCTGCACATATATGATTTCTCGTCATGTGTCTCAGAACCAAGTGGCTGCTCCACATACACTTCTTCTTCAACTACACCATTCAAGAAAGTTGTCTTGAAATCCATCTGGTGTATCTTCTATTTCATCACTTTTATATTTCTCTATGCTGCCATCTGCAGCATGCTTGATCTGATAGATCCATATAGAAGTCATAACAAAACTTCCCTTCAGTTCTTGGGACTATATCCCAAACATCATTCTTCATGATCGACGGATCATGGCATTCTTCCCGTATCCTGGCACCTTCAATAGATAATTTTGTTGCTGAACAAATGTTGTAGTCCTTCTTTTGTAGGTGATGGTATACGATCTTTCCTACACAACAAGTTAAATAATGCATGATTAGAAAACATCTCATAGTTTTCAGAACAAATTCTTACACATAAAGAAATATGTCATATAGTCATGCAATTATCTTAGCCAATGCTTCAATACAACATTTATCCATATTCCGTAACTTTCTAGATGCCTTCCAATCTATACCAGAACATTGTTAAGAGTGTGCACAACTCCTAACATGTCAGCAAAGAGGTTTCATTCTAGATAAGTAGCAATGGAATGTTGTACAGTTCCATAGGCCACTTACCCATGTATATTAGTAGTATACTGTTCATCAATGCAACTATTCTAATATGCATAATACAAAACCTAATTCTAGGAACATAAGCATATACATCATTGAATAACATTATGTAAGAAATGACAATTCAAATACTTATCTTTGTTTGGTTGCTCGGTGGACTCTCTCTGAATCTTTGCAACTCCATTCTGATGTGGATTGTGAGAAGTGGTCAACTCCCTCTGAATATCTGTATCCTTGCAGAAACTACTGAAGTGTGCTCCTTTGCTTTCTTCTAGGGACAACTGGAGTGTGCTCCCTCTTGATCTTTGCTTCATGGATTACCTGTCCTTGAACTTATATCCATCCTTAATCACTATGCATGCTTATTATTATCATCATTGTGTTATCCTTGAGGTCTCATACATAATCACACATTTATTAGTATAATCTTAATACTATCAAAACACAATAATCTTAAACATGTATAGTCATGATCATTCACAGATAATAAACATTAGTATTCAAGGTTTCAAGGAAGTCTTCTTTTACTCATGCATATTCTTATTTGATCATAGGACTCTTCTGATTAGTTAAATCATTAATGCATAAACCCGTGATTACTCAAACCTATAACTTCATGATTCTTCTGGTTAGTCATATCATCAATTATGGTAAGACACATAATATGCATATAGCCATGACTATTCAAACCTATGACTTCATGAATAATCATTATCAACAACGCAACAATATAAGATCCTAACACAACATAGGATTCTAGCTTGATATAGGAAAAACATACCTGGATTAGCATGCTAGGTAGTTATGTCTAACATACCCGCATAATGTCTTCTGGTTCTCTTCAGTGACTTGTGCTAGTAACCTGCATGTCTCATAGGTTAACCATTGTAGGACCAAGTTATACATACCTCGAAAGTAGATCTTATATGTGATCCATGCCAATGGATGAATCTTTTTCTTCATGTCACCATGATCATATGTTCTTGAAGTAGAACATGATTTGTCTTTCTTGGTGTACCTTTTACGTTAGCGAACAACATAAACCTCATACAACATCACAATGCATTAGTACATTCATAAGTGTAAAAACCTTAATCAATGAATATCTTCTATTAAAGTGATACGACAAGTCTAGTAATTAATCAAGATTGTACTATAATGATATGAATACAAACATATGATAAACTTAACCACGAAACATACCTGTAAGCCATACCTGTCAAGATTGCTTGTAATCTTCTTATGAAAGGCCTTAGCCTCATCTCCCTCTGAAACAGGAACTTCTTCACTTATGCAGGTGACCAATCCATCTTCTTCTAGGATTAACCCAATCCACTTGATTTGCAAGAACTAGACCTTGAGCTAGATTAGGGTTTGTCAAAGAAACCCCCAAAATTCAAAAGTTTGAATTTCAAACTTCTGAAAAGATAGAAATATGCACCTTGATGAGCCGATCAAGTTGGTATATTCAGAATTTGAAAACTGCAAAGTTTCACCCCTCGAAATTGCCTTTTAGATTTTCGGATTCACTAAGGAGGACCATGAATTAGGGTTTGGGTTTCCCAGAGCTTCACCCAACCAAAATATTTTATTCAAAGCTCTAAGCTTCGATTTTTCTGAGGAGCTTCCAACCGTGGTCACAGATTTCTAAAATTCCAAGTTTTGCAGAAGCCCTAATTTTCCATCTTTCCAATCAAAGTCCCAAACTGGGGTTTGATCAAGCCCGGCCTTCTGCCCAACCAAAAAATATGATCTTGGTCTCTAAATTTCTATTTTGATGAGTAGCATCCATCCGTGGTCTCTGATTACAAAAATTCCAACTTTCTCCGAAGCCCTAAATTCCGGAAGCCATGAATGAAGGTGCTCAAAAATAATTCTGTTTTGACATAAATATGTACCTGATTGTTTCTGGTGTAACTCCAAACTTTTCAATCCCCAGGGTCTAAAAAATGTTCTTGAGATAGCCCGACCTGTTATCTTTCCATCCCGACAGGTTTGACCTCAATTGGATTCTCTGAGAGAGAGTTATGCCAAGTGTTGCAACGTGACCTGTTTATAGGATAATACAGGAGAGCGAACTTGTACGGCGTTCCACGTGTCACTGGTTCAACTTCGGCCTCTAAAAACTTTTCCTGAGATAGTACAGTCTGTTTACTACCTGTCACGTTTTACAAAATTTCATGTGGAGCTTCCTATCCCAAGTTATGACCTTTTTCCCAAGGTCTCCTGATTTTGACTAAGATCTGGAAGAGGCAGAAACCCTATATTGTACAGATTATTAATCACAAAGTACAACGAATTAGAGGTTGTCCTTTGGACACAAGGTACATGGGGATCTGATCTTCGACTTGTAAAAGTTTCAGATCTGAAAACTTCGCCAAAACAGATTTATTGCGAAAGTGCTACGACGACTGGTTTTTTCTATATCAAGCCCTAGCATTATAAGTGCAACAAGTGTCATGCATGCCATATCATGCCTTCTTTTAGGCTAGCTCTGATACCATGTTAAATTTTCAGAATTTACTTCAATCTAATCTAGGATATTAACTGAGAGAACAACATGTATAGCAAATCTACAGCATATCAATCATGGACACAATAATGCAAGCACACAAGAGACACATAGTTTACTTGGGGAAAACCATAAAGGTGAAAAACCCCAATAACTTCCTCAGAGATAGATAGAGCAATGATACAACCAGAATACAAGAGATAGTCTTCTCCTAGCAGCAGAGCCTCCTCCTCCACAAGTGCGCCACTCTCCACAGTGTGAGTGAGAGAATAGAATGTGTCAAATGAGAGAGAGACACTCTCTATTTATACACTAACTTGACTTGACCTTTACTCAATTAGGTTGGCCTCAACTTAACCACTTAACATAATGTTGACTGGGTCGACCCCCACTAGGGTGGTCTAATAACCCTTTGACCCACATGGTCGACCCCCAATAGGGTGGTCTAATAACCCTTTGACCCACATGACTTATACAGGGCCGACCCCAACAAGGTGGTCTAATAACCCATCAAGTATAAGTTATGACACTTACAATATAAATGACGACACTTCCGTATAGAGGAATAATAACATCTCTATAGGAATACAATATACATATATGTGAAATACATTCCGAAGTTACATATACATCAACAGAAATTTTGTCATCAATGTCAAGCTTGGGTGTTAGCAAGTTCAACCTATATGGTCATAGTTACAAATTGCCTCACCATGTCTTAAAACATATTTCCATTATAGTGTAAGTAAATCTGTCTGCATTTTGATGTGTTTTGGAGGTGGTTTTTTTAATTGAAAGTAAAATGCTTCCCATTAATTTATTCATAAAACAGGTATGTACATGGCATTTTATATAACAAATAAAAAAGCAGGTTATTAAAAGTTCTTTGCGCAAGGAAAAATCTACGAGCATAAGGTTGTAGTAAGCACGCAATTTCCATAAGGATACAAAAGACAAGGGAGAAAAAGCCATGAAGTGCATAGTCCCTGCTTTGTAAACCATTTTTAGTTCATACCAAGTGTGCCTCGTAAACCATTCTGAGTTCATACCAAGTGCCTAATCTTGCCTCTTTAAGCATAGACTCTACAAAATTCATGAAACACGAGATTTATATAAATGGTGTTGTCCACTCTACAAGTTTATATGAAGCTTTGGTTGTTTCAACCTTGATCAATGGATCTAAATAATTTTGATGTCCCACATGAGCTTATGTCATTAGCTCATTTGTAAATAGCTATTGCAACAAATCTCCACCCTAAATAGTTATTGCTTATGAGTTGCACCTCATTTCACATTTCATATATGTTAATATTGCATGGAATGTATATGGAAGCAAGCTATGATGGCAAGGGGAATTAGGTACGTTTTCCAGTCTGACAGATTGTTCAACTTCAACCCATTCTTCGATTGGTCATTCTCCTAGATGACAAAATTAAGTAATCAAGACAAGGACTCAAGGTTTCCAAGTTAAGGAAACACCATGGCTTGTAATGGGTCCTCTTAGGGGGCAGCAACAATGACAACATCCTCTCACAATAGAAATGCAATCAACATTCCCAACACCTTGAAGTTAACAGAAAAGGATTTGAACAATGGTTCAAACATGGATCTGACGCTAGTTTAGCATAATGTCTGCTCAGAATCTATCAGCTTAATGATTTGCACATAAATCTGCAATTATGTTTCCTTCATGTCTTACCTATTAATTGATAACATTAGTCAGTTGGCCTCTATCCATTCTCAACCTGATTTCTTGTAAAATGGCTTTTGTTGTTGTCAGGGGAGCCCATAAATTTTATGTGAGCGTTGACTTTTTGTAGAAAAAAATGAAATGGATGGGATTGTTTGAAAGGGGGTTCATGGACAAGGAGGTCTTTATCCTACAAATTGTCTTCCTATCTTTCAAATGGCACATGGTCCTGTGGGTGGAAACTACACTTTTGGTGTGTGGAGGGCTCCTTGAGAACTGTTATTGACCAAATATGGATTTGGTTAGTGATTCAGTTGAGTGGAGTAGAAAAAATAGAAGACCAGAAAGTCATACTAGTTTGGGTAGGTGAGTTCGATAATAATGGGTGAACTTGCATCAAACCGACATATCTAACATCTTCTTCGGGCACTAGAAAGCCAAATGCACGAATTTCCACATGGCTCTTAAGTCTTGACCAATCAAGGGAGAGGAGATACCACTCGATGGGGCACCTACAACATTGAGTCTGAAAGTAACAATGTATATGTGAAATGCTAGTCATTATTGAACTTAGTCAAACTTTCAAATTTAAAAACAGGGAATATTAAACTAAATTATATGTTATGAAACCCTCATTCACCCAAAAAATATAATACTATGTGGATATATTCTAATTAAACCCAACTTGTAGATAGTTAAACAAAAAACAAAACCTAAAACATCCAAAGCAGAACATGAACTTCAACCCTTAGTTTAACATTCTTGCAATTTGAAAGATGTAAAGGCCAATGATGCAATATTCCCCAATAGAAACATTCATGGAGTTTGGACATGAAAGATTTAGTTATGGGGTAAGAAAGCAAAACAAATGAGAATGCCTCATCCAAAAATAAATTGGATTCCATGAGAACATGATGTGCAATAGATAATAAGAAACAAGAACATCTAAGGTGAATCTTATCAACTCCTGTACAATTTATTGTTGGGTTGCACTTTTATATAGGTACATATAAAGCATTACGTCATGACTCAACCAACATGGATGTTTGTATAATTTGAAGCATTTATATTTAATACCTCTTGCCAAAGTAATTGCACTTTATCTTTCTAGCAAAAGCAGGTGGCAATGTCGGGGCACCTCGTGGCTCTTCTTTGTTATGTGCCTATCTTTGCATTGTTATGAGACTGTTTTTTTTTGCTCTACTCTCAGTCGCTTTCGGATGTGCTATGATTCAATAAAATTAACGTCTTATTTATTTAAATTAATTGGATATGTTCACATGCGTTGTCAGGAAAATGTTTGGAAGTTCCGCGACATGTTCACATGCGCTGACATGAAAATGTGTGGAAGTTCCCCTTATTACTATATTTTAATGATCGAAGGATCTTAAATGAATTTTAGTTTTTTTTTAATATTTTTTATTTAATTTAAAATTATTAATTCGTTAGTTTATATTGATTTATGATTTCGTTTTTCTTGGCAGTATGTTCTAGGAGTTCGAAGGGGTAAAAATTTTTAAGAAACTTTTAAAATTTTAAAGTATATTGTTTAAATTTATATAATTTGGGTGTTCATAAATATTTGAAGTTGTTGAATTACAAATTTCAGATTTATTAAAAATAAAGCTAAATATTAGTTAAAAAATTTAAGAAAGTAGCAAAATCATTAAAATTTTAAAGATATTTTTATCCTATATTAAAAAAATCTTAAATATAAAACTTAAATAAATATGGTTTTTATTTTATTAAACTTATATATATATATAAAACACCATCGATCACTTCACTACTATACTAAAAAAATGTTAAATTACCTATTCTAATGACTAAAGGCAGATGTATTAAATAGAAGAAAGCTAATATTCTATTCATTAAAATTAATTTCCGTCGTTACTTTATTGTGGTGGAATTTTCGCCTTTTCTCAGTGAATGAAATTTCGCTTACATGCAGCAGTCTTCAGAAAGTAATCCAAACTATTCCAATCTGAAATGATGGTTAAAGAACATTGGTACAGCAACGGGACCCTTGAACAAGGAAGGCCGTATCTAAGAAGAAAAAATGGAGAATAATTTAGGTTTACATGGGGCCGCCGTTATGGCCGGGTGGCTGGGGCAGTCGGCTGTGGCTGTCCCCATCCAGAATCGATCCCACAACCAATCAGATTCGGCGTTTTCGCGTTATTAAGCTGCCGGCTACACTACTTGTATGAAAAATTTAGGTTTACATATTTTTTTAAGCAATTTGGGGATGAAAGAGATGTGAAATAACTAGATGTAGATGTATTTATGTAGTAATAAATTAAATAACTAGATGTAGATGTATTTATGTAGTAATAAATTAAAAGAAAAATAGATGTATGAATATATGAATATAATATTTTTCGTGATGAAATTTTGGTATTTCTTATTATTTTAGATTGAAGATTGCAAAATTTCTATTTAAGTTTTTGTTTTTATATTTATAAAAAACTTAATAAGTGAATTTTGTTCCCATCAAATAATTCAATGTTTAATATATATTTCTTGAAATATATATATAGGAGAATGATCTACAAAAAATGTGATAGATTCCACATGTTTTTTTAATTATTTTTTGAACTTAACTCATTAATATTTGCATCACATTTTATATACATTTGTGTTCCTCTAAACATTTTTTCAACTATTTACATAAATTTAAAAACGAAAAATCCATGGAGATCGCATATATTTTCATATCTTGTTGATTATGTATTTTTATGCTACTAAGTTTTCTTCACCCCTTTTGAAACAATTGGAAATAAATTTCAGTATAAGTTCAAAAAATTTTTAAATAAAAACATAATATGAAATGAAAAGTGTAAAAATGATATGCCATTACATAAAGGATTCAACAGGAATCCACTGGCCTAATTCTGCCACCTAATATGCATGCGATGAAGGGTTTTCTCCCTTAGAAAGTTGCAACTGCAGAAAATACTACAACAAGAGGGCTAGATTTCTGCAAATTAATAGATTAATAGAGCATTTTGAAGGATTTTTGAAATAGCTCAATCAAGAGTTTCTATTGTTTAATAGATTGATTGGTCAAGCAACATAGCTCAATTGAGCAGTGGGCTTGATCGAGCTCTTGTAAACACATAGCAACCCATGGTTCGTTGTGTTAAGGAGCTCAATCAAGCTCCTAAAAACACACCAAAAAACTTTATCTAGAAAACATTATTTGGTTTTAATTAGACACTTGGTAATGATGTTGTCTTCAAGCTTTTGAACAAGGGGCTAGTAGAGGGGGGAGGCCATCCATGTGGTGTGGGTATTGGTTGTGCTACATGTAGCATTGATTTCTCTACGTGAGCATTCACTATAGTGTTTCTTGATTTTTAGGTGCATTTGGTGCAATGTATTTTTGCTATGAGTTATGTCTGAATTGATGGTCTGTTTCAATTGTAACACAATAAGGTTCCCTCGACTCACTTGTATTTTCTCATTTAATTTAACCTTTCATATGTGAAGCTAAAACCATCTTCTCCCCACGGTTTGAGTATAATGGCGCTCGTAGGAATTCAAAATTGTAACAACCCTTGCATAGCTATGGAGTATTTGGCATTTGACTTTGAGGTCTTTGGCATGGTATGAAGATGGAGTTGGAGTTTGATTTTTGAAGATGTTTTTGGGAAAAACTAGCATTTTAACGGAAACTCGTCTTATTCCAATATAATCCTTATTTTCATTTGAATGGAGAACATACATTGTCTTTGTTTTGTTCTTGCTACACTAGTAGATTGATGTTGTGTTTGGCTAAGTGTTTTGGTTTCACTTACACCCATAAAAATTGGCAACATATCTAGCCTGGCTTGAATCTAAGAAAGAGATCAAGCAATAAAACATGCTTAGGTAAGGACCTCAAGCTTCTATCATGATGAAACAAATAGAGGAAATGGATGAAGGAAATGCAAAAGAGATAATAAAAGAAGCTTTTTCTAATGCCTTTTTACTAAAACATAAGGAAAATGTTGAAAATGAATCACCAAGAAGCAAGAGTAGTAAAGGTTCCAAAAAATCAAGGCATAAAACACTACCCCAAGTATCCCATTGATGGAACTTGTTTGCATTTGCACTTCCTTCATATGAGCGAAATGTTGCTCCACTACTAGAAACAGAGACAAAGAGACCAGTCTCTCTGCAAGAATTGGCCAAAGAACAAAACGTTTTGAAAGGGAGATAAAAGAACTAAGAGGAAGAATTGAAAAACTAGAAAAGGAAAAGGAGTCAATTTCATCTCTGGTCGAAAGCTCCTCAGAAGAAGAAGAAACATAAAAGAATGAGGCTAAAGAAACAAATGAAGACACAACAATTCCTGCATATCAAAAGGTGACGCCATTCTCTCAAAATTCCCTGATTTTTCCCCTTTTCATGTGAATGCCATATTGCATCAAAGATATACAATCTCCATGGACATAATGATTCAGGAAGAATATTTTCATCTTCCTGTCCTAATTGATACAAGATTTGATGTGAATGTGTTAGACCTGGATAGGATCCCTGCAAGATATTGGAACATAACTTCAAAGATCATCTCCTTAGTAGGATCTGACTCTAATATTAATTTTGAAATCCCTCATGTCACAGTTTACATAAATCGGTATAAATTGGATGTCAGATTCTATCTTATGAAAATGCACAATGCCTGTATCTTAGGAACCCCTTTTTCTGAAATTTGTAGAGCCTCATGGAGTATGTACTTATCAAAATAAAGAAGGCATATTTATGACAATAAATCCCTTAGATGCCCTAGTTTTCTTGCCACTGATATCCATTACCAAAAATTCTGAGATGGTTCACAATCTCAGAGTCCAACCTTTGCTAATGTTTAAGAACAAATTGGTAGCAAAAGAACTGCAACTAAATGAAGTTAAGGCTCAAATGAAAAGGAAGAGAATTGAAGAATAGTTGAGCTCCAGCAAATGGTAGAATATCAAGCAAAAAATAGAAGAAGAATTCAAGAAGCTTGTTTGTGCTGAATCTCCTAATTCCTTCAGGCATAGAAAAAGGCATATGATTAAATTACAACTCAAACCTGAGTTTCGGGGAACACCTGGACATTCCAATGATGTGCCAATGTCCAATGAAATGAGAGAATACTGTAAAAAAGGAGATTCAGGAATTGCTTGAAAAAGGACTTATAGTCCCATCAAACAACCCATGGAGCTGTTATGGTTTCTATGTAAATAAGCATTCAAAACAAGTAAGGTAGGCTCTCAGAATGGTGATCAATTACAAACCCCTAAATGATGTCTTGGATTGGAATATATACACAATACCAAACATGTCTGACCTTGTTAAGAGAATTGCAGGATGTAAAATATTTTCCAAGTTTGACCTTAAGAGTGGATTCTGGCAAGTGGAAGTGGATCCTAAGGACTAGTATAAGACAACCTTTGTAGTACCCCATGGGCACTATGAATGGAAAGTAATGCCTTTCGGGTTGAAAAATGCACCATCCCAATTCCAGAAGATAATGGAAGACATTTTCAGACCCTATATGGATTGGTTACTTGTATATATTGATGAAATCCTTATTTTCTCCAAAACCCTCGAAGAACATCAAAGAAATTTCAAAAATTTTCTAAGAGTAGTTCATGATAATGGTCTAGTCCTTTTTGCAAAGAAGATGAAATTCTATCAATATTCAATTGAGTTTTTGGGCCAAAAGATTGAAAAGGGAATGATTCAGATACAAGACCATGCTATTGAATTTGCTAACAAATTCCCAGATATCATCAAAGATAAGACACAACTGCAGAGATTTCTTGGTTTCCTAAACTATCTTTCTCCTTACTATAAAAATATTACCAGTGATAGAAAGGTATTGAATCAATGACTAACAAAATATCCATTCCCTTGGAAATAAGAGCACACCAAAGATGTACAAAGAATCAAGAGTAAGGTAAAAATGCTCCCTATACTGTACGTCATTGATGACAATATTCCCAAAATCATTGAAACCGATGCTTCAAATTTAGGATGGGGAGGAGTTCTAAAACAAGTCAGGAAAAAAAAAAAAAGGAAAAGTGAAGAAATAGTCCATTTTGCCTCTGGAACCTGGAACAAAGCTAAGCAAAAATATGCCACTATTGATAAAGAAATTCTAGCAGCATTAAGGTGCATAGAAAAATTCCAAATCCATCTGTTAAATCATGACTTTGTCATAAGAACACATTTCTCTAGCTTGCCATTTGTCCTAAATAATACAATAAAAAATGCAATAGCAAAAGGGAAATTTTTGAGATGGCAAGCATTATTTTCATGCTATAATTATTCAGTTGAGCATATTTCTAGTAAGACAAATATCATTCTTGATTTCTTAACCAGAGAATATCTGACACAGAAGTACGCAGTTACTTTTGATCAAGAGAGCCTGAAACAAGTGAGCCTAAAGCAAGCGATCCAAGAAAGCAGAAGCCAATGGGCCCATAACCCACAAATAAACATGTTAGTATCCACATGGGTAGAAGGAAAACACCAGAACTATAGTATCAGTGATAATATGAGATGGATGGATTATATGCAATCATGGAAGCCTAGATGGGAGCTGGGAAATACATAAGTACTGGATGAAAATCTACAAGGATCATATGCTTTCATAAGATTGGTGCCAAAATTTCGTAGAATGGCAATGGGGTGCAGCATTGTACCTGAAATGATATATAATAATTCCTTCAGAAAAGCTGCCAATGCTAGCAATTGGTTGACGCACCTCTACCATGACCTTAACCTGATATGGACAGAGATTTCCTCATTCCAATCCCGGTTACAGTTGTACCATTAATACTATTGTATTAACTGGATACGTTCTCTAAAGGATTGGCCACATCAAGATGCAAGTCTGTGGTTTCCAAGTACTACCCACACTTATGAAAAATATAAAAAACTATGGTGGGAGTTCTTACAGAAAGAAAATGAAACAAGGACCTATTACACCATGTTAAAGTTTGGGCTTCAATGTATGCATATCTGTGAAGATCCTCCACTTTTTGGTCCTGATTGGATAAAATACTGGTGGTAGACATTCGGCATCAACTTGACTGCTTTAGAACCAACTATCATCTACAACCTAAAGCAAGATGTCGGGGAATCTATTGAACGAGTTAAGGACATATGGCAGACGAAGATCACCGAAGATCAAATTCTTGAATATTATATTCAGAATAAAGAACAATGGATGGTCAAAACACGCATTGAAGTACACATGCACCAAAATAGACGTGTCATCCTCAGATCGCTTTATTCAAAAGCATGGGATACACAGTCCAATTTCTGTGAAATATATGGGCCACCATACTCAGATGATCTATAAAAATATTCGGCTATGAGTAGAGCCTATCTACTCAACCTATCATAATAAGAATCCCTTTGGCTAGGAGAGTGGGCCTGTCCTCTCCAGTGGTCGGCATGGTCTGATCATAAAGGACCACTCACATGTATGATTCAGAGCACTTCTTCGACTTCTGATCTGGTTTGACCCATGTCATGCATGTGATTTTCCGAAAAGATGATTCATGAACTATCGTAACCTTCTTTTATAGATTCTCTCGGTTTTTCCCGGTAGTCCTTGGTACCTTATCTTTGGGCTATAAATAAGCAAGAAGAGAGCCATTGAAGACATCAGAGTTTTGGTCTCTCTCCACTCTGCGTCTGAGTCAAGAGATAGTTGTATGATTTGCAACTGGCCTTCGTGGTATCAGATTGCATAAAAAAAACTTCTCTAAGTCTAAGTATCGAGTCTGTTAGGAACAAAAGTTCAGACGTATGCTCTGTGACTGGCCTTAGTGGTATCAGATCACACCAGAAAGCTGGATTTTTTAATTGTATTGAGTCTGTATTAGTTCTTGAAGAGGAAGTATGCTCTGTCTCTTGGCCTTGAGATAAAGGAAGACACCAGAAAAATCAGTCTATCCACACTCTGCATTGTAAAAATCCTTTTGATTAATGAAAGGAATCCTAGAAATTTTTGTGTCTTTTTAGTGAAATCTTTGTTATACCATTAATATCCTCACAGCTCTCGAGTAATTGTTCAAAGGAAACTAAAGTTGGGTGCAGCGATGGTGGCTTTAAATCCTCGTTGAAGGAAGGTGGCCATTAAGAGGTTGTGTTTCAAGCATGAAGGACTGTAGTGTTTGCGTGGACAATAGATAAGAAGCTAGTTCGACAGGTATGTAACAGAAATTCTTCAGAACTCTTTGGATTCTTACTGGAAAAGCAAGTTGGTTAGACCCCTGCAAAAGATGAATTTGTTTAATCTTTGTACATTATATTTATATCTTGTCATATGTCATTACTTGAATTCCTTATGTCATGATAATGAAAAAAAACAAAATCAAAGATAGGTATAATGCTTGTCTGGATCTTGCTAACAAAGACACCATTATCCTATCCTTTTTATTTTCTTTCCATATGTGAAACAAACAATTATTGTTCATCAAATAGGATAGATAACAAAAATCCATATAGGGTAAAATATAATTGAATAAAATGAATAATGATATTATTACAATACAATGAGAGTGTTGTATATAAATAACTTCTAAAAGCATGTTTGATGATTCTTCATGAAAGGTTGCAACCCTTCATTAAATATTTGTTTATTATTATTTATTGTTAAGTATTAATGTATTATTATCTCATATTATATATTTTATGCATGTTACATTCTCATCCCCTTATAAAATTTTGTCCTCAAGGAATTATTTCTAATGAAATCGATATTATATTGCTAGTTGAAACTTGGGAGAATGAAGAATCTAATGTCCCTACAATAAAAGGATTTGTCCTATGGTCAATACAAAATAAATGATCATGTCACGAATGCAATGGAGGCATAGATTGTTACATTAGGAAGAACATCTCCCCTCGTGTTAGGATGTATAAGAAAGATCCACTAAACCAATACACATGAATGGAGATTACAGATATTAATACTAAAAAATATTTATAGCAATTTGTTATTTTGTTACTATCAGGTGCATTCGACTATTAACTTCAACATGTTTAAGTCTAGGTTACATATTTCAAATGTTTAATGTCAATACAGATATTAACATATTTATGTTAAATTTGACATGTTTTTTAATTTATGGAAAATTCTCGTCATGCACAGCTGCACAGCTTCAAGGTGAAGCAAATTTTCATGCTATCCGCGGACACTATCAGAGGTCATCGTTGGGTAAATTCAATTGTTATGTAGTTCATGCTCAAGTCTATATGTTATATGTAATGTTTAATGTGAAAAAATACAGACATAAATCTTATTTTACACACTTTTCTAAAATCTTGTTCTGCGCAGGTAGTGACTCTGCCTCTGACCATGGCAGATGCACTTCTGACGGGTCTACTGGATGCATAGAAAGAGAGCAACTTGAATGTTAGGCTGGACTGATTACTATGCACCCACATGCACAAAGGACACCCATAGGTACATTCTGATGATATTTATCATTTTGTAGTACAAGTTAGATATATTTAACTTTTTTTAAACGTTACATGCATATGACTTGATTATTTTTGTGCACATGCATTCAGTGCCTTATTCTACTAATATGCCTACAAAAAGTAGGCCAATGCAAGATATACATTGTAAAGGTGAAATCTAAGTTCATAAATCTTGTTTGACATGTGGGTTTAATTTGTGAAAGTTTATGATATTTCTCTTACTTAAATGTGATTGTCAATTTATTGTTTTTTACAGGGGCTAATGGATAGGCACGGAGGACACGCATAGGTAAATTTTAATGTTATTTATCATTTTATACTACAAGTTAAATATATTGGACTTTTTAAAAACGTTACATGCATATGAATTGATTATTTTTTCACATGTGCATTCAGTGCCTTATGCTGCAGATACGACTAGCTCAGAGAGCCCATCACCAAATAGAGATTGTTTACGTGTGACCATATTTCTTATTTGACATGAGTGTTTTATTTGCGAAAAATTATTCTATTTCGCTTAAACTTACATGTGATTTCCAATTTATTGTTTTTTACAAGGGCTTCTACATATTCTCGTAATACTGATAAGACAGAAGAGTTAGTTTCTAGTATGCACAGTGTACATGCTAAGGCAGAGACTCCACCAGGTATTTTTAATGAACGCATTTTATTTAAATAAGTATACTTTGATCGAAAATTTATATATACATTCTAATACTTGCACACGTTTTACTTCTTACAAGGTTTGCTGCTCGTGATTCTATTCCACCTCCTAATACAAGGAGAGATTGTTGACAACGTTAGTATGCCCACAATGAAACATATGACCCTCTCTACACTCATTCTAAATATGTTCCCAATGATATTCCTTGCGAAGACAAGATCGCAATGCTTACTGTGGAAGAGATGAGGGAGCATTCTGCGAGATTGCAGGGTGACTTGAGAGCTCTACTATCTCTATTGGTTGTCAACAGAGTCTCCAGATTGTTTTGCACAATCTGAACAATTTGATTGAGACTTATGTTTGGGTTGGACCATCAAACCATATTTTTTATGACATGATGCATAGGAGGCGAATGGCAGTGATTGGTCGCCACAAGTTCAAAGAAATAAAAAAAATTGTCACAAAAGAAATTATATTTTCATTATTTGACTTGCGGCCTAAAGACAAAAGACGACTAACGATTGCAAGATTCAATGATCCAAATATTCCACCAAATATTTATTCGAGATTCTTCTATGCATATGGGAAGTTCCCAAATAAGGATGAGGTCCCTCAATATTTTTCAAGATGCTAATTGTAGAGTTTTGGTTGCACATGGACCCTGACTATATACATACGGGATCGCCTTTCTATGGTGCTGGAAAAGGTCGCACATATGAACGTCTTGATTCACTGCGAGATGTTGAATATAGTCAACCGGTTCCTCGTTTAGTAGTTCAACAACATAGAGTCATTTATTTTCTAGAGGAGTTTGAAATGACATCCAAAGTGGCAAGTAGGGTGAGGGAACATATAAAAGAGCATGTTGGGGCTGCATTGGCATGGGTAGAAATCGGCATAAATAATATGGTGTCTTCAACCAATATGGATGAAAGCTCATTTGATGACTATTCTGATGATGTCTTGAGATTTATGAGTCGATCAGAGCTCGAGTAGTATGCAACATATTGTAGATATATGTATAAGTGATTCAATGCTCGATAAAATCGACAACAGATTTGATACGTAAGTATGCTTTAATAATTGAGATCACAAAATACACATTTACAATATGAGATAGAATGTACATGTTACATATTAAATGTTTTTGTATATATATATGTTTTTATTATCCAAATGTCATGTCTATAAATTAATTGAAATTTATGCAGTATGCCCAAATGCTAAATGATGATGACTATGCTGATGATTGTTTTGTTGGCGAGGAAGAAACAAAGGTATTAATTTGTTGATAGGTATATAAATTATTTTACCTCCTTTTCTCTTTTCTTTTTCAAGTTTGTGCTTCTATTTTTTATCTTGTTGGTTAGTCTCTTACATTTTAATGAAATTTCAGGGTAGCGACACAAACATACATGTTGAGGAAATTGTAGCTATACAATTTCCACAAGTGATGCAGGTATCAATATTTATTTTTGATAACATTTTATTAGTTTTGGTATATTTTTTCCCCAAACGTATATATATATATATAAACTTTCATTTTGACTTTTCATCCCACAGAAAACCAGGAGTGAATGGAATTCGTGTATGAAGGAAATGTTAAGCGACCGGGGAACCACAATAAGGCTTGCATGAGAATGCAATACTTAAAATCTGTTTTGAGCGAAGATGTTAGTTTTTTGACACGCATACTAGCATTGGATAAATTATCAGTTCTATGTCTATATATATAGTGGTTGTACTTGAAATGCAATTAATGACAAGGTATATATCCTAAATTTTCATATTAGAATGAGTTTTTTCTTTTAAAATTTCGACAGTGTATTACTTCTGTTCAAGCCTTGATTCTGCTTTGAATTCCTGTAATTGCTTTAAGTTTGTTAAATTTTAGAATACTGGGAGGTTTTAGTTACGGCTACATTAGATTTCAGTTATGGTTGTTTGTTAGATTTCATTTATGGTTGTTGTTTGTTAGATTTCAGTTATTCCTAGCTATCCAAATTCCCCAGAGTACCAGAAAAAGCACAAGATTGAAAATTTTCAACTTGGGTCTATTCTATAGTGAAACAAGGTATGCCAACTTTGCAATATAATTGCCACCTACCTTGTTTTCATACACACAAGTTCATTTTCCTCCTCCCTCAGTTTGACGTGATCTCTTTTTAATTCCCCTAAAAATAAATCACATAATTGAATTGCATCCTTATATATCCCTAGATACTTAGAATACTACCACCCTTGACATCAAATGGTAGTATTGAGGGTATCTTTAACAAATTTCAGGGTACACCTAGCCATGCTCTGAAGGTGAGTGATTACATTTTTTTGTAGGAGAAAGGTTAGCCCACAACCCATTATGGAATCAACCCCAATCTTTAATTGTGCTCCATTAGTTACCTTCCAGGAAAGGTAAGGACCAATCAAAGGAAAAACTAAGGTTAAGGCTTTCCAATGGTTTGAAACATTGAGAGTTCTTTTTCTATCCCTCCTTATCTAGTCAATAAGAGTCCCAAGAAAAATATATTTGTGAACGATGATTATTTCCCACAGACTCTCTTTGTCAAAATATTCCACAGATATTTAGCTGCCAAAGACTTACCAAAATGGAATATGTTCTTAATCCCCAAGCCACCTTTAACATTGGGTTTTACTATCAATTTCCAACTGGTTAAGTGGGTCTCCATATTGTCATTATTTCCTCTCCAAATAAAGTTAAAGTATTTCTTCTTAAAATTGTCCAAGATGCATTTAGGGATATCATTCATCGGGTGCTAATAAATAGGTATGGCTTCCAAAACTATCTTCAACAAAACTAGCCTTCCTCCTCTGGACAACTACCTATTACACCAAAAAATGATCCCTTTTTCCATCTTTGCAATTATCCACATCCAATCTTTATTTCCCATGTCCATTTGGATTGAGAAGGAATCCAAGGTACTTTAAGTTTGGATACGTGTGCTTGAAAATTAACACCCTGAAATCCTAACTTTTGTCTATAATATAGTCCCTCCCTCCATCATTCTAAAACACACAAATATGAACTTTACATAGTAATCTGGATTTCAGAGTTTGTGAGAACAATTTAGAGCAAAATATATTTCAAGATCTCGATTTTCTATGTTTCTGATTCCTAGTTTTTTGAAACAAAGATTCCTCCTATTTACATCACATGCATCCACACTGCTACCTTGATCTTCAACATAATATTTTTTGAAACATTAGTAGTAATATTGCTTCCTTTTTGTCCATATATGTTACTATTTGAGAGTAATCTGTTTGGAGCATACTAGTTATCGTATCAACTTATCAAGTACACTTTAATATTTCTATAGTGTTCAAAAATAGTTTGCTTAGAAATTATCAGGTCTCTGAAATGCTAAAAGAATAGTTAAGGATGGAAAGCAGTAGAATTATGAATTCAATCTAACTTCCTATCCCTTGCTTGATACCTAGCAGTAATGACATGTATACTGGATGAAATGACCACAGTTGCGCACAACCAGTTGGTGGGCTATCCCTAATCTAGCTGGAATACTTCTAATAATTGCCTACTTGTGTTGCTTATGCACCTACAAAACCTCTGCTTAGGATGATCAAAGTTCCTACAGTTGGAAGGGGGTCAAAATTTCAAATCCTACACTGGATTTATTTCTATATGGATGTACACATTAGGCATTTAATTCACATGCTTAATAACATATCCTATGGATTCAGAATCAAATTATGTGAGTGATCTTGTTTGACCCATGCATTCTCCAAATACTCCTGGACATTAATAAAAATATCCCATTTTATCTCTTTGACAATAAGGGCATCATGAATGAATTAATGTGTTAGTTTTAGCGCATCACCCTTCTTGGTAGCAATGTAAGTTTTGTTTGGAAAGACTTGTCCAACTTCTGCGTCAAACATGAAAGCATCTAGGTCAATATATATTCCTCTTGAATCCGGGATAAACTTGTTGTACACTTTTTGTGTTGGACAATTAGAGAATTATTTTGCAAAGATGGGTTCTTCTTCATCATCTTCACTAGAAGAGGATGAACTAGATGAATATTCATCAGATGAAGACACGGGTTTCAATTCCTTTAGCATGGACTCCCTCTTAGATTTCATTGATTCCTTAGACTTGCTCTATAAGCATTATTCCGCTTGCTTTTCTCTAGAATCGTCCTCCTTATATCTAACAACTGAATTTGCCAATATTTCAATAGCTTGATTCAATTCTCGTTTTTTATAAACCACTTCCTCTGTATTTACCACTACCCTTTTCCTCTTGGCTCTTGTAACCAATTTTCTTTAATCCCAGATCTTGGCTTGCACATCTCGAATACAAATAACTCTCACCTGATTATCTTCCTCAAAAAATGTTTTGTGTGCATAAGGCCAAGCAACATCAATTGATGAAAAATGATTAACTATGATATTTAATGGACCATTCCTCCTAAGCATTCCTTCACTTATAGATACAAGCTATCACAGATGGGCTACAAGAAAATGTGCTATAATTTTCCCACAAAGTCCCTCACACTTCTTCTAAGGATGTCATGGATATAGTCACAATCACTCAGTACTTTGACACCATAAAATATGTTGGGGCATCATCCAAGAATACAATTGTATTCACTCCACATGTTCCAAGGCATGTGATAAACGTCAGTGAGCAAATAAGGAATGGACTTATGCAAGCATCAAGTATTTTTGAGGATTTACATTAAAGAACATTAGGAAGGATTTGATTATGTTGTAATGCATGGAGTATGCTTGTTTCCTTTACTTCCTCTGTGAAAACAAGGAAAATTTTATTATAAACATGAGTACAAGTGCCGAGGTAAATAAATAAAGTGTATTTGTCTTTCCTTTCAAATTCCGATCATTCAACTTTCACTTTTTATGTACATGAAAAATGAACAGTCCAGTTGTACACACTTAGAGTTGAAAGGAACAAGTCCTCTAAATCATCAACATAATAAGAGTTTAAATATACCAAGAAATATTTATTTATATATTTATTTACCACTCTATTAGGTTTTAAGTAGAATTATTTCCCCTAAATAGATAGAAGCCACAGTTCTCTTTTTCAAGGGAATGAAACCGGATTTTGTCATAATAATGTTGCATTGGAGATTTTAGAAAATAAGAGAGAGAGAGAGAGAGAGAGAGAGAGCGTAGATACTTCCCCATTATAATTTTACTTAAGAACCCCTCCATGAAAGAGGTTTGGATTTCCCTACTCGCTTTTGAGTGAGGTGGGGAAGGAAGGGAAACAAGCCCACCTATTAATGTGTGGGAGGAAGTAAACCTTAGGGACCATATCTAGAGAAGACTAGAGGAACTCGAGATTTTAGAAGAACATCATAGGAATCTGCTATGATCAGTCCAAGGATATCACATTTGGAACAGTGCCAAGGGAGACGGTGGTGGCAGGCTATCATGTTGATGTGTCATAATAATAATAATAATTATTATTATTATTAGTTCAATGAAACATAAAGGGTCACACTTCACATGGTGACCAGTCAATTTATATTGATACACTGTCACAAGGCTCATTAAAAACCATCATTCATTATTCAATCTTTCTTTTAATAATATTTGCAGATATATTTCTTTCAATTTCATAATATAAAAAAAAACTGATCATTACAGATAACATATGAAACTAAGTATATTTCTGGGTCATATTCTATTCAACGATGGTTCGTCAGTGGTTGAATTTTCAGCCAACCAGAAGTGGTGTTAAACATATTAGTTAAAATGTAAAACTTTTCTCTGATTATCTTTGGATCTCTACAAGAGGTCAAAGTAGATGTGGAGGAACAACTGTGTGCACCCTGATAGAGAAGGGAAATTTACGGAGTCCTTTCACCATCATAGAAAAGCTATGGAAAAAGGTAGTGTAACAATTATTTTGAAGAGATCAAATGCTATAGGATACATCTAACCCCCCCTTGCATAACCTATTTAAAGAAGGCTTTAAATATAGCGGAGCTGATTGAATTTAGATTTACATGGAGATATCAAACTGGAACAAGAGAGAAGAAAAACTCCTTTCGAAAAGTTGAATTAAAATATGCACACACTCTTTTCATCCAAACTTGTATCAAGATCATTACATTTGCTTTAGTTCAGTGTTGGCAACCTAGATTCCAATTTCTAGCCAAATTGTATCAAGATCATTACATTTGGTTTGGTTCAGTGTTGGAAACCCAGATTCCAATTCCTAGCCAAATGGGTATGGTGGAAAAATACCCTTCCCAAATGCAAGTCTTGGTATAAAATATGTGGTGTAAAAGCAAGGGTCTTCATTGTGCCCTTTTTATGAGGTATTTGAGAATGACATTTACCACATATTCTTGAGTTGTCACTACACTTAACATTTGGTATTTTTCTTGGATTTTTTTTATTTAGATACGCTCGAATTGGATTGAATGAAGGAAGGCATAATTTGGGTGGCCACTTATGCATCCTATTCTTGGAAAGGCCCAAAAATTGGATTAAAAACATCCAAGCCATACATCTCTTCCTGTTGGTTATCAATATTCTTTTATAGACAGTCTGAACTTCAAGAATTTTGTCCAAGTTTTAGGAGAAAGTATCCACCTTTGACTTGGAAATTGGAAAGATACAACAGAAGATAAGATAGGTAAATTCAACTTGGTTCAAGTGATGGTCACGTACACAAGGATTGGTTGATAACTTACCAAGGAATTACCTGCTAGCTATAGCTAGTCTCTCAATCTAACAAATATATTTGATAGAAATATCACCCTATAGTGGGAACATACTGAATTCTTCCCATCTAGATGTTGTGCAAGGTCAGTGTGAGACATGAGGAGGAGTTAAATTGCATAATTTCAACATCCCAATTTGTGGCCAAAGACAACATTTTGCAATCCCAACTGTCATGTTTGAAAGGTAGACCCCATCCATCAATTACTGCACCATTATTGATATTATTCCAATCAATAGGTTCAATAATGGCAATAAAGTACAGGGTGGACGAAAATTAAGAAGAGAGCACCTAGCGATTGTACTAGAATTGGAAAAAAAATGGTATCTCCAACAAATTTAAAAATGGGTGCAAAGATGAATTGTAAACATGGAGCTATGGATCATGCCTCCTAAGCATTCCTAATCATGACTTCTCCTTTGATTCCTAATGAGTGATGAGGTACATTTGGTTTCAATATTGATGAAATATGAGAGTTTGAGTTTTTTTCATAGTGTAATCATTTCCATTCACCTTGGCTTAAGGTCTTGGAGGTGGCTGGATGAGTACTGCATGTTACATGGAGATTAGATCATCCTCCCAGGATGTCAACCAATGCCCTTTCTCATTGAAAGTCCAGGTTTGACAAATTTTTATCATGATGTTACTAGAGTGATTAAGGTGGGAAAATGTATTCATTCTCTTAATCATGTCCCTGTCTAATGTCCTTGGAGGTGTGATTGGATTGGCATGATTTGAATGCTTTAAGTGACCTTCCAGAGTGGTACACAGTGTGACCCTCTTGGTGAATAGGGTGTATTTGGAATGTAAGGATGATATTTATGGATGGAAATATATGAATTCACTTGGTTAAGGTGTCCCCTTATGCTATTAGTGATTATTCGTGGTTTAAATTAGGTGTGCTTGGTTTAATTAGCCTCTTAAGTCTTACTGGCACCACGATGTCTTTCTGAGTTGAAGTATGTGTTCAGAGGTTAAGGGTTGGTTATAAAGAATTGATGTAGGTTTTATGAGTGGTATGATATTCTAAATTGAACACAAATACAAATACAAAAAATCCCAAGGAAATCGGCTCAAACATAGCTGTTGGGCTTGATCCCCTGATTAAAAGACTTTCCTTTTACACTGCAAATTTCTTCTCTGCATATATCCTCTTCACCAAACTTGACCTGTAGGATTTAAAATATGATATAGAAGTGGGTTTTCTCTTATCATGGTTTTTTGTAGTGATTAATACATTCTTGTTGTTGAATTGCACCTACCAAAATTCAGTTTTAGTTCATGAAGTGGTCAATTTAATCAGTTGTCAAACTCACTCATTAACATGTAACTTACCTTCAGCGAAAGAGTTCTTGATGCATCTCTCTGGAAAATATATATTTATGCCAAGTAAATCACTAACAAGTTGACTTCTTGTTATTTGCAAGGTATTTGCTTGAACTGTGAGTGATAATTGTGAGTGTTGGAGGGGACTGATTTGTTGAGGGACTTTTTAGTAGAAATCGAGAAGAGATTTGATAATGGAAATATAGATGTTATCCATCGTATCTTATTGAAAAGTTTCAACTGCAAAGTGGTGACTAAATTATAATTCCTCATCTAGCTCTTGATCGATTGACATCTCCACACATAGACTATTCAATGTTTTTTGAGCTCCATAATGATAATCTTGGCCTACAACATAAGTGAGATCACACTATGAACTACTTGAATTTATTATTGAGGGCATGATCTATATGCCATACTAGATGATGTGAAATATGCTTTTAAAAGATGTGCTATAGTGAAAGTGATAAATTCTGCCCTTCCAAAAGGGACATATGTTAACCTACAACCCCATACAAAGGATTTTCTTGACATGTCTTATCAAAATTCCCTAGAAAACCACTTTTTCAATTCAAGGTATATCTTGTGTAAACTATGAATGTGCCATTGTTTCTTGATTTTGTTGATTTTCTTGACATGTCTAATCAATATATACCCACTCGGAATTGTTACTTTGAGGATGAAACACAGCTGTCCAATTTACTACTTATTTCTCAATTTGTATGGCCTACTCTTCTACTACCTCTTGCAGGAAAATAGGTCAAGTATTCTGCCAACTGCATTGGAATGAACAATGTCAATATATGTGATGATTTGTTCTTGATGAGATTTAAGGTTTTGCTTTGTACAATGTGCATTGAGAATGAAAAATATTCCTTCCACCTGAAAATTAGCCATTTTAATGAATTTTGCACCCATCTGTCTCCTCCCATGTTGCAAATAGAATATTGTTCTTTCTAGATACACTATGTACTTCACTTACCAGAAGATTCATGACAATCACCTGAACATTATGTTTAGAAGTGAATATTTTCAGGTGGATTCGCTACACTGGTATTAGTGTTCCAAATTGGATCTTGAAATATTGAGGTTGCGTGTACCAATATTGTAAGCTGAAACTGCCTTTGGACTTGATCAAGTTGGTTGCAATTTGTAATGTCCCAAGAGATTGGGTTTTTGAAATGAATGCACAATAGAAAGTGACTTAAATATTCTTTTTATTTTGTATTCCAATGATAAATATGTTAATCAAATAGTGAGCACCTAAAAATAAATTTAGCTTGATTGACTTGATATATTGCAATGTTTTATATGGCTCAAAATTTGATCCATTTGAATCACTCGAACTCGTTATTGATATTGTTTGGGATTGGTTAGACATCATTTCCTAGATATTTTTTTGTGTAGTGTTTCAATGGAAAATTAAGTGGATGAATTATTCCAAACCTTTTTTACAAACACTGAAGGATGTAAAAGAGAGAGTAAGTGCACTTCCTACTTTCTCTAATCCCAAAGGTGATCTCTAATACGTCTCTAATATGTCCAATTTTTCTAACTCCAATTTTAAAAAAAGAGAACATTCATCCACAATAAGATCATCTCACAAGTAGAATCGTTCAAAATCAAATTCAACTAAACAAGTTTAATACTTGAAGAACTTAAAGAGGATTTGTAGTAGGCAAACAAATTATGTGTAATTTAATCACTACTCAATAAACCTTACATTCAACCAACAAAATTAACATAAAAATGTTGATGCTTGAAAGTAGACTTTTCCAAAGTATATAATAAAGTAAATTGATTTCCTCAAGTCATACATTGTGAAATTAGTCCAATGCAAATCAACAAAAGAAGCATGCATTTGGAGGATATATTTATTCTATTTTTCATTAGAAGCTAAATTATGTTGGAGGATGGTGAAAGAACTAGCACACCTATGGATCAAGGTCTTAAGGAAAATGTATACTAACAGTGTCCAAATGAAACTTATTAAAATTAACAAAATTACCATGGGGTTCAAACATCCAAAATGTAATAGTCATAATGAAAAATATTATAGATAATTATATTTTAGGAAATCCATGGTATTTTTGAAGATAAGTTTTGGTACAAGTCATTGTGAGTCTATCCTACATGGATAAACATCCCTAGCTAGGGGGTAATGGATGTTTTATATCTATCAATAGGAAGAAATTAAAAGACTACTATGGCCTTAATTTATTGAGGGAAATGGAAAACCAAGCATGGAGCCTAAATGAAAAAATATCGATCGGAATAGTTAATTCCTTTTCAACCTCAAGAAGTTATAATTCAAAGTTAACAATTATATGAGAGAAGCATCATGTATATGGAACTACTTGGAACTTTTACATGATGTTGAAAATTTGTTTGTAGGGTGAAATCCTTTTACTAAGATGGACATTATTACCATAGAGGTACTTTTATTCACTATATTTGATAATCATCAAATGATCCCCATATTTTGCATGATAAGAAGTTTAAGAATAGTACATTACCACTTCATGGAGGATTTATGGATGATTTGTGTAATATGCCATTGTGGCTAAGTGATAGGCTGGTGCTAAAGATAATATGTGGTCGATAACTTTAAAATTTCAAGTATACAACTATTGCATCCAAGCACATTATAGAAATTAAGAAAACGAAAAGTAATGGCATGCATAAAATGTATGTCTTGCTAGCAAGACATGTCAATTGAATAACATATGAGTAAAACAAGGAGACAATGTCAAAAATATTTTTGACATTGTTATTGCATTGGTAAGCACTGGAGATATACAAATAATAAACTTTCAAGTATACAACTATTGCATCCAAGCACATTATAGAAATTAAGCAAATGAAAAGTGATTGCATGCATAAAATGTATGTCTTTCTAGCAAGACATGTCAAATCCATAGAATTGAAAGACCGATTGCATCATTGAACAACAATTTGAAGAACCATGTAAATTCAAACTATGAACCAAAACATATGGAACAATTTCTATTGATTAATATAAAAAGTGTAAGAAAAGAGAGAAAATTGGAAAGAAAGAAAGCATGTATCCATTGTAGTTAATCAACCTTAAGGAATGACACAAAAACTCAAGTTTGCATTCAATCGTAAAGCAACAATGGAGAATTTAATACATGTCCATAAACTTTATAAAGTCCATAAACTATAAAGTCCAATTTATATAATAGTTATATGTTCTAGCACTAGAATCAAAGAAAAATTCATTTTTGAACCAATGTGTTCTCAATTCGTATGAAATGTTCTAGTGGCCCATGTTTTCAAGAATGGCATTATGATATTCTATCGACAATTTCCATTGTCAATTCTTGGTCTTTTTCCTCGTCTTCACTGGTTTCAATTGCAACCGGGCCGCTATGACTAATTGACTGGACTGAGCACATATAACATTTGGCTCGTAGTCTTGAAAAATAATATGGTCATTACATTTCCTTATTTCAGCAAATAAATGACCCATTAAAACCATTGAACCCACTGCATATGTATAATTTGACGGATCCTTAAATTCTTGCAACAACGTGCTTTTCGACCTAATGCATCTCAATAAATAATAATGCACTTTTTCTTGATTATCTACCGGTGCAATGACAACAAATACATTACCTTCTCTAACGAAATCAGAAACATGATCATAATCCTTTTCAATCACAACCACTTCATTATCACGCTCTTCATCTGTGATATTTCCAAATCAGGGCAATGGTGTTAGTTCTTGGTGTATCCATGGTTTGACAAATTTGTTAGTTTTGTTTTGACACTCGTTGAAGGACTCTACATCATAAATACATGCAAGATAGAAGCAAGATTACTTTCATTTCTCAATTGCGTGTATATTTGCCATTTTTTTACTCCTAATGGAGTGTAAGCCCCTTGTTTTAGGGATTGCAGCACAATTATATGGCATTGATATGTCAACATCACCCATTGCAATATTCCAGAAGAACCTGTTCGAGATAAACACATAACTTGTGCAAATCAAATTTCACATTTACAAATAATTTAATTTTTTTTAAAAATAATTTAAATAAAAATACTAATGTACATATAAACATAGTAAATAACTGCATTTGAAAACATTAAGGGTCATCGAAACAATTACATACCTTCTCACATTAGCCATATTTTCATTGAATTCATGGCTTAAATTTTGGTTGCACCAATTAACAACATCATTTGAATTTGCGAGGCAAGAAGCAGAGTGATTCATTTGATATCTCCTAAGTGAACGTTTTATGCAGGCCCCAGCGCCATCATGTTCTCCTTTTCCATGTCCCATTTCAAAAAAATTCCATATGTGGCGAACATCCGTTTTATTATGAATGCGATACAACCATAAGAATGAGCGTGTCAATTTAAAATGACCAGTTCAACCATCTGACCACACCCAATTCTCTTTAAAAGGGACCCCTCATCTTGATAATTCATTATAAAGCATATTAAAAGAATGTTGGACAAAACATGTATCATGTGTATGATCATCACTGATGCAAAAATGATACTCATTAATCACTTCACGATTATTTTCATTGCTATCAGAACCATCGACATGAAGTTCTGCATGTCTATACAAAATATGCACAAGCATAGATACCTGGTCTGAATGATAATACTCACTTTGTATCTCATTTTGTGGAGAGAAAGTGTAATTTTCAGCAAAATCAATAATTGATAATATTGTTCCTTTTGGAAATACATCTCGTGATTTCTTGAACTATAAGTCTTTCCATCGTGTTGTATGAGAGTGTTTCATATATCTATATATTATCTCCCTGAACAACTCCATAAAACATGTCATAGAGATAGAATACTTGATCATTCTCTCATGCACATAATATTTTAGATACAAATTCACAAACACTCGAAGGAGGGGGGTCATTTGTCCAACAATGTATGCCAAAATTATTAAATGTCTCATAATATAATTCAAATTCTACATGGTATCGACAACATGTGTCGCGAACAACAATGGTACTGACATACCATGGTTTAAGCTTCACAAATGTGCTAAGGGAAATATTCACATCAACATTACTCTTCATAAAAAAATTTGAACATTTCCACTTGAGTGACCTCTGTTATGTTTTTGTCACATGAGTTTCATAGTTTCCTTTAGATATACGACGCCACACAACATCATTTTCATTTGGTAATACACGAGAGTTTAAATTCCAAAAATGTTTCACCCTGTCCCTCACATTATATGGAAGTCTATATTTATAAGGTTGCCTACAGATAGCATCCCAACATGCAACTTCATCATCCTCATCTAATTGAACCCTAACGTTTTTATGCTTCCATAAAAAATTTATTGATGTTTTTAATGTTCTTTCAATCATAGCCAACAAATGATCAGTTGCAGTGTTTTTTGCCACAACCCCTGTTAGCAATGTTTTACGAGCAAACACTAAATAATGAAATAGTTTCCTTGCAAGTGTGGCAAGGGCCGAGGTCAAATTTTTTGATACCATCTCATTTGTTTTAACCTCTTTGACACTTTTAATGCCCAATAATTTAATTACATCTCTTATATTTTTTTGCTTTAATAATCTATGTAACAATTGAGCTTGTGCTATGACAGAAATACCTTCAAGATAATTTTCAAGTATGTTTTTTGCTCTATATTGAGTTGTATTATCACACATCAGAGGTCCCAATTCTTCAATTTTACTTGAATCCATATTCTCCAAAAAATTGTCATCAATGACGATATTGTTGCAACTTCCATTTAATCTCTGTAAATTGATATGTATGGTAGGATGTTGACCCTACATGAAAATATTTAAATTTATAAGATTGTGAACTTTCAAATCAATTATATACTCAAGTATTAATTACACTTTTATAAACATTAAAAAACATTTGCTCACCAATCATGGTCTCAATATCAATGTTTCTCATCGTTTACTCCACATTTTTCATTTCCTCATCACCTCCATGTTCTTCATTTATTTCATCAACGTGTTCCTTGACATTTTTCATTCCTTCATCACTGCCATGTGCCTCCACATTTTGCATTTATTCGTCATCGACATGTGCCTCCACATTTCTTTGCAATGCTCTTTTTTCTCTTAACTTTCCCATGTTTTCATGCTTTCTTTCATTTCTTGCCTCTCCATCAATTCTGGTGTGATCATGTTTTGTTGCACATTTCATTTGGTTTCCCGTGTTGAAAGAATTGAAAACCTAAACTCCAATGCCAAAAACCTGAAATCATAGTAATATGTTGGATATAAATTTGTACAATTAATGAAACAAATTGCAATATGACATGAAAAAAAAAATTTCACAATATTTCTGTTTGTAAAAATAAGAGTAATATGCTAAAACCAAATTAACCATGTCCCTTAAATAAAAAATTGTAATATGACAAAAAAAAATATGAAATATGTTGCTTAAAAAAACAATAATATGCCAAAACCAAATTTGTTTTTGTCCTTTAAAAAAACAAATATTAATATGCTAAAACCTATTTTACAATGTTAAAAAAAAACAATAATATGCCTATTATCACTCTAGGAAGCTCTCCTAGGTTGTATTTCAGAGATGCCTGGTAACTTAAACTTGTTTTGAAAGAAGGGGTTTATTTTGGATCAAGTTGGATGACAGGAATCAAAATGACACACTCACAACATGCATGAGGACGCTCAGACAGACAAGGCTTTGATTATGGCTGTTCAGGGGGTTGAATTAAAATAAAGAGGGTGAATCCTTATTGCATTCAGCAAATTCATACACATAAGAACGTATATCAATGGCTAAGCACAGCAAAATAACATATATGTTCAATCCTTTAAAACAGAGATAGGATAACAGCTATCTAGCAATAAAAGTGAACATACAGGAAATAGATCATTCACCATAAGCACAAAAACACGAGAAGAAGGAAACTGACAGCCAATAATAAAAGAAGCTTGTATTATCTAGAAGGTCACAGAAGTATGAGAATACAAAGATTGATTTAGTCTCTCCAAAGTCGAACCTCTATTCTACTTCATTCCTCGGCTTTATAGCCATTACAAAGTTTTTTCAAATCCCAAAACTAGATCGAATATGCTAATAATAACAACTAAAACAGTTACTGGACATGTGACAGCATATCATGATCAAAGTAACTACTCCCTGCTAATGAACCTATACTTGACAGCTAAGACAAGCGTCATGGAGCTGGGGGCCGAGTGTGAAACTGCTATTCTACAAAAACAACTGTAGGCGTGCTTTCTAAAAATAGGCAGGAATATTTTACTGTCAATTTTGCCAGCGCTCTCAGTCTATGACCAGAGGCGATCGTGGTGCACTTGAATGCTTGTCAATCTCCTGGAAAATGCCTTCAAGATGCTAGGGACAACACAAAAGAGGTTTGATGCCCGAAGACAAACCTGTGCGTTTCTTTTAGTTTTCGGTAGCTAACGAAACCAGGCTTGAAGGTGATAAGCAACCGAAAACCTAGTGTTCAGTGATTAATGAATCCGAGTAACGCTTTGCCTAAACCACCGGAACACTTAAGAGTGCTGGAAAACCTGATTTCTTTTCGGTATCCAAGAGGGCGCTGCCTGTACATAGTAAACTACCAAAAAAGGATTCGGCAGCTAATGAACAGTCCCTGTGTTCAACCAAGCTACCGAAAACCATGCATGATCCATCCTGCAAAATATAGCAAAACTATGTTTCTATCCTCTTGCTACCTGGATTTTTCTTCCACCTGGGCCAAAACCGGAGGGCTGGAAAAGTTGATTGTAGCTGCTGCTAAGGTCTCCAGGTTCGAATGCACCATGAGTTGGGGACTCTGAGTTTCTTCCTTACCCTCCAAAGCTTCGACCTTCCTCCTCAATCTGATGCTTTCCCTGATAAGCCTAATGTTCCTGCCTCTCAATTTGCCATGTTTCTTGCTCAATCCCTGAAAAGATACATAAAGCTTGTTGTACCTCTCTGTCAGCCTTTGGTTCTTCTACTTAATGACCCTCTGGAGCAACTCACGTTCATAAGCCTGCTGGAGGAGCCGGTTGATTTTCTGTGAGGTAGAAATATTTGCATTTTGGATTTGTCCTTAAGCCACCTACTGGCTTTATTCCTCCATAGGTGAAGAGGAGGATAAATCTACACAGCTGAAACCTCGCTCTTCCACAGGGGTGGGTGAAGGAAAATTAACATAATCATTCTCGTGCTTCATCAGGGCTGGGGCTGCTTCCTGTGGTCCCTGTTATGTTTTCACCTCCTCAAATTCTGCTCCAGCTCCCTGCAACTCCTCCTCCTCAGAATCAGTGTATGGGAGGTTTAAAAGATTTGTACTTCTTGAGGGAGTCTCTTCTGAAACAACCCCCTCATCCTCAGCCTTGTCATTAGATGCCAGCTTCTTTTTGGCTTTCTTCACTGGTGGGGCTGAGGAAAGGGGTTTGACTGAATTTGGGGGAAGAGCCCTCCTTCTTCATTTTCCACTTCTGGGGTTTAAAGATTTCTTTCCCTCTTTTGTCTGTAATTTTGTTTCGAGCCCACTCCAGAAGAGAAAGAAGGTCCATTTCACGCCTTTCCTCTGCAATAACTCAAAGACTAAGAGTTTAATCAAACCATGGTGGAACAACCTCCCTGGAATTTTGGAGGGCTGAGCCTTCACTTGATGCGCCATTTTGGTGAGGCTCTTGTGGAGGTAGAAAGGGAGATTTAAAGGGCTCTTGCCCGTGAAATGGTCCAGTAGTCTAAAATGATAAATGAGCACCTTGTTATACCTGCCCTCGTAGGTTATATAGACCAGGGTAGACTTCAATAAAAGTTACTAGTTATCCTCCAGGTATGACATAGGGATGTCCTTTTTCCAAACCAGGTTCCTATGCTCCGGTTTCAGGTATGATTGAAACTTGAAATCCTTCTTGACAGTGGTCTTGAACCAGCTCTCCCCGGTCGTTGGGCATTCTGTCACCTGGGCTATAAGGGCCTCATTCACCATGAATTCTTCCTTGCCTATCACTGCCTTTTCTCCATCATATGTGAGTGCAAAAGCTTCGGCCACCTGTTGATGAGAGCCCTGAAGCTTTTTGCAGAAATTAAAGAAGCCAACATTCTTGAAAAACTGAAATACCTCGGGGTGTGCCTATAGGTAACAGATGTCGCTCAATTCTTTTCTCAGGACCGCTCCACCTCCTTTCAACATTGGTAACCTACTTGTTGGCGCTTGCTGCTCAAACCTGGTTTGCGGAAGTGAAGGGAAACAGGGGGAAAATGGGCTCAATCGACGCGGTGAGGGTGAAAAAAAATAAAGTTGGTGTGGCCTTTCAGGAGCTGACTCCGAGGGTATGAACAAGTGGGCAATCACGAGGGTGAAATGATGATTATGGAGACATGATTGCACCAGTGGAATGAAATTTGAGAAATGCTATTATGTGGATGGGAAATAAGGTTCATTTGGTCAGAGTTATGGTGGTGGCATCTGGCCTTCCCTCGGGGTAAGCCAATTTTTTGCTGAAATGACCCTTTCGGTAGCTAAACCATGATGAGTTCCCTGAATCATGACTTCGAACCCCCAATTTGACATGACCGTCGATTGACATAACTTCCCTTTCGGCAACCGATAACCCACCTTCAAACCTGTTGTGCCGTCGGAAAATGATTTTCGCCACTGCCTTTTTGCTTTCGGCGGCTGAAGCTAATCCATCCCACTTGATGGCAAGCTGCGAAAAGTATGCCTAACTTTCGGTGGCTAATGAACACCGTTGTGTTCACCCAAACCCCCGAAACGGCTTCGTGAATTGCGGGCATAACTTTGCCTTTGGGTGGCTATGGAAGATTTCGAAATTGCCCCTCGAGCTGCGGAAAACGTCTAATCTTTTGGTAGCTAATGAACACCGTCATGTTTTCCCAAGCCACCGAAAACTGTCCCTCCACTTTACGCTGTAACTTTTCTCTTTCAGTGGTTGGAGCGTTTTGTTTCTCACATCGTAAACTGCCGAAAATCGGGCTTTCGGTAGCTGATGAGCCAATACCAAGCCCACCTAAGCCACCGAAACCTGAAACTTTGCCTTCGAATGGAGAGTTGGCGTAAAAGTATCAATTCAGAATTCGTTACCTTCTTAAATCTAACGGACTAGAACTCAGACACGTGCAAACAAGAATCAAAACTAAAAGACTTCCTATCGCCTAGATGACATGAATAGTCTACATTTATTTAGGACATAACATTTGGCTCCTACTTGGGGATGGAGGCCTCCCAGCGAGGCTCCAAGAACCTAGACCAAACGCCTTTCCTAAAAAGAAAACACACAAGACTCTAAACCTAACCTCTAGTGTTCCATTGGGCATGGAGTTATTTGCAAACAAAACAAAGACAAAACTGGAAACAAAATGATATTTACAATGACCAGGCCGTGAAGCCTTCAGACGAAATAAAGTTTCAGGAAATGCCCATTGACTGGGCCACCAAACATCTCTTGCCCTTCCAGACTCTACTGGCTAAAAGTATTGTTCTGATTTGCTTGAGTTATGACGTAAGGGCCTGTCCAGAGAGAGTCAAACTTGTCGTGCTTGCCTTTGTCCTGCCTGGGGGCATCCCACTTCAACACTCAGTCTCCCACCTGGAAAGTGTCAATATTGGTTTTCTTGTCAAAGGTGCCCTTTATTTTTTCCTAATGAGCCTCTGACCTTTCCATTAATTGTTCTCAAGCCTGCTGCAGTTCAACCAAATCAAGTATTCTTCTCACCATAGCATTCGGTTCATCCTGTTCCTCCTGGATGAATTTAGTCACTGGCATGATTAACTGAACTGGGAAAATGGCATCAGTTCCATAAACCAAATTGAAGGGATAGGTCCCTATAGATTTCTTGTTCATCACCCTATCAGCCCAAAGAGCAAATTTCAGCTTGGAATCCCAACTTCTTTGATTTTCCTCCAAAATTTGTTTGATGATCATGACTAGACTTTTATTGGAAGACTCGGAGAGACCATTGCCTTGAGGATAGTAGGGAGTGGGGTCGACTAACTGAATGCCCATTGATTCATGCATATGGACTAACTCTTTATCTTTGAAAGCAGGTGCGTTATCAGTTACCAGCCTTTTTGGGCAGCCGAATCTGGTGATGATGTTTTCATATAGAAATTTGATGATAACCTAATGGTTAGCATTCCTGGTGGGAATGGCCTCTATCCATTTGGTGAAATAGTCAGTGGCTACCAAGATCCATCTGTGCTGGCTACTGGATGAAGGATTGATCTCTCCTATGAAGTCGAGGCCCCATTGTTGGAAAGGACCATTTACCACAATAGGCTTCAAGGGGAGGGATTTCAACTGCTGTTTCCCTGTGAATCTTTGGCATTTGTCACAAGTTTTCACAAAAGTGTATACGTCAGAGAACAGACAAGGCCAATAGTACCTAGCCCTCAAGATCTCATGGGAAGTGGTTTTCCAGTAGTGATGCCCCCCACATACGCTTGAATGGAAATGATGCATGACTTGCCCTGATTCTTCTTTATCCAAACATCTTAACAGAACTCTAGCAGGATCTTTCCAGTACAGCAGACCACCACTTATGTAGAATTTTGCAAATTTGAGTTTGAGAGATCGTGCCTGAGTTGTGCTAAGTTCGGGTGGAACTTCTAGATTCTGCAGGAAATGAATTATACCCAAATACCACTCTCATGAAAGCAAATTTTCATCCACCTGTTAGCTGTCACGCTATCCTGCTGTCGCTGCCTCCGTTGGCATATTTTCAGAATTTGTTCTGACGAGGTTAATGTCTAGCAGTTTGCAATTCTCTTCAACCATTAGTTTGGCCATACCTTGACCCTTTATTAACCTGGTGGGATTCACCTCTATGTCAAATTTAATCAGCTTGGCAATCCATTTGGCCCTCTTGCCATCAATATTAGGCTGAGTTAGAACATCCTTCACAGAAGTTGAAGGGACATAAGCTATAATATTTGCATGTAGGATATAAATTCGGAAAGCTTTTAATGATTTTACAAGAGCATAGGCCTGTTTCTCTATGGGATCGTACTTCAGCTCAGAATCCCTCAACGTTTTGCTAGAGAAGGCGATCGGATAAACAAGCCCTTCGTTTTCTTTTTGTAGCAAGACCACCGCCACTGTATCATGGGAGGCAAAAGAGAAAATATAAAATACCTTGGTCTAATTTGGGCTAACCAGAGTGGGAGCCTCTGTGATGGCTTGCTTGATGGCTTCAAAAGAATGTCTTGCCTATTCAGTCCACTTGGTTTCAACTCCCTTTTTCAGCATAGAGGTTATGTGCTTTACCAACTCGGAAAAATTCGGAATAAATCTCCTGACGAAATTTATCTTACCAAGGAAAGATTGGATGTCCTTTTTTGATCTTGGAATAGACAACTTCCTAATCACTTCGACCCGAACTGGATCAATCCTTACTCCTTGTGCTGAAACTATGTGGCCTAGGAGCTTTCCCTCCCCAAGACCAAACTGTGACTTCTTGGGATTCAAAGAAATTCCAAATTGTCTGCATTTCATGAAGACCTCTCTTAGGTGCTGCAAATGCTCCTCGTGGTTGTTTGAGTATACTATGATATCATCGAGGTATATGAGGACAAATTTATCCTTAATCCCCACAAATGCGATATCCATGGCCCTCTGAAAAGTGGCCCCGGTGTTCATCAATCCAAACGGCATCTTAGCGTACATGAAGGTACCCCAAGGAGTGGTAAAGGTTGTCTTCTCCTGATCATCTAGGTGCACAGAAATTTGATTATAGACTGAGAAGCCATCGAGAAAATACATGACCCTAGCTCCCGAAACTCTCTGCAGTAAGTGTTCCATCATAGGTAGAGGGTAGTTATCTTTTTGGGAGCCCTTGTTTAGGTTCCTGAAGTCGACACACAACCTGACTTCACCATTCTTCTTCCTTACTATGACCAGATTTGCTACCCATCTAGAATACCTCAGTGGGATTATGATCTTGGCATCAAGGAGTTTTTTTATTTCCCTCTCGATCACAAGTAACAGGAGAGGGTTGATAGGCCGTAGCTTCTGTTTGAAAGGGGTAATTCCCGTTTCCAATGGAATTCTGTGCTGAATGGTGTCTTCATCATAGGTCTTCAGGTCACTGTATTCCCAAGCCAGGACATCTACAAAATTCTTTACCAAGCTGCAGTAATCTAACTGCTAATCGGCTGTCAATTCCGTGGACAAATTTATGAATTTGGGGCGATCTTGATTGCTTATGTTTTTCTCATGGACAGTTGGGTCTTTCTCCTCATTCACGGGTTTAAAGGGGATGTCATTATGGTCAAAAAGCCTTTCAAGAGGTACCAGGCCCCTAGGTATATGATTACCTGGCATTTGGACAATGTCATGATGGCCTATTTTGCCCTTCAATTTGGATTTCTGAGACTCTTCTACATTCAGGTTCTCTTGGTCAATTTGTGTATCAAAAAATTCGTCAACAACCTGGAGGAATCTACTGAGCTCATCATCATTCTCAAAAAAATTCCAAAATTTGACGTTATCGGGTAGGGATGGTATGTACCTAACTTGGATATCATATTTCAAGTTGGGAGGCATGGGAGGAAGGAATGTGCTGGTAGAGATAGCAAGGGAATCGACCAGGTGGTTCATGGCTCGCGGGATATAAGAAATCTCAAAAAACATGAAGGAATCCTTGAGTTTCCATACCTCATCTCTGTATGACTTCAGCCTGATGTTCTTTGCCTGATAGTTCCCATTCACCTACTGTATGATGAGCTCAGCATCCCCAAAAATCTTCAGTCACATGATTCCCATTTCCTTGGCAGCCTTGACTCCTAACAACAAAGCCTCATATTCTGCTATATTATATGTGGCTTTGAATTCCAGGTTATAAGACAGATGAGTAACATCCTTCAGAGGAGAGATCAAGACTACACCTGCACCCGCTGAAGCTTGGGAGCTAGCACCATCAAAAAACATGCTCCACACAGCAGTGGTTACCTCCTCAAGTTGTTGACTAGTGGGCTTGGTGAGTTGCAAAGGGGCTGGCTGTTCATCATCTATTTGCAGGATACATGCTCTGAAATCTGTATCTACAGCATAGATGGGATGGTTCACAGAATTCTTCTCATTGCTGATAACATAAGCCATCCGGTTTTCCCTGTAGAGCCTTTTAGTTTCGCCTCCAAACATGGGAATGGTGGCATAAGTTAGGTCCATATGTAGGGTCCCCCGTAATCTTTTGCTCCACGATCATGACAGAAGGATACCGAATTTCGGTGGGATGTCAGAAACCACTACATCCATTACCATGCTCTTTGAAGGCAGCTGAGTTAAGTTTATGACGAGATCCTTTATGAGGCCCAAGAATTTAACTTTTCTGGAGTCAAAAGAGAAGAGATCATGGTAGGGTTTTGTGATGCTAAGACCAAGTTCATCCATCACAGCTTTGGGCATGAGTTTGTGGGAGGCTCCCGAGTCGAGTAAGCAATTATGAAGGATTTTGTCATGGATGTTTAAGGATATGTAAAAGGGTGGGCAGGACTCGTCCTGTTCTTCAACCATGGGACCTAGGGTTACTGTAGGCTTATCGTCTTGGAGGTTCACAAAGTCAGCATCCATGGATGCTTTTGGCTGGAGGGACTTCAGTATGGATGACTTGAAGGAATCGTTTTTCATTAGCTCGATTAGGGGAAAAGGGATTTTTTATTTTCTGGATCTCAGTTTCAAGATTGAAGGAATAGGGAAACTTGTCAGTGGTCCTTGTCTCTTGGGCTGGAGCTGTAAGTTGGACACGGTCTGGGGAAGCTAGCTGAGATGTTCTTTGCTTTTGTTTTGCAAGAGCTATAACCTGTTTTGTGGGAGCAGCAGACTACTGTTTTGAAGGAGTGACCGACTGTTTTGTAGGAACAACAGGCTGCTTCGTGGGGGCAGGAGTCTTCCTTGTAGGAGAAATGTTTAAAGGCTTCTTAGCAATAGTCCTGGACCTCAAATCATAGCTCCTCTGATCGTCAGCCTGACACAGTGTTTCCTCGATGATTTGTTCAGTCATGAGGGCTTCATCATACTCAGACTGTGTCAAGAAGGAGAGGTCAACCTTATCCTCCATGCAGTTGACATCATCTTCTTCTTCTACTCCTCCCTGAATAAGCTCTTGTTCCTCTTCTAATACTGCATGCTGGAAGGGAGCTTTGATCCTTTGTTCTTCAGCAGGATTCCTGTCTCTCTGAAGGGTTTGAACCGGTGGGCCATTTCTTCTGTAAGGGGGAGCGTTTGTATTCTTGGGGACAAAATCATGTGGACCTTTACCTCTCATGGATGGCTGGCCTTGCACTTTCAGTTTGGACATTTCGGAGGTCAAGCTGTCTAGCATTTTGGCCATTTTTTCCAGCATAGTTTCTGACGAGGAGGAGGAATCTGGGGTCTTCCTTTTCTTATAAATATTCCCTTTGAGGATTTTGGATGCAACCATATTTGAATCCACTTCAAGTGCAACATCTTTCATGAGCAGTAAAGAGGCAGCTCTTCTTTCCTAGAGATGAAGGCAAAAATCAAGGTCAAAAGCATTAGCATAAGTGGTCCTGGCAGAGGTATCTATAGGCTTAATTTCAGCAGGGATTTTGCTAAACATTTTGTTAAACCTATTCGTAAAAGCTGCCATAGACTCGCCATTTTCTCTCTTCAAGTTATCGAATTCTGTGAGATAATAAAGGTGGTCTCTTCTTTCCCCCCAATGTTTCAAAAACAGTTCATCCAGTGTCTCGATTCATTTATTGATCCAGTGGGTAGTTCTTTAAACCACTTTCTTGCCTGACCATCTAAACTTTGCACAAACACTCTAGTCCATACATCTTCATGCTTGATATTGATGTTCTCGGCATAGCTATAAAATGCCTCCAAGTGCTCCTTGGCTATAAAATCTCCCTCTCCGGTGAATTTAGGCATATATTTCTGGTAGTCCCTGGTAGGCATAGCAAAAAGGGGATTAGGCAAATTTAGAGGGGCATACCTAGCAAGGAGGATTTTCTCCATTTTGGTTAGAGGGACAGCCATTGTGGGTGTGGGTACTAAAGGGATGGCAGAAAGCAGTTTGAGTGTGGACGGGGGCTGAGGAGGTACAGGCAACAGTGAAAGTGGAGGTTTTGTTTCAATAGAGTCGCCAAAAATGGGGGTGAAACAGATTGATGGCTGTTCTGGGAAATCAGTTTTCTTACTAGACTGTGCAAGTAAAGAGGACAACCTTTGATCATGTTGGTCTAAAAGGTCCTGGAATATGTTTTCTATGGAAAGTACATTGGTGTAAACAAAGGGAAACTTCTCATCTGGCTCAGTTAATGAGGGTTGCAGGTAGGAGGAACAACCTTCCTCTTTGATGGATTCTAGGATTTCTTTTCCTAGGTCAACTCATGTAGCAAGATCAGGGTTCGGGACTTGGGCAGCAGCAACGGATGAGGATACTTGGGCCCATAAATATTCTACTCTAATTATAGTTCCTTGTGGATTATCTGTTTCAGAAAATGGAGATTCAAAAGGAGTTTCATTTGATGAGACAGAAGAAATACCTCTAGTAAGGCCTGATGTAGTTCTTCTTATGGATCTGGAAATCTGTCTTTGCGTAGTCCTTCCTCTCCTTATAAATTGGTTCAGGATCTGAAACAGGTGTCACTAGTGGCCTTTGAGGATTCGATCTGGTTCTTAGTCTTCTCGAAGCCACTTCGTTCCAATGGAGTCACCGGATAGATGATTACAACCGAAAAACTGCCCAAGCTTTGTCTATCATCAAAGTTGGAACTGTGTCATCTCCCAGGGAAGCTGGTGCTTCAATAATCTTCCCCAGCAGCGGCGCCAATTTGTTATCACTCTAGGAAGCTCTCCTAGGTTGTATTTCAGAGATGCCTAGTAACTTAAACTTGTTTTGAAATAAGGGGTTTATTTTGGATCAAGTTGGATGATAGGAATCAAAATGACACACTCACAACATGCATGAGGACGATCAGACAGACAAGGCTTTGACTACGACTGTTTAGGGGGTTGATTTAAAATAAAGAGGGTGAATCCTTATTGCATTCAGTAGATTCATACACAAAAGAACGTATATCAATGACTAAGCACAACAAAATAACATATATGTTCAATCCTTTAAAACAGAGACAGGATAATAGCTATCTAGCAATAAAAGTGAACATACAGGAAATAGATCATTCACCATAAGCACAGAAACATGAGAAGAAGGAAACTGATAGCCAATAATAAAAGAAGCTTGTATTATCTAGAAGGTCACAGAAGTCTGAGAATACAAAGATTGATTTAGTCTCTCCAAAGTCGAACCTCTATTCTACTTCATTCCTCGGCCTTATATCCATTACAAAGTTTTTTCAGATCCCAAAACTGGATCGAATATGCTAATAATAGCAACTAAAACAGTTACTGGACGTGTGACAGCGTATCATTATCAAAGTAATTGCTCCCTGCTAATGAAGCTACGCTTGAAAGCTGAGACAAGCATCGTGGAGCTGGGGGGCGAGTGTGAAACTACTATTCTGCAAAAAAAACCTGTAGGCATGCTTTCTAAAAATAGGTAGGAATATTTTACTGTCAATTTTGCCAGTGCTCTCAGTCTGTGACTAGAGGCGATCGTGGTGCACTTGAACGCTTGTCAATCTCATATAAAACGCCTTCAAGATGCTAGGGACAATACAAAACAGGTTTGATGCCCGAAGACAAAGCTATGCGTCTCTTTTAGTTTTTGATAGCTAACGAAACCGAGCTTGAAGGTGATAAGCAACCAAAATCCTAGTGTTCGGTGATTAATGAATCCAAGTAACGCTTCGCCTAAACTACTGGAACACTTAAGAGTGCTAGAAAACCTTATTTCTTTTCGGTATCTGGGAGGGCGCCGCCTATACGTAGTAAACTACCAAAAAGGGATTTGGAAGCTAATGAACAGTTCCTTTGTTCGCCCAAGCTACTGAAAACCATGCATGATCCATCCTGCAAAATCTAGCAAAACTGTGTTTCTATCCTCTTGCTACCTACATTTTTCTTCCTCCTGGGCCAAAACCGAAGGGCTGGCAAAGTTGATTGAAGTTGCTTCTAAGGTATCCAGGTTCGAATGCACCATGAGTTGGGGACTCTGAGTTTCTTCCTTACCCTCCAAAGCTTCGACCTTCCTCCTCAATCTGATGTTTTCCCTGATAAGCCTAATGTTCCTGCCTCTCAATTTGCCATGTTTCTTGGTCAATCCCCGAAAAGATACATAAAGCTCATTGTACCTCTCTGTCAGATTTTGGTTCTTCTCCTTAATGACCCTCTAGATCAACTCGCATTCATAAGCCTGCTGGAGGAGCCGGTTGATTTTCTGTGAGGCAGAAATCTTTGCATTTTAGATTGGTCCTTCAGCCACCTGCTGGCTTTGTTCCTCCATAGGTGAAGGGGAGGATAAATCTACACATCCGAAACCTCGCTCTTCCACAGGGGTGGGTGAAGGAAAATTAACATAATCATTCTCCTGCTTCATCAGGGCTGGGGTTGCTTCCTGTGGTCCCTGTTCTGTTTTCACCTCCTCAAATTTTGCTCCAGCTCTCTACAACTCCTCCTCCTCAGAATCAGTGTATGGGAGGTTTAAAATATTTGTACTTCTCGAGGGAGTCTCTTCTGAAACAACCCCCTCATCCTCATCCTTGTCATTAAATGCCAGCTTCCTTTTGGCTTTCTTCACCAGTGGGGCTGAGGAAAGGGGTTTGACTGAATTTGGGGGAAGAGCCCTCCTTCTTCGTTTTCCACTTCTGGGGTTTAAAGATTTCTTTCCCTCTTCTGGCTGTAATTCTATTTTGAGCCCACTCCAGAAGAGAAAGAAGGTTCATTTCATGCCTTTCCTCTGCAATAACTCAAAGACTAAGAGTTTAATCAGACCATGGTGGAACAACCTCCCTGGAATTTTGGAGGGCTGAGCCTTCACTTGATGAGCCATTTTGGTGAGTCTCTTGTGGAGGTAGAAAGGGGGATTTAAAGGGCTATTGCCCGTGAAATGGTCCAGTAGTCTAATATGATAAATGAGCACCCTGTTATACCCGCCCTCATAGGTTATATAGACCAGGATAGACTTCAATAAAAGCTGCCAGTTATCCTCCAGGTATGACATAGGGATGTCCTTTTTCCAAACCAGGTTCCTATGCTCCAGTTTCAGGTATGATTGAAACTCGAAATCCTTCTTGACAGTGGTCTTGAACCAGCTCTCCCCGATCGTTGGGAATTCTGTCACTTGGGCTATAAGGGCCTCATTCACCCTGAATTCTTCCTTGCCTATCACTGCCTTTTCTCCGTCATATGTGAGTACAAAAGATTCGACCACCTGTTGATGAGATCCCTAAAGCTTTTTGTAGAAATTAAAGCAGCCGACATTCTTGAAAAACTGACATACCTCAGGGTGTGCCTCTAGGTAATAGATGTCGCTCAATTCTTTTCTCAGGACCGCTCCACCTCTTTTCGGCATTGGTAACCTGGTTGCTGGTGCTTGCTGCTCAAACCTGGACTGTGGAAGCAACGGGAAACAGGGGGGAAATGGGCTTAATCGACGCAGTGAGGGGAAAAAAAAAGAAAGGTGTCGTGGCCTTTCGGGAGCTAACTCCGAGGGTATGAACAGGTGGGCAATCATGAGGGTGAAATGATAATTACGGAAACATGATTGCACCAGTGGAACGAAATTTGAGAAATGCTGTTATGTGGATGGGAAATGAGGTCTGTCTGGTCATTGTTATGGTGGTGGCGTCCGGCTTTCCCTCGGGGTAAGCCATATTTTCGCTTAAATGACCCTTTCGGTAGCTAAACCATGATGAGTTCCCTGAATCATGACCCCAAACCCCCGATTTGACGTGACCGTCGATTGACATAAATTCCCTTTCGGCAGCCGATAACCCACCTTCAAACCTGTTGTGCCGCAGGAAAACGATTTTTGTCACTGCCTTTTTGCTTTCGGAAGCTGAAGCTAATCCATCCCACTTGATGGCAAGTTGTGGAAAGTATGCTTGACTTTCAGTGGCTAATGAACACCGTTGTGTTCGCCCAAACCCTCAAAATGGCTTTGTGAATTGCGGGCATAACTTTTCCTTTCAACGGCTATGGAAGATTTCAAACTTGCCCCTCGAGTTGCGGAAAGCATCTAATCTTTCGGTGGCCAATGAACACTGACATGTTCACCCAAGCCACCGAAAACTATCCCTTCACTTTACGCTGTAACGTTTCTCTTGCGGTGGTTGGAGCGTTCTGTTTCTCACACCGTAAACTGCCAAAAATCGGGCTTTTGGTAGCTAATGAGCCAATACCAGGCCCGCCTAAGCCACCGAAACCTGGAACTTTTCCTTCGGAAGGAGAGCCGGCATAAAAGTATCAATTCAGACTTCATTACCTTCTTAAATATAACGGACTAGAACTCAGACACGTGTAGACAAGAATCAAAACTAAGAGACTTCCTATCGCCTAGATGACATGACCAGTCTACGTTTATTTAGGAGATAACAACAAGTATATAATATTTTCACTTATAAAGAAAATAAGCAAATATATCCTTTCTAAAGAAATTTATAATATAAAAAACCTTAAAACATCCATGAGAAAAACAAAAAATGCCTTATAACTTTATTTCACACTGTAAATATCCAGACTTGAACTTCTTGGGTGAGAAATTATAGAATCTTTTAGAGAATCATGGGCAATTAATAGGTCGGCCCCTAAAAGATTCTCGGGGCATTATGTAATAAAACTCTTGCCCGATAGTTTTTTTATTCTTTCGGCCGACAGTTTAAACAAACTCTCGGGCAAGAATTTTGTTTAACCTCGGGTTACATCTCAGACCAAAAATATCTAGTCCAAGAAATATGTGCATTTCTCGGCAGAGAAAATTTCTCGGCCAAGAGTTTTTGGTTAACAAATACATCAAGTATTTTTGCAGTTTTCTGAAATTTGTCACTTTAACAAGGTGGAAATCCTGCAAAACCTAAGAATTAACTGTCGAAGTTTATACTAATAGATTCATCATTGAATCTACTTTCTCATGGTATAATAATTTTTTAATTTCATTTGGGATTTCTATCTTTTACTTTTTTTTTCTAAATTGTATCATTACAAAATTTACTAAGCCAAAAATCAATCACAATGAAAATTCGATATCATCACAATGACAACACAAAAAAACTATAAAAACTCACAACGATGGTCCTTGCAATGTCCTCTTCAAAATGGTAGTTTTAGTTTGTATGATAAGAGTCACATTTGAAAGAAAATGCGAGGACACGAACATGTGTTAAGAAGGCACAAAATTTAAACATATGTTATTTCGATAAATAATAAAAAATAGGGTTTAAGTCTGAAAATCCTCAACATATAGTCCACTGCAAAGTACAATCTGTGTAGATTATGAACGTACATTTGGTTTTCGTAAAATGAATAACCATCTCTAAAAAAAATGAGGGGCACATAGGTCACTCATTATCCAAACCTAAAATTTTAAAGTACATGTCGTTGGTGCCATTCAAATTTGTCCTACTATATGTCCATAATTTGTTTTTAAAAAAATACAAGTATGAATCTAATACAATTTTCTAAACCTCTTGTGTTTACTTCAAGGTGAAATTCCTAAGGGGGATATGGGTTTGAAATGGTTGAAGTTGAATAACATAAAATTTTGCAGTTTTTTTGTCAAAAACAGGCAAAAAGTGTTTCCCAACTTCATGTTTTCAACTTCTATATCATCTTCAAGTAACTCAATATTTCTTGATGTTGTCGTTGAATATGTAACATGGGTATAATCAACATATCCATCTCTCTTCCATTTCACAATGCGATTTGACAATTGAGGATCATTTGGATCAATGGGGTATTTAACATCAAAAAGAGCCAAATGACAACATTCTTCACATTTTCTACCACAGACACATTGTTTATTAAACTTTTCTTTCTTAAGGCCTAATAGACAAAAATTGGTCTCAATGGAAATTAACTATCATCATCAGAATTAAGTCTTGTTCTATATCTTAATGTCTTATTATGATCTAATAATCTTGTAGCTACAACAATGGACAACATAAGACGATATGTTCTTATAAGAGTTGAGAAGAACTGATGAATTGTAAAAGGATCTTCCCACCCTGATGCAATATTCTATGGAACTCTGCATGTATAGGTATCTTGGAAAGAATATGATGTATTGTGATTCCCAAAATGACATCCATTTTGAGACCCAAATGCACTAGTAAATCATTTGTTTCTATTCAAAATGATGTTGATACATTGTTTGATTGAAGTATCGACTTTTCTGATTATGATGTCGATAAGGCATATTTTTATCTTTTGTCTTGTTTTTTGGAACTTTGAATTTTGTTTCTTCTAGTAATTTATTGACTAAAAATAATTAAATAACATTTGTATTTTTCCCTTTCTCCAAAGTTTGGTTTTATTCATCTGAAAACTTCGTAATTTCAATTGGTTTTGTCTTTGATTTCTTGCCGATCATTGATTCCTTACTAGTTGGATTCATCAATGTTTCTTGTTGTGACTTTTCATCATCATTTAACTTCTTAATTTGTTCCACCAAATAATGATTATGATTTTTAAGGTGACAAATCTCTTCATCCTTTTCTAATAATTTCTTATTGATATTGTTATTAGCTTTTTCCAACTTTCAATCTTCTTGCTTCTTATTCTTTAATTTCTTGATTTTTGTGGGTATAATTTTATTATGATTTCTCAACCGAAAGATCTCATTATTATTGATCAATATTGTTTTATTGATATTTGCAATCTATAATTTGCGATCATTTTTAATATCGTTATTTTGTAGTTGTAACTCTTTAATTTGTTGCTGAATTTGGTAGAACTCTGAATTTTGGCGTTCCAATTTCTTTTGGATTTGAACAATTTCCTTATTTTTTCCAATAAGGAGTTTTTTCAAATGCCTTTCTTCCTCTTATAAATATTCGTAGCTTTCATATGGTGATTCCTCTTCTATATTTTGTGAAGAGGGGACACTTGTGCATGATTCCATCGATAAATCTTATAATGTTATTTTCTACTTCTTGTAGAATAAGGCCATAATTGGTTTTGCATTGAAAGTGAACATACCCAATGTTTCCATACAATTAGACCCTAACATTATCTCAATAAATGTTTTTCATCTATAGTTGTAACAATGAATTGAGATGAAAAATTATAATTATCAATCCTCAAGGATAATTGTTAATATAATTTTCATTCCACTCGTTTTTCTCTATACCTAATTTTGGAATTTGTAATTGATTAGCAACATCAATATGAATAATATTATCCTTGTTGGTTGGACAAATATCAAAAGGCCACTTTGATGAATCATCGGAAAATTTGTTTTCTCATTACTAGAATCTATCTCTTCCATTTAATTAAAACTTAGAGAATATTTTTATAATTTTTTTTACTTTTCTTCATATTCTTAATATTTTTAAGTAAACTTTAAACCTTTTTTTGTATATGTATCTTCTTTTATATACCCAAGTTTTGCATTCTCTTGGTATATAATAGTGCACACCTTTATATACATGTATAATTGAATACAATAATTGTGTCACGTTCTTCCACAATTTTCTTCACACATAACATGTTATTGGTCCCTGCCTTGGATAACAGGGACTCTAGTAAATGGCATGTTGTCATTTTTATTAATTAACACATGATTTTTAATCTGTTAACCTAAGTGCTAACACCTAAATTTTATCCACCTACCATGTCATTAGCCTTGTTGCACATATACATCATTACCACATTTCATTTCCACCCCTCAGAACTTCATTAAAAAAAATCAAAGTCACGCACTAAAAAGGGCTATTTTACAAATTAAATTGCTCAATTATCCCAAAATAAATGAGCAACCTTTTCCTTGACTTAATTTTTGGATGTTTTCCTCTTTTTACCCTTAGCAAAAAGAATAAACTTGGCATGATTTTCATGATAGCCCAAATTGGATAAAAGGATAAAAAAAGTAAAAGGCAAAAATTAAAAATCAAAGCTTGATCCTTATCCTAGAGCTATCCATTATGCTTATAAATGAACCCTCAAGGTCCTTTACTCAAGAACAATTCTCCTTTCATTGCTCAAGTTGTTACTATGCAAAAATATCCTTGAGATCAGAACTATCTTTCCTATTCCAGTCTCACCTTGTTGTAGATCACATAAATGACGTGTAGCCAGAGAAGCGTGGACTACTAGGAGACCAAGCATACCTTCCCTTGAAAAGTTGCAGGGGCCCTTTCTACTACAACACAGAGGTGACATTTACTCCTGTAAAATCCATCTTTTATAATGAAAAGAGTGTTATTTATTATTTAAATGATGTTGTTTGTCGGCTTGATGAAGAATGCATGTTAGTTTAGAATTGAAATAATTATTGTTTAGTTTTGTCTTCCTGTTAAATTAGTATTTTTAATTCCTACTTTATTTGTTTTTAGGTTTTACCTTGAAATTATACTAATATCAACACAACTCTTAGTAGGTGCACTTTTGCATGTGCTGGTGTGAAAACACCAGCAATAACTTTGTTTCCCATTGCCTTTTTCTTGACCAATCAAGTATTTTGACCTCTTGTTTGGCCTCTTCCCAAGGCAAGGAAATATTTCTCCTATGTTGACATTGGAGAACATGAAGAAAATATCTAATGCTAGTGAAGTAATGATAACAACAGTTAGAGCACACTCTATTAAGTAGATTCCATATGATTTTAACCAAGGTAATTGCACCTGACACAAGATATGACCACGAAAAAAAAATATTTTGTTGCACTTGTCATGATTGCTACATGTTCTACACCACATTTGCTCCTATGTAACTTCACCGCCTTAGATCTATATCACGTATGCATGTTCGTTAGTGCCAATTTCAAAGAGTAAGGTAGGAGGGTTTAAAGCAAGGAATTCAAGCTCCATAAGAAGAGGAAACCTATTATCAAAATTGCAAGAATGGTTTCTATTGCCACAACCCTTCCTTACCCAGACGTAATATCATGTATTCGATGGGATGATATTATACCTTTCAGATACTATGGTACACAAAAGGCACCTGAACATGCAAAAGGAACCTGATAACAAGATAATAAAAAATGCATAATCAAATTGCAAGTGGAATTAGTTTCTTTTGTTAAGTTTTCTACAACTTGGAGTGGAAAAACAAAAATCAGAACCAAGAGTTAGGCCATCTCAATATTCAAGTAAACACATAGTATTGTTGCAATGCAACAAACATTAAAACATAAAAAATGTGACTGAAAACTGATATGATTATTTAACTAGTTTCACTTCATAAGTTTACAATAGATATACTACCATTATTTATAGGATTATATGGTAGAAAAAAATTCTTACTATTAATTTAAAATGTTGTATATGTGTAGACAGCTCCTAAGCCATGTTAGCTCTTGTCTGTGTGGATGCACATCTCCCTACTCCAATACTGCAATTCTATTTTTCTCCCATATGCTTGGTCAAGTATAGACTCAAGGTTGCACTGATCAATATTCCATGGAACCCAGGCTATATTTCCATCTAAAAACCAAAATCCCATCTCATGCATGCACACATAGAGTCCCCATCTGATAATGAGTGTGTGTGAGACAAAAATAAAATTCATTTTTTGTGGTCAAAGAAAGTGTATATGCATACCATGGAGTCTTATTTAGCATAGTGCATCATGTCTTAGGTTGTTCATGCATTTTCACAACTTCAGAGTCTCGACCACAAATCCCCCTTCACACACTATGTGTCTTCACATACTATTTGGTAGATAAGGAGACCTTATGCTACTGCAATGACCTCAATTGTGGTGCACATATTCCATTGCCTCAATTGTGAGGTGCATATTCCATTAGAGGCTAGTTCATTGAAGAATCCCATCCACCAAGTTGATCCATGTAGCTAGAGATGTGTTAGGTGCATACACGCTACCTCCTCTACTTAGTACACTCTTTGCATTACAACAATGTCATGTCACCATCAACAACAAACCAAAACCATGTTAACCTTGCATATTAAATTTTTCACCTAAATTCGTACAAAGGAAGGGAGCTTTGCTTCACTATGCCAAAAATAGACAGAGAACCATTCACCTTCGGAGCCACATAATGAAGATTCCTGAAACTAGGTAGGAGCCCAAAAATGCACTTGAACCCCATATATATATTGGAGGGAAAGGTAGATTTGATTAAGATAAGAAGGAAAGGGAATTGTAACACAAGAAAGAGTGCAAAGAACAACACCTAATACTGTATTATGACATAATTAATCATTTTCGGTCACACTTTTTGGCCCTAAGGAATAGATTTGAGGTGCTTCGAGTCAAACCGAGAGTACAACCGCTACTCTCGATCTAAGAGATTATTTGAAACTTGAAATTATGGAAAGATGTGTGGAGAACTTAGTGCTTTTAGATCTATATTTTTATATCTCATTCACTATCCTCATCCTGACAAAAATCTTGGGGAAAAATATTAGCTTCCATAGGAATGTTCCTTTGTAATATATGTAAACCACTAGCAACACTCTAGTGTGTGTTTCATGGTGTTCTTTTATGCACATTCTTCTCATGCAATGGGTGGTTTCACTTTGGTGTGCCTGAACCATTCCTTCTATTCCCTTCTCTAGTTTCACGGTCGACTTAGTTGTGGTAAACAATGTTTACTGCCCTCCCACCACTTTTGAATACCTTATGCTTCAATGATGACACTTGGGTGCAGAAGTAGTAGCATGTCTAAAGACACATGTAATAGCATGTCGAAATCAAAAATTTTAAGTATAATATCCATGCTATGCACGTATTAGCCACATGGGTCTTAGGCATTTTATGATGTCTTCTCATGGATAGGAGTAGATTTATTGATTCAATTGGATATTGAAAATTGCTTTCCTTTTGTGCCACATAAACTGCTCCTCGGGGAAATTAGAAGACATGTGAGGGAATTCCCGTTCGAAAACACTCGACAAGAATGAGGATATCAATGAAATCCATCACAATGAAAGTTTTCAAGGTTCGTATCCATCTCATTATCAATGATACTTTCTCAAGAAATAAGTACACTTGCTTTCAATATATCCAAATACTTATTTGTTCATATTAATATCGTGGAATGAAGGTAGAATTTAATATGTATATGTTCTAAAAAAATTGAAGGACATTGCTATTGATGATGATGATGATGATAATGATAACGGTTATTGACATCTATTAAAATCAACTTTGATATCTTGGATATAAAAAAGTTAAGGAAACACTTGAGACGGTGGAGAAGTTGATGTTCAATTTGATCCAATGGAGAGCATAAATTAAAGTCTTTATTTAGGATTCTTGGTTCAATAACCCCTATGGAATTACACAACTATCCATCTGGTCAAGCCTCATTACTTATTGATTGCTATTACTAAACATAGCTTTTATAACTAAGCTCAACTCTAATAACTAAACCCAATTCCTCTAAAGCCTCATCTCTTACTATAAAATCCTATCATCTTATTACTAGTTCACTCCTTATTGGTATAGTTAACTTGGTACCTCGGGAATAAAGAACTTGAACTATAAGTAATTTGGTGAGCCTAATCTTTTGTAATTTCACTAATGGTATTCATCTTATGCTTACACCATGGATTTTAGTTCTAGTTGAAACTCACAATAAGCCACATTAATAACTTTGACATATAAAAACCTATATCAGAAATCTTCCACTCTATTTTGTTTTCCTATAATAAGCTTAATTGATTAGTTGGTGAATTATACTTTGTAAATGTGGCACTATTCATTTATAGTATTTTGATATGATTCCTTGCATGAAACAATGCAATCGAAACATGTCAATGTTATTCTTGAACAATGAATCTGCCTTTACTCTTGCTCCTCGCTAAAGAATTGTTTGTTTAGACGATAGACAAAGAACACTAAAGCCAGGGACTTGCTTCTATGTAGCTCCCCTTGTTTTATATAGTAATTGATGTGATTCTTCCTTATGAACCTATAACTAAATTTATCTTAACTTATTTCTTACTTTCCCTATAGTTTTAGTATTCCTACGTAACTCTTTTTTTCCCAGAAGAAAAAGAGTTTCTTTCTATTCATTAATTTGAAGCAAAGAAAATACAATTATTTCTTGTTCCTCGGACAAAGTCTAAGTGTCTCATATTACAATTTCCCTTAATAGGCTAAAAAATCATCAAATTTAGGAATTTATAGTCGCTATATCTAATTGCTACAAATATATCCCCTATTTATTGTATATAATATAATATTCTAATTTCCAATTGATTTCTTCAACTCTATCTCATATTCTGTCTAATCGACTACTAAAGTAACGTGAAAAGAAAAAAATAAACCTCTAATCAGTAGATATGCAATATGCATATAGGATTCCTCTATAAGAAGACTCTTTTGATAGTAGCATACGTGAACTTTTCCTTCTTTTAGCATCAGTCCCTTCTTCGATAATTCATCTACTCGCTTATTACAGGTCTTGACAACATGTAAGAACTCAATATCCACAAAATAGTTAAGAGAATTCAAAACCTGTTGTTTCCAATATGTCAGTATTGGAACTTGGAGTCTTTGAGTTCCTGAAACCCAATCTATGGTGACTGAGGAGTCACCAAAAATATGTAACGTGTTGAACTCCTTCTTTTTTGCAAGAAATAGGACCCCCCTTAGGGAACGTAATTATGCTTGGGTATTACTACCCCCTCCAAAACCAAAATTAATTTCCAGATAGTGTCCTTGTTGAATAATAATCAATAATCTAGCTCCACATCTGCTAGCTTGTGCAACGCCATCAAATAATCCCACAGGAGACATAGGATTGTAGTATGGTATCTTTCTATAAACTAAGTGATTGACCGAACTGATACCAGAATGATCATTAATAAAGTGTGAAATGAATGAAACTACCCCAATCTAAGAATAGGAAATTTTATAAAAAACAATTGAGTTTCTATATCACCACAGACGCCATAGAAAATATAAAGGGAAGGAAATGTTGTATTTATATTGTTGGAACCAATATACCAAACGAGAGTTCAAAAAACCAGTAGCCAATCTCCAGAGATCCCAATCGGTAAGTAATCTCATCCCATAAATGAAGAGTATAGAAGCACTGAGAAAATAAGTGATCTATTGATTCTTCATCCTAGTGACACGGTGGGAAGCACGAAGGTACAATGCCTCCCCTACGATGGTACCCTTCCCACGTAAGTATCATGTTATCAAGGGCCATCCATATTAAGGTCATGATCTTTACTAGTACATTCCAATGCCATAAATGTATGTACCACCAACAGGACTATGGATACTGAAATGAGTCTGCAATCGCCTCATATGCCCATCTAGTGGTGATTGTCCCATCACAATTTCCAAAATACCAATACAATTGATCTAAATCAATGTTAAGTCAAATACCAGCATGATTAATACCACATATGTATGAATCCCACTCTATAGCTTCTATACCAGTCAAATTTAATGCAATAGCACTAAGCCAATAAGTATGTGAAGTCATTCCCCTCAGATCATTCCTCTCATTATTAAGTAAGTAAATATCATTTAGATGTAAAGGATGAATTGTAGTAGCTGAGAGTCTACCATCATGTTGTGCTCCAAGGATCGGTTCTACTCCCACTAGGATATGAAAACCATTTCCAACAAGCCAAGTTGGCCAATTATTCAGTAGAGGGAATACCTCCACTAGAGTGGACTAGATAGATGAGTAATGTCTCACATACTTATTTTCCATTATGATCCAATTAATCACCAGCCCATTCTTCAAGTCTTTCTCCTTGATAATCATTCCCCATAAGCTACTATATGTAAGACCTCTCCATAGGTTCTTCAAATGTAGTTCGCGATACACTCATAAAATATTTCTGACCCTCCAACGACCCCTTCTATTCGGGGATGAAATCATTTCCCACTCTACCAAATGAATGCCATGTTTATCTATAGATCCCTTCCACAGAAAATTAAATAGAATCTTTCTGATCCTGCTTAGTATGGATAAAGGAACTCTGGCTAAAGTAAACCAATAGACCGACAGATTGGTAAGTACGGAATTTAGTAATGTCACCCAAAGAAAGCTTATGATGCATCCAAGAAGAGATCCTTTTTTCAATATTTTTAATCATCCAATGCCAGTCTAAGACCATGTAAGTATTAGGTTCTAGTAAAAACCTAAATATTTCAATCCACAGTTTATGTCAAATATTTCCAAAGGGAAAATATCACAGATCTAGATGAGAATATCCTCCTTTATGAATTGTGAGTAAACACGAGACTTAGGGTAGCTAATCACCATCCCCAAAGCAAAATATCTAGTAGTTATTTAAAATGAAGCCATTATTGTATGTTCCAAATACCAAAAATGGGTACATAATCAACGAATAACAGATGAGTAATGTGATGATTCTTAGTTACTTTAATACCACTGATCTTCCCATCTTCCTTTGCTTGTAGGATGAGTCAACTAAGACCTTCTATGATCAAGAGAAATAATAGAGGGGAAAATGGACACCCCTGTATGAGACCCCTTAATCCCTTGAAGAAAGAGGCATGGCTTCCATTAATGAGGACTGCAAAGTTTTTTGTTGAGACGCAACCCATAATCCATTGTGTAATATTATAATCCATCCTCGCATTTAACAACAAGAATCTAAGAAAGGACCAGTCCACTAAATCATATGCCTTTACTAAGTCTAGCTTCATAATCAATGATCCCAATTTCTTAATCTTCATATAGTGTATAGTTTCTTGTGCAACCCCTATAGCATAAAAAATTAGCCTTTGATGTAAAAATCCAAATTGTTTTTTAGAAATACCAATGGAGAGACCCACCTTGATCCTATTTGCTATGTTATTCGAGATGAATTTATATATGAGATTGCATAGAGATATCGGAGGATATTATTGAAAATTTGAAGGATTCGATGTCTTCGGAATCAAAGTTAAAAAAATTGCTTACCCCACCTGAAACCTTACCTGAACCGCGAGCATCTTCTACCAGTTGTACTAGTTCTAGGTCGAGAATATCAAAGAACTGTATGAAGAATTCATAGGTCCAGTCTTCCAGACCTGGACTCTTGTCTCTCTATATTCTTTTCAGAATACCTTCAATCTCCAAAAAGGTGATAGGTCAACCAATATTAGTGCAATCCTCTTCAGAGAAAATCTAGGGCATAACCTAAAGAACCTGTAATTGGACCTCTGATAATGCCTAAAAGTCTCACACATGCAACATTTTGGTGATTCATCCAGTAAAGAGTCATCAACATAAAGAATGCATATCACCACAGGCATCCTCAAAAGATCCAAAATAAAACATGAGTCCATAAATGCCAAGAAACGGTCAAAACAAAGGGTAGTGTGGGTATTACACAGTTGACCCATGCTATAGCGCAAGTTATCTATACAATTCCCACAATAGATCCATGTGGATTTTACTTCGATAGCTTCACTACTGTCAAAATGGTAGCACCACTCACTCCCAGTGGCTCATTAAAGTCTCAATCCTCCCCAAGGTTCCGAATTTGGATCCTCACACACTTAGTGGCATTAATCATCCCCCCTAGTGTACCTTTGAACTAGTTCATTGAGGAGGAGAGTTCACTTTTGGATCTACCTGTTTGCTGTCCACCTCTTGGCCTATGAAAGAAATCCATTGGCATTCATTTTGTAGAGAGAAAATAAGAGTAATGCTATGCTAATTGATTTGAGTTGGAGCTTCCTCATAGCCCACCATTTCCTACCATTGTAAGCATTCCCAAACTCCCTTGCCACCTTCCATCTAGGGGAAACTGTTTCTCTCCATTGTTCTTCCATATACTTAGCATTTATTTTGGACATTAAAGGCCTCCCTAAGGGATATTTTTGGCTTCCCTTTAATCCCACACCTCCTAGGTGTTGTACAGTTATCCCATTGGGAAATACAAGAGTGGTTTAGCATATCTTTGGTTGTTGTTGAAGTTTGCATTCTCCCCCCATCTCTTTCATTTTTTTATCAATATTCTATGTTTGAATGTGAGCTACACTAACAATCTCTTGCAAGATCACTTGGAGGAATACCAACATAACCAAAAGGGGCTCCAAGGACTGAGGCCTTGCTGCAACCTACAAGGCTTATCCCCTTACCAAGTGGAAGAGTGCACTTGTTTAATTTTTTCCACAACATTTATAATGGCAACCATACTTATTTTTGTTCATTTCTATTTAAACTAGGTTGTTTTATGTTAAGTTTCTAATTCTGGGTATTTATTACTTGCAGGAGAGCAGGTATTCCACCTCTTACTTCCAAAAATTGGCCGCATTATGGACAAAATTTATTTTTTTACACAGTCACACAATTCTCAACGTCTTGTTGGCCTCCAAAAAATTCCCCTTGATTTTTACAAAATCAAAGGGGCCCCCATGTAAATTTTGTAAATAGTTTTTTTGGTTTTCTTTTATCTTATTTTCCTTGCTTTGGTAGGTGGGTTCTTGGATTTCTTTCTTCGATCCATCACTCTTTACATAGCTTGTTTATTGGATTGGTTTTCACTTCATGATTTAGAGATTTGGATGAATTTTGTTGCTTGACTTTCTTGGTTTCCAAGCTCCTCAATCATGCTTGTATGTCTTTATTAAAACTTATTTGAGCTAATATTTCAACTAGACTTTCCTTCATTTATCTCTCTAATGCTTATATGATTAAACGGACATCTCGAACTCCATTTCCTTCTTCTTGGATTACAATGTTTTTCTCCATTAATAGTATTTTGATGAAAACCTTTTTAGTATATATGCACTTTGTAAGATCAAGGTCATTTTATTGAGGCTATTTTTTTTTTAAATTTAATAAAATTGATATATATATATATATATATATATATTATCAATTTTCTTTTATATTTCACCTAATTATTTATTAGCTCAAATATTATTTAGTAAAAGTGTTCTTATAGGTTGCAAAATTAAAATGGAAAAAAATAATTTCAAGTTGTGAAAGTAGGATGCTGATAGATTCGTAGAATATCACATGTCGGTTGCACCATCACACCACCTGAGATCATGCCACCATGTGCAGATTTTAAGTATACAGTTCTATCAGACCGGAGAGGGTCAATTGTTACTCATCTTGTTATTGGAATGCCCAGACCATAAGAGTAAATACAGTTACTCCAAAATGCCTTAGCACGCAGGGTTATAACTCCAGATTTGCTACAATTCTATTGTGCTATCACGCCGATGTATTAAAGGATTGGCACATCTAGAAGATATCGATAAAGGAGGATGCAGTTACAATGGATCACCATTTGATCACAGAAGTTGCACCATGATCGCATACATACTTTTCAAATTAGCAGGTTACTATTGGAGTTGTGAAGTCATCAAAACAAATCTTGCAATTACCTGCGCGCAAGCGCAGTAAATTATGGCAAGCAGGTTTATTGTCACCAGTGCATTACAGCAAAGATTACTCCGAGATAGAAGATAGATGGTCAATCCATGAAGTGAAAGGGAAGATTATTTTCCTATTTAGATAAATCTTCTTCTCGCTTGCTATATTTTTTAATTCGTCTTTATTTCTCTTGATGAATAAGTTTTCACACATTGTTAATTGGTTTAACTTTTATATGCAGGTATAATGTTGCACAAGGTTTGTTGTAACTATTTCAGAAGGTAGTCCACCATACGACCAGTTCTCGGGAGATATGGGCACCGATTCCATCAAATTTAAATTGCTAGCACACTTCACCAAATCGTTTCTACGATTTAAAAGTTGAAGATCCTAAACATGTCAAGCAGAGACAATCTCAGCGAATGAACAGAAACAATAAGCTGTTAGGTGATTTGTCCAAGTTCTAGAATCAGTTTGGAGGATGCTTATTTAAATAGGAGCAATTTGACTGAAAAAGGGGGGAGGAAAGCTCCACAGTTCCGAAGGGCTGTTACTCGAGAGCGGTAGGATACTCATTTTTCTGTAATTTTTGTATTCTAGAAAAAGAATCAAGTATTATTCTCTGCTCATGTTTATGGATATCGATGGAAGCCCTGCGTTATTTCTACTCATGCATAATTTGACAACAGATATCATTGATATTGCAATCATCTTTGTAATGGATCGGGATTTGTAAGATTTTCGTTTTACAGTTGCATAGAAGTCTGTTAAGAGATTTTATGCTCTTTTATAGATCAATCTTTTATAGATCAATATTCTTTATTCAATCTATTATGCTAGATGACTGTAAACTTGATGTGTAAACAATATGTATAAGGTTATTGTTTAATATTGTAATATTGATGTGATTCAAATGTTTAATTGTTTGTTTAAACTTTGTTTTAAATAAACCCGTAAACTGAAATTATTCTTTTACATGTCAAAACTTTTAAATCATGCTCCTAGGCAGGATAGGATAGAAATAGATTAGTTAAATTTTAGATTTTGAGAAGAAAAAAAATATATTTCTTAACCTGAAAGCTATAGGTTAGCAGCTCTTAAATCTATATATCTAGCTGCTAAATCTGTGTGTTTCCAGCTATTGAAATTTGCATCATAAATTAGTCATATATTGCATGTTAATTATCTTACATCATTAGGGTTGTAATTTCAATTTTCAGAACTCGTATCATTAAACAGTGAGACTCTCCTTAAGAGAGCAAAACATAGATTAAATATAGATAACTAGCTTTGATTTATTAATTGTTAGATAGAAATTTCATTTTAAATAGATTAAAGTAGACTCTAGATAAATAGATAGTTTTAACTTTGTAGTTTTCATTAGAATTTAGTTTATCTTTGTTAATTAGTTTAGGACATACTTTTTTAAGTTTAGGTAGTAGGACTCTCCTTAAGAGGGTGAAATTTAGATGGTAGTGGGACCATAACCTACGAGAATTAGCCATACCAAACATACTGAGGGTTGCTTTAAGCGCTTGTGTGGGTTAGTTCTCCGTAGTTGGCCTTAAACAGAAAATGCTACCAAAAAATGGTGCTAGAAGGAGGGCTTGAAGGTAAACATAGTGGTTTTATTTTTAATTATTATTAATAACCATTTATTCTCTTGCTCTTTGATTTTTCAGTTTTTATATTTTTTACTCTTCTTCGTCATTACATTTATGCTTAAGGGCTAGTTAGACGACAAGCTAGCCATTTTAAGAGTCAATTTATCTTGATTGTTTATCATTGATAGCTCATGCCGAAATTCTTGTTTGGGAATCGGTTTTTAATTTTACATTAGCTAATATTCCCGATGAGACATTCAATCTCTTGTCAAAACTTGAATTTGATGGTGAAGGCGATATATCTGCAAGAAAACACCTCAAGAAGTTTTTGTGTAAATGTAACAAACATAAGATTGTTGATCTTAGTGCTACATGCAGGTTATTTTCCCTTACTCTCAAAGGACGAATCAAATGCTAGTTGGAAACATTTCCACCTAATTTCCTTTTTACATGGTTTCAATTTGCACATGAATTTTTAGATAATTTCAAGGATTATGATTCTAATAAACTATGCAGTGAATTGCAGGCTCTTCAAAGGAAGAAAGGTGAGTCTTCAGAAGAATTTTCGATAAGACGTTCTCATATTATTTGCAAATTTCATATCGCTGATTTACCTTCGGAAATTGACCTTTTAAATTTTGTTTTGAACTCTCATGCTTCTCCTATTCAACAAAATCAAGACGTTTGTCAGAATGATGTTTCAACGGATCATTTATCAACCCTTCAAGAAACTTTCTTCTCTATCATTGATTCAGATATTTCTATAAGTTCTACCCAACCCCAAGGTGAAAAGATTGACGTAGATGATTTGTTTTCTTCTTCCGGTCATTATTCTCCATCATTACCTCTCGGAGGAGAAAGGCATACTTCTTTTATCCAAAATCTTGAACCTATATATATTAAGGAATTGAATGGGGAAAAACATATTAAGGATGAATTTATTTATACAGATAGGGAATTTGATTATATTAACGAACAAAAATATTCCGATCTTGTTATTACGAAAATAGATCAAGATTAATTAATTATAAAGCAAACTATATGTTCATCATTTTCTAATTTTTGTATTAATTCTTCTTTCGATTCAATTATCAATGAACATGTAAATATGTTAATAATATTGTTATGTGTCCTGGTACATCAATAGAAAAAGTGGGAGAAGATGACATGAATCTTAATCGCTCGACTAGATGTTGTTTAGGAAAAGAGATTTATCATTTTCAAGCGAATAAATTTTTTGTTTCACATGAAGGATTATCAATTGATCTGGATGTTAAAAAATTTCCAAATTGTATTGAAAATGATCAGGTAATAAAAGAGAAATATTTCGGAAATTTAAATATCAATGATCTTTCTAAGCTGAGAGACTCTTTTAATTTCCTTACTTCTAATTCTTACTTTTCTATTTATCCTAATTTATTTTGCAATTTTGATATGCATGATATTCCATCAAATTTACCTAACTATATGCCTTCAAAATCACATTTTTATGAGATATCTAACATTGGTCATTCTCTTATCAAGCATGAAGTTGAGGGATTAGGGCATATTTCATTATTAGATTGTCATCCGATACAATCTTTTAAAGAGAAATAGGGTTCATCGCAAGATAGTTGTAGTCAACGAATTTTTGATGAGATCGACATACCGATTTTTGTTGAAACTAAAAATGCTTGTTCTCAACAGAATCACTTATGCGGGAGATCTAATTTTGGTAGTGATGATAAAATCTTTGTCGAAGAGTTTCCTATAAGTTGTGATCACCAAAAACTTGCATCTTTTTCAATTGATTCACCTTTAGTTGTTGACTCTTTTAACGAGATTACTTCTTTCGATATTACGCCACTACCGATTCATTCACCTATTACATCATTTCATGATCCTACTCAGTATTTGAAACCAATTCTTTGAGTTGTTAGTGTGACTAGTGTTACTAATTTGATTCTTCAAGTTGATTCTCCTAAGATATGTTTTCCACATACGGATTTCATGTTGTTAGGCCATATTTTGCATCTGATTTCCATGACAGGATTGCGGAATGGCTTGAAGATTCTCATCTTAAAAGAGTTTCTGAAGTTGGTAAATTTGACTTATCATTACATGTATATAGAATTTCAAATGGTACGGATGATAGATTTCTTTTTAGTTTTCTCTTATTGACATATCATTTCTGGTTGCTAATTCGAAATATTGTCATTTTTGCAGGATTACAAATGTTTCGATGGTTCCACTGGATATTTCATTTTACTTGATTGTGTTGTACATTTGATTTCAATGTACATATGTATAGATTTAGTTTTAGAGGTAGATTTAGATACAGTTTTGTTTTTTTGTTTTCCTTTGGTACAAGTAGGTTGCTTTCTTTTCAATAATGTGCAGTGAATAAACGACATTGTGTCAATTTTGGGATGAAGACGTGAGGACAAACTATTGTTTAGGGAAGTACACATGACTCTACTCCTTTTTCAATTTTTTTCTTATCTTGCTTATTCTTTTATATGTTAGTCATATCATTTTTAGTCTTATTTTCCATTAAGACTTAACGACAAAATGCATACATATGATCATTTGAAGCAAGAAGATTTGAAAAGAATAAATTATAAAGAATGTGTTCACAATTTTTAATCTCTTTCAACATAAAGAAATTTATGAACATAACTCACACATGTTGAAATTGTCACCATAAACTGCATGCTCTAGCATTTGTATTTATTATTTTGTTTGTAATTAAGATTCAATAAAAGGATCTATTTTATCCAAATATATCTTCCATTGATTTGAAAAATGTTATCACGATCTTAATGGAAGATGGACTCTTTGTATCAACAATTAAATGATTTTTCTGAAACCCGAGGACGAACTCATTTTATCATACCGACATGCATATTATATTCGCATCTCTTGTTCCTATTTGTGTTTATATTTGACCCTTTTGATGAAATTACTAAAAGCTTAATCCTTTGTATTACTATATCATGTCAAATTAAATATTGGGAGATTGGTCGTCATTCATTATGCATGTCCCGATTTTTTATTTCTACATTATTTTGTATAGCTCGTCTTATGGAATATGACCGTATATCGATTTTTTAACTTTGAGTTCATTTACCTTCTTCGACGGTCATTTTCATTTTCGGAAAGGTACCAATATTTTTTTTTATCCTTCAAGATTTGTGATACATACTTTTTTTGTTGAAATTTTGATTTGATCAGGTCCTATCCTGTATATAAGTTTTAGGTGCTTTAATTAAATTAGTAATTTTTCTTTTTAGATAGCTTGGTTTTCAATAATAGTTTTGATATTTGTGAGTCTTTTTGAATTTGTGTTTTTTTTTTCTTAGTTTGCTTAAAATTTTGGGGTTGTAAATAAATAACACTATATTGGCACACCACCTTGTTTTTACATGCTTCTTTGTTTATAAACCTGACAATTTTAAAAGGGCGATCCTTACAAAGACTCTCTTCTTTTGTCAAAATTTTGACCATGGAAAGATTAGGCTTGGCTTTGAAAAATCTATTGTGAACCATACTGATGGATTGGTTGAGTTACCTTACTATTATGCTAGATGACTGTAAACTTGATGTGTAAACAATATGTATGAGGTTATTGTTTAATCTTGTAATATTGATGTGCTTCAAATGTTTAATTGTTTGTTTAAACTTTGTTTTAAATAAACTGATAAACTGAAATTATTCTTTTACATGTCAAAAATTTTAAATCATGTTCCTGTGTGGGATAGGATAGAAATAGATTAGTTAAATTTTAGTTTTTGAGAATTTTTTATTTATTTCTTAACCGGAAAGCTACAGGTTAGCAGCTCTTAAATCTATGAATTTAGCTTCTAAATCTGTGTGTTTCCAGCTATTGAGATTTGCATCATAAATTAGTCATATATTGCATGTTAATTATCTTACATCATTAGGGTTCTAATTTCAATTTTCAGAACTCATATCATTAAACAGCGAGACTCTCCTTAAGAGAGAAAAACATAGATTAGATATAGATAACTAGCTTTGATTTATTAAATGTTAAATAAAAATTTCATTTTAAATAGATTAGAGTAGACTGTAGATAAATATATAGTTTTAACTCAGTAGTTTTCATTAGAATTTAGTTTAACTTTGTTAATTAGTTTCAGACATACTTTTTCTAAGTTTAGGTAGTAGGACTCTCCTTAAGAGGGTGAAACTTAGATGGTACCAGGACCATAACCTGCAAGAATTAGCCTTACCAAATATACCGAGGGTTTCTTTAAGCGCCTTGTGTGGGTTAGTTCTCCGTAGTTGGCCTTAAACCGAGAATGCAGCCAACACGTCTCTACCGCGCTAACAACGCGGAAACAAATTGGACATTAGCGCACACAGTGCAGGTTATTTATGTTATACCTACGCTACACTGCTCCTCGCACCTGCAGGGAAGGTTAGTGTATTACCCGCACATATGTTTTGTATTAACCCACATTGTATATGCGACAAAGTGTGGTTTAGTCGTGCTACTGTTGTTTATTTTCTTTTTATATGCATATCTTAGTTTGGAAGTCCAAAATAATGCTTACTAGTGAAATTAAATTAAGGCTAATTCACATAATTACTTAATTGTTTAGTAATTAGTTCACCTAGAACAATATTAGGAAGTAAAGAGTTCATCTCTCTTGAAAATTACCTAGGTAACCAACTATGAGGCTTTCAGCGGGCCCCATTGTTGTCACTAGTATTTAAGACCATTTCTTGTTTATGCATCAATCGACAAGTTGTTTTTAGTAGTATTTCTAGTGTAGAAAACACTTTTTGCACACAAGCAAGGACCTAAAGACACTTGTCGCCCGCAGTATGCTCTTCACCTCACACTTCATGTGAGCTCGATGAATCATAAAAAGGGTGAGAAGTGTGAAATACCTCCATTGCACACATGTGTATTAGTTAGAATATTTGATTTTGCAAAGTGCCATGAGCATCTCCTAGAGTTAAAAGTACGCATTACTTGATATACTATTTTATTTAATTTTCCGATAAAATCATTTTTTTTCTTTCATCAAATGTGTTTGAACCACTAGCACACAATAAGGGGCATACATACTCTTCCAAATCCTAGTATGCTCTTCACCTCATTTTTCATGTGAGCTTGGTGAATCAGAAAGGTAGGGATTTTGAAATACCCCTCTTACACTCTATAAGTGAAACATTCAAACCCTTAAAATCAACATTGTAATTGTATTAACCAACTAAAATTCTCCACAGGAGGTCACAAAACAATATTTTAGTTAGGCAGTACTGATTAGGATAGAAATCCATTAATGCACACCAATCTAGTTTCATTAGCCATATTAGTAAAACATAGCATTGTTGTCTCATAGGGCACTTACAAAATCCTGTTATAAGCAAGTGTTAAAAGAAAAACCGGATCAGAAGTGTGTCATGACCAAGGAGTTGAATGTCGAAGTATAGATTTCCTACTTCCCCCTACAAGACACTCAACTTTTTGTATGGAGACGACACTATACCATGCAGGACGAACCACTGATCCACACTTAACACAAGGTATCCTAGTGGCCCAACTTAAGACATCACCAAGGAGAAATTGTGAGTGAAAATGACTCTCAAAGTTAGCTATTGGCTTTGGGAGGTGTTTCCAAGTCTTATTGATTTGAACATTGGCCCCATTGATGATAGAAATAATTCTTTGTTACCTACACTAGTTGATTGTTGAGTGGATACCATTATCACCGTCAATTGTGCTTTTGGGAGGCCTAGTTACATTTTAGAGGAAGGACAATAGGTCTTGTAGGGAATTCACATTTATTTTCTTTATAACTACAAGTTCACTAACTTGTACTAAAAGAACCTACATGTGGGAGCTCATGCACTAAAACCGACATTGCACATATCACTCACTTACTGCACCATTTTGCATCTATTGTGGTTGGCATATTTTTGCATTTGTTCAATTGTGTTTAAATTCCATTATCACTCTCATATAACACAAAGCCTTCACCATTAAGGAACAAAATAAATCCTAAGACATCCTCGTAAACTGCAAGGCCTATCCCCTCTCTCGAGGGGTTTCATTACACCTTCTTCCAGTGGTTCACAACGAAGGTACCCTAGTCGGGGATGCTCCTAGCCTACATTGATAAGATCATCTGGTCGAGGCCAATCCTTTCTAGGTGCATTTTATCCTCTCAGAGAAACTATTAATTACACCACTTGTTACCCCATTGGAACAGGTACCTCGTTGGCTTCACCCCTTGGAGATATCTGGGTTGCATTTGACTCAGGGGAAGAATAAAGGTAAGAAAAAACATAATTAGAAGCTGGGAAAAGGGGGGAATCCCCCTCCCCAACAAAAACAAACTATGGGTTATCCAAATGCAGAGACTAAAAATCCCCCCAAAGAGGGGAAGTCCCACCCTAAGAACCAATTATTGTTGCTCCATTTGTGGTGATTATGGTCACTACACACAGCATTGTCCTCTTATCCCCGACTGTTAACAGTTAGTGGAATCTAAAAAGAAGACGATGGAAAACACTCCTCAGGTAGAGAATCCTCCCCAACCAAAAAACATCGTGTTACAACAACCCTTTTCCATTCAAGGGGTAGTCACACAACATCAAGACCCTTGCCCTCTTAGTGATGGTTCTTTCCAAACTATTTTTACATTGGATGTAAGCCTTCAGATGTGAGCCAGAGGTTATGTCGCGCCTTCCACCCCTCAAGTGGAATACGTTCCTATTGTTGGTCACCCTATATGACAGTTAATGAAAGCTAACACACAAGATGGGCAATATAAATTGTCAAACCCAGGGAGGTCTTTTCTTTCAATGGTAATAAGCATAATTTGTGCATAAACATGTCAAGCAATTGATTTACTAAACGTAGATAACCAATCTATCCAGCCAAACTCACTTCAGAAAGTAGACTAAGATAATTCACACATCTAGGGAATTGATTGAGACTACCTTCCTACAGAAATCACCCAGTAGTTATGAAATTAAGATTAGAAATAAACCAGATTGCTTTTGCAAGAAGTTAAATCCTATAATTATCAAACTACAATAGTTGATCTTTACCAAAATGATCTATCCAACAACTACTATTTCCCAACCATAATCTACCTACTTTAAATCAATTGAAGATACAACAGCAACCAGAATCTAAAGCTTGAACTCTAACTGATAATTACTGGAAATCCTAGAAAGCATAAAAAACTGAAAGATATTGGAATAGAGCTTGGCTGTTACAGCTGATTAAAACACACATGCATTAAATGAATTATCCTACACAGTTGACTGTCACACCAATCTGCTACAGCTATTCAAAATGCAATTATGGACTACCAAGAGAAAAGCTAATTCTCTATTTCAGCTACCAATAACATCTACAATAATTCCACACCACACAACAAAAGTAAAGCTAAACTATTCTACCCACTTAAACTGGCTATCTCTGTGAGAAGATGGGCCCTAGCCTTCTTATAGAGACGCCGAGGATCACCACAAATTAAGACACAGAAATGAAGAACTCTGCTCTCATATTAATGATGAAAATTGACAGTGTCAGCGCTCTATTACAGCTTATACAAAATGGTAATTGTCCAAACCTAGGCTACAAGAGCCTTTGCATATTTATACATTGACAGTACAGATAACGATCCACTAAACTCATGCAGCAATGAAGATCTATGATCTTCATGCTGCGGAATTACAGCTAACTGATACAGTCGTATTAAACAAGGTCGTTAATCATGAAGGATGTTGTTGCTCTAATAATTAATGGATCAGCAGACTCAGCAACTGGAATGCAACCTGTCTGTCGCAGCTAGGTTTTGTTTCAGTGGAATCTGTTACAATGAGGATCTGTTACAGCTCACGTGGAGAATGCACTGTCCCTCGGATTCATGAGGAGCTGGTGCTTTGAAGAGTAACAGCTGGCGCCACTTGGCTAATACACCTACGCTTTGGACCTTAACTAAATTAAATCACACAGATCAACATAAACCAAGGACTAGGATCTCAAATCTTAACAATCTTAGGCATAAAATAAATGAAGCAATAACGAATTATACCTGTCAACATCATTGATTGATCTGGAGAAAGACATGGATATAGCTTATGAAAGTAGGGTGAAATCAGGGCAAAATGATGTAATAAGGATGGCCAAAAAGGGGCATTTCCTAGACCCAACATCTCCCCGCAACTATCCGATTGCATGTCCTCATGCAACAACCTCTCCTAGTTCGAATCTGAGTCTGAGTTGAATCTGTGGAGATTTGTAAGATTATAGGCAAGTTCTGGTGTCTCCCCTCGAGGCACAAACCCATACCAAGATATCCAATGCTCCCACTACAACTCTTCTTCTTCTAATGTCAAAGCATAGTTGTTTCTGTAAGGACTCACAGGTAACCATATGAGAGGGAATTTGAATCTTAAGCCAATCCACCAAGACCCACACTTTTTCATGCACTGCACATATCTAGGGATCCTTGTCAAAGCTTGCCTGAAATTTTCAAAGCCATATGGATCCATTTCCTTCAGAGATGAGGAAGAGTACACCCATCTGTATTCACTACCTTCCAGGGCATCCTGCTGCATATTAAGAATCATTGGGACACATGTGGTAAGGAGTTTATCTCGCAGGCTCTCAAAGTATCGGGCAATTCAAGGAACCCTAAGAGATTTAGCATGATTTTCTATGAATGCTTTTGAATCCTGAGGTTCCCCCCTACTCCAGAGAGTAGAATTCTCCTCATTCCTGAGGATGGTTTGGAAAGCATCTCCCCATCTTACATGGTCAATGACAAAAGAGGCAAATTCCCTCAGCTGAACATCCCCCAGACAAGATAATGGATTAGATGGAAATTCAATATAACAAGCCCTATCATGTAAATACAATTCACATAACAAATGTTGATCCTCAAAATTGCTCTTCAGAAAAGTCTCCAAAAACTGAGTAGTTGTTGCCAAATCAAATGATCTCCCTTCCTTAAGAGCCCGTAATTGAAATAAAGTTGTCTCCTCATGGAGAAAGACAGGGTAAGAGGGGGATGGAGCCCTGCAACTCAACAATTCTATGGAAAGAGTGTACATTTTATCTTTTTCTTATTGTCGGGACTTAAGTTTCTTCAATCCTTACAATTTTTCTTGAAGTTTCTCCCACTGGATTTTCTGGAAGAATAACTCCTCATCCCACTTTTCTCTCAACCCTTTAATGACATTCCTATGTTCTTGGAGAGAGATCATACCTATCCTGAACTGATCAATCCACTTGAGCCATTAAACCAACTCAAGATTTAACCAAAGAATCTTCTTCTCCAGCCGTTGAAATCTTTTGTCTTCTACATCCTTTTCATCATTAGAGTCAAGATAAATGACTTCCTTGTTTTGGTTTGGCACTGTAACAGCTTCATCCTCTATTGGAGTGGCAGTGGTCTGTGCTTGTGGTGCAGTCTCAGCCATGGATTTTGGGGATGCTGGTTCTTGTGTGTCAGCATCCTTTATTTCTATATCAACCTCAGCCCCCTCAGTCTGTGTCACAGTCTCAACCAATATTCTTAGGATTGCTCGTTCTTGTGTGACAGCATCTTCCTTCTCCATTTCAATCTCAGAACTCTCAGTTTGTGTTGCAACTGTAGCAAATGATTTTAGAAATACTGGTTCTTGTGTGACAGTTTTTTCTCTTTGGTCCTTGATATCAAATGTTGCTATCTGAGTTGCAGCCTCACTAAATAATTTCAAGGGTACTGGGCAAAGGTGGGCAAAGGTGGCGGAGTCGTAGCTGCTGGAAAGGGGTAAAAATGAAAATAGCGGAGTAGCAACTGCTGCATTTGGTAGAATGGGCAAAAGTGGCGGAGTCGCAGCCGCGGAAAAGTGAAGTAAAGGGAAAATAGCGGAGTCACATCTACAAAAATAGGAAGAATTAGCAAGGCAAGGAGTCACAGCTGTGTCAAAATGAAGTAACAAGCAAATTTTAGCTAGCTATGGAAGACTACGAATCATCCATCTTTTTCAAAGAGCTTTATTAAATCAGGAAACAATGTGGGGTTTCTGCAATCGTCTAGCCCAGTCACGACTATTGTTCCTCAATTAGTTCCTGCAGATAGTTCTTCAAAACAAACCAATCAAGTGCAAAAAAAAAAAATAGATAAAATACAAAATGAAAGAAAATCCAATTATTTATGTACAAAATATGTATGGAAATTGCAGCTTTGAGTAATTCACAGGGTTTGAGAAAGATCCCTGCCTTGGCATTAACTGATAGTCTGTATCACCTGCAACATGCGAAACAAAAGCTTCCCTTGAGATCGGCTTGTGATACAGTCGCAGCCGATGACCATTTGCAAATAATGGTACCTTGTTTTCATCAATGGTGATCAACTGGACTGTTCCATTATCAAATACCCGATCTATCTGATAGGGTCCCAACCAATGGGTGCGCAATTTTCCCTTAAAGTCCCTTTTAAACCGTGAATCATACAACACGGCCAAGTCCCCCTCTTGGAATACTTTCTTCTTTATAAATTGATCAGACCACTTAGAGCACTATTGTTGGATTAAAGCTGTATGATGTACTGCAGCTGTGTGCTTCTCATCCAATTCATTTAGTTGATTCAATCGGTTCCTCTGTGCCTCTGATAAATCCAGGTTTGCTTCCACAGCTATTTTCAAGGTTCTGATTTCAAATTCTATTGGAAAAACAGTGTTCTTACCATACACTAACTCATATGGGGAAAAACTAGTGGTGTTACGCCACATAGTACGATAGGCCCATAGTGCCTCTGGAAGCCTTTCAGCCCAATCTTTACGATGGCTCTTCACTATTTTTGTTAGAATAGCCTCGATAACCTTGTTTGTGCTCTCCACTTGTCCATTGGCCTGTGGATGATATGGCGAGGTTATTCTGTGCTGAACATGAAATTTCTATAACAATGCCTCCAGCTTGCGAGACACAAACTGTGGTCCACCGTTTGTAATGATTTCCTTAGGTACTCTGAACCAAGTAAAAATCTCTTCATACAGGAAATCAATCACAGCCTGATCATTGGCCTTAACCAAGGCTATAGTTTCTACCCATTTGGTAATGTAATTTGTGCAAACCAAGATGTGAACTTTCTGCTTTGAGGAAGGGTTGATAGGCCCTACAAAATCTAGAGCCCACCTATCAAACGGTTCAACCACAAGCTGTGGCTGCAAATGCATCTCATCTAATCTATTGGGTTGGCCCATCCTTTGGCAGCTATCACATGCCTGAACATAATTCTTCGCATCCCTGAACAATGTAGGCCAGAAATAGCCTGTTCTCAAAACTTTATGACCTGTCCTTTTGTCAGCGAAATGTCCCCCACAGGGATCATCATGGCAAGCTTTAAGAATGCTAAAGATTTCATCTTCTCTATAACATCTTCTGATCTCTAAATCAAGCCCTGTGTAGAAAATATGGCCATCAATCCAGCAGTACCTAGCACTCTGTTGTATGATCTTTCTTTTTTCTCTCTTTGACAGATGTGCTGGGAGCTTACCTGCAACCAAAAAGTTAGCAATATCTGCATACCATGGGGAATGAGCTGATACTGCAAACAAAGGTTTGTCAGGGAAGGAATCTTCAACTGGTAAATTGTCATCACTGTTAGTAAGTCGAGATAAAAAATCCGCAACAACATTTTCCTTTCCTGGTCTATCAATAATTGTGATATCAAATTCCTGTAACAGTAACAACCATCTAGTAACTCTAGCATTCGTGATCGGTTTATTCATTAAATAATTGATAGCAGAATGGTCATTGTGCACAAAAGTAGAATATCCAGTAATATAATGTCTAAATTTAATGATGGCATAAACAATGGCAAGAAATTCTTTTTCTCTGACAGTATAATTTAATTCAGCAAGAGACAAATTTTTACTAATGTAGTAAATGGCATAAGGAGCATTACCATCCTGCTGTCCCAAAACTGCTCCAATGGCAGTATCTGAAGCATCTGAAGAAATGTGAAAAGGCAGAGCCCAATTGGGACCTCGTAAGATGGGTGTTGTAGACAGCCTTCTCTTTAGCTTAGTAAACGCTGTTTGGCATGCATCATTCCAGAAAAACTGTGCATCCTTCATCAACAGAGTGAACAAAGGAGAAGCTAGTTTGGAAAAAAAAATTATGAACCTTCTGTAATAGCCAGCATGCCCCAAGAAGCTACGTACATCCTTCTGTGTTCCAGGAGTTGGTATATTTTTAATTACCTTGATTTTTGATGGATCTACCTGGATACCATCAGAAGAGATGAAGTTCCCCAACACTATGCCATCACTCATCATCATGTGGCACTTTTCAGTGCTTAAAGAGAGCTGGCTCTATTCACAGCGTTTCAAGACCTTTTCTAAATTTTTCATTGCTCCTTCATAGCTATCACCATATGGAGTAAAGTCATCCATAAAAATTTCCATGCAATCATTCACCATTTCTGAAAAGATTCCAATCACTGCTCTCTGAAATGTAGCTGGTGCGTTGCACAACCCAAAAGGAAGTACTCGGTAGGCAAAAGTTCCCCAGGGGCAGGTGAAAGTAGTTTTGTCCTGATCTTCTAGAGCAATCTGTATCTGCCTATAGCCACTAAAGCCATCCAGAAAGGAGAAATACTTTTTCCCAGACAAGGTATCAAGGAACTGATCGATGAAAGGTAAGGGGAAATGGTCCTTCTACATTGCTTTGTTCAATTCTCTGTAATCCATGTAGACCCTCCATTTCCCATTCTTCTTTGGCACAATCACAAGTGGAGAAACCCACTCACTGTCTGAAATTGGGTATATGAATCCTGCTTCCAAAAGTTTTTGGATTTCTTCTTTCACTATGTCTCTTACGTTCGGGTTCATCCTTCGTTGTGGTTGACATACAAGCCTGGAGTCGCTCTTAATATAAATGTGATGGGTGCACAGATGAGAAGGAATTCCTTTCATATCTGTGTACTCCCAAGCGAAATCTCCCCTACGCTGTTTCAGTAGAGTGACTAGCTGTTCCAGCTCACTAGGTGCCATATTAGGATTGATATTCAATGTTTTTCCTGGCCCAATTTCTACTAGAACACTCTTCAAATTCTTAAGTACTGGAATTATACTGTCATCACCAATTAGAGTTTCTTCTGTAAGATTTTCTTGCTCTGTTACAGCTAGAGTACTGTCCAAGATATGATAGACATTTTTATTGACTGACATAGGCTCACTGATGAAACTATTAATGGCATCATCCTCTGTTTTATCTTTAAATGTTAAGGCTCTCCATATGGTTAATAATGGCTGCACACCCTCTTCCTCCTCCAAATCTGCCCATAATAGAGTCTCAGCTTCTGTGCTTGGTCGAGCTGGAGGGTACAGGGTTAGATTCTTGATCTCAGTTTCATCTAAAATGGTCATAGATCCTGACCGACAGCTGATACAGGCATCTGCTGTGGCCAACCACGGTCTCCCCAGGATCAGTGGGTGTCCCCCCAACTGGGATTTCGGCTGTAACACCAAGAAATCCACAGGGTATTCCCACGAGTCGACTGAGATCACGAGGTCACCTAGGATCCCTTCAGGGTTGATTGTTGATCTATCAGCAAGTTCCAAAACGGTAGGGGTTGGACGAAGATTAGTGAGTCCCAATTTCTTCACAGTTTCTAAGGTCATAACGTTAATAGCTGCGCCTAAATCCACCAAGACATTTGGAATTTGTGTGTTCCCTATGTGAACTGTAACAGTTGGGTTCCTAGGGTCATCGTATTTTGCCATAGGGACCTTCCCCATTATTAATTCTGAAATCTTTTCCAACACATGGACAGTGGGGGGATCCCTGGGCCTTCTTCCTGGTTTCTTGACACATAAATCTTTAACAGTCTTGGCATAAATGGGCACATCATGAAGGGCCTGTGACAGTGGAATTTTAATATACAAATTTTTCAGTTCTCCCACGAGATCAAATCGGGGTTGTTCCACTGTTTTCTGTAGGGCCAATCGTTCAAGGTATGGTGGTTCTTTATTCAACTGTGTAGGCTGTGATACATCGTGTGTTGCTTTCTGAGTTTTAGCTACTTTTTTAGTAGGAGTATCAACATCCTCAATGATGGGGCTTTCTGAATTAACCATGTTCTCATAGTGCTGATTTACTCCAGTTTCAATCAATGGGGATGAAACATCCTCATTGATAATAGGTTCCACCACCCTCCCTGATCGTAATTGCATATCATTGCAGGGAACTTGAGTGATGGAATATGCAGGCATGTTGGCAGTCTCAAATTGATGGACTGCTTTATCGTTTTGGTTCGGGTTAGGTTGTGCAGGTAGCTGTGGTCGAAGTGGTGCATTCATAGGTGCGGCATTGTTTTGGAAAGGGAGTTGTGGTTGTTGGTACTGTTGGTGCTGATACTGTTGAGGAGGGTACTGTTGATACTGATTCTGGTGATGGGGAAAGTTATTTCCTTGGTAAGAATTTCTCCAGTTGGAATTCCAAGAAGGATGGTTTGACTATTGTGACCATGGTATCCATGAATTAGGATTTTGCATTGGGTTATGAGATGGATTCCACTGGTTGTTAGAATAATGTGAAGGGAATTGTGTATTCATATTATGCATATTGTTCATTCCATTCATATTATTAAAAAAAAATGTTGGGTCTGGATTCATACCTTGGTTTCGAGGCTGCCATGGTTTCTTCTGTGCCATGAAGTATGCTGGCTCCACATCTGGAATAGATGCCTGCAGGACTGTTTTGACCTTAGGTAAGGAAGGACATTCCTTAGTATCATGCTCGAGGTCACATATCCTACATACCTCTTCTTTGTCCAATAGGCATTCCTTCAGTGGGTGATTTTTCCTACATCTAGGATAGAATACACCAAGTGTAAGATCTTCTACCAGTTGCTTCTGCTTTGCTCTCATGGCATCTAATTCTGAGGAAATGGAACTCATCATGTCTATTTTAAAATTCTCCAGTAAGTTTCCTATTTTTGCTTGAGTGGCCCCTCCACTAGCTGACTTCTGAGTCCTAGTGAAGACATCCTGGTCTCGATCTTTGTCTTGTTGGCTAGTTCTAGAGGATCCCCTGGAGTACCTTCGACATAATTCAATAATCTTTTGGAAAGGCTCCTTCGAGATATCCCCTTTTCCCAGCAGATTTAACATATCAAGGCAATCTTCTCTAATTCCCCTTAGTAAGATGATCTTGAGCACATCCTTGCCAATCTCAGCATGACTAGATCTTTGTAAATTGTACAACAATCTTTCCACAAATTCTTCCAAACTTTCATCATCCTTCTGAACAATTTTAAACAACTCCTCTTTTCTATCCCTAGTTCTGCAATATTATTGATACTTAGAAAGGAAGGTGTTTTTCATTTGGTCCCAAGTAGTAATGGTCTCACGACCCAGACTCATGAACCAGCATAGAGCATTTCCCTTCAAGGTGGTTGGGAATAACTTTAGCTTCTAAGCACTAGAGGTATAATCATAGTTGCGACAGAGGATATCAAACTCAAAAAGAAACTCATCAAGATCCTCAGAGGACTTACCATGAAAATTTGGAAGAACTAATGGTGAGATGTTTTTCATAGGAGTTGCTCCAGGTATCTGGAGGATAGGGAATTCTAATGTAGCCATGGTATTACCAGGCTGATTATTTTCTCCTTCTTCTTCCCGATTATTCCCATGTTCATTCTCGCCCTCCTGTTCTCTACCAGTCATGGTTCTAGTCCAAAATTCAACAGCTTCCTTTATGTGTTCTTCCTCTGCTTTAGCTTCTTCCTCTCTTATCCTTTCTTCTTCTCGCCTTCTCTCTTCCTATGCTATTCGGCGAGTCTCCAACCACAACTCTTTAGTAACTCTGGTTCAGTCGATATGATAGATCTCCTCTCTATCTGGTGCACCTATAGCGCTTCCCTCATCTTCAGGAGGTTTACTTTCTGCAACAGGAGTTGAAGGTCTCATTGTATTCTCCACTGTGGATGCTGAATGTTCAAGATTGGGAGGAACAAAATTTCCCCTGCCTGTAGAGTTCCGCGGTGGTCCAGTGGAAGAATCAGCTCTAGCAATTATCTCATAAATGTATGTGTGTCTTCCTTGACCTGCATTACGACCTCGACCTCTTCCACCTGCAATGTTAGTATTCAAAGGGTGTTCCCGATTTGTTTTTCTTGTATTCATGCATGCTGTAAATAATTGAAAAAAAATAAAATCAAATGAAACCAACTACTAACTCTGTCTATCTATTACCATTCCTGACAACGGCGCCAAAATGTTGGTCACCCTATATGTCAGTTAATGAAAGATAACACACAAGATGGTCAATATAAATTATCAAACCCAGGGAGGTCTTTTATTTCAATGGTAATAAGCATAATTTGTGCATAAACATGTCAAGCAGTTGATTTACTAAATGTAGATAATGATCCTACCAATCTATCCATCCAAACTCACTCCAGAAAGCAGACTAAGCTAATTCACATATCTAGGGAATTGATTGAAACTACCTTCCTATAGAAATCACCTAGCAGTTATGAAATTAAGATTAGAAATAAACCAGATTGCTTTTGCAAGAAGTTAAATCCTATAATTATCAAACTACAATAGTTGATCTTTACCAAAATGATCTATCCAGTAGCTACTGTTTCCCAACCATAATTTTCCTACTTTAAATCAATTGAAGATACAACATCAACCGGAATATAAAGCTTGAACTCTAACTGATAATTACTGGAAATCCTAGAATGCATAAACAACTGAAAGATATTGGAATAGAGCTTGGTTGTTACAGCTGATTCAAACACACATGCATTAAATGAATTATCCTACACAGTCGACTGTCACACCAATCTGCTACAGCTATTCAAAATGCAATTATGGACTACCAAGAGGAAAGCTAATTCTTTGTTACATCTACTAGTAACATCTGCAATAATTCCACACCACACAACAAAACTAAAGCTAAACTATTCTACCTACTTAAACCGGTTATCTCTGTGAGAAGGCGGGCCCTGGCCTTCTAACAGAGACGTCGAGGATCACCACAAATTAAGACACAGAAATGAAGAACTCTGCTCTCGTATTAATGATGGAAATTGACAGTGTCAACGCTCTGTTACAACTTATACAAAATGGTAATTGTCCAAACCCAGGCTACGAGAGCCTTTGCATATTTATACATTGATAGTACAGATAACGATCCACTAAACTCATGCAGCAATGAAGATCTATGATCTTCATGATGCGGAGTTACAACTAATTGATACAGCCATATTAAACAAGGTTGTTAATCATGAAGGATGTTGTTGCTTTAATAATTAATGGATCAGCAGATTCAGCAACTGGAATGCAACCTGTCTGTCACAGCTAGGTTCTGTTTCAGTGGAATCTGTTACAGTGAGGATCTGTTACAGCTCACGTGGAGAATGAGCTGTCCCTCGGAGTCATGAGGAGCTAGCGCTTTGAAGAGTAATAGCTGGCGCCACTTGGATGATACACCTGCGCTTTGGACCTTAACTAAATGAAATCAAACAGATCAGCATAAACCAAGAACTAGGATCTCAAATATTAACAATCTTAGGCATAAAATAAATAAAGAAATAATGAATTATACCTGTCAACATCATTGATTGATTTGGAGAAAGACATGGATATAGTTTATGAAAGTAGGATGAAATCAGGGCAAAATGATGTAAGAAGGATGGCCAAAAAGGGGCATTTCCTAGACCCAACATCTCACCCCAACTATCCGATTGCATGTCCTCATGCAACAACCTCTCCTAGTCCGAATATGAGTCTGAGTCGAATCTGTGGATATTTGTAAGATTATAGGCAAGTTCTGGTGTCTCCCCTCGAGGCACAAACCCATACCAGGATATCCAATGCTCCCACCACAACTCTTCTTCTTCTAATGTCAAAGCATAGCCGTTTCTGTAAGGACTCACAGGAAACAATATGAGAGGGAATTTGAATCTTAAGCCAATCCACCAAGACCCACACTTTTTCATGCACTGCACATATCTAGGGATCCTTGTCAAAGCTTGCCTAAAATTTTCAAAGCCATATGGATCCATTTCCTTCAGAGATGAGGAAGAGTACAACCATCTGTATTCACTACCTTCCAAGGAATCCTACTGCATATTAAGAATCATTGGGACACATGTGGTAAGGATTTTATCTCGGAGGCTCTCAAAGTATCGGGCAATTGATGGAACCTTGAGAGATTTAGCATGATTTTCTATGAATTCTTTTGGATCCTAAGGTTCCCCCCTAATCCAGAGAGTAGAATTCTCCTCATTCCTGAGGATGGTTTGGAAATCATCTCGCCATCTTACATGGTTAATGACAAAAGAGGCAAATGCCGTCAGCTGAACATCCCCCAGACAAGGTAATGGATTAGATGGAAAGTCAATATAACAAGCCCTGTCATGTAAATACAATTCGCATAACAAATGATGATCCTCAAAATCACTCTTCAGAAAAGTCTCCAAAAACTAAGCAGCTGTTGCCAAATCAAATGATCTCCCTTCCTTAAGATCCCATAATTGAAATAAAGTTGTCTGCTCATGGAGAAAGACAGGGTAAGAATGGGATGGAGCCCTGCAACTCAACAATTCTATGGAAAGAGTGTACATTTTATCTTTTTCTTGTTGCGGGGACTTAAGTTTCTTCAATCCTTCCAATTTTTCTTGAAGTTTCTCCCACCGTAGTTTTTGGAAGAATAAATCCTCAGCCCACTTTTCTCTCATCCCTTTAATGACATTCCTATGTTCTTGGAGAGAGATCATACCTGTCCTGAACTGATCAATCCACTTGAGCCATTTATCCAACTCGAGATTTAACCAGAGAATCTTCTTCTCTAGCTGTTGAAATCTTCTATCTTCTAGCTCCTTTTCATCATCAGAGTGAAGATAAATGACTTCCTTGTTTTGGTTTGGCACTGTAACAGCTTCATCCTCTACTGGAGTGGCAGTGGTCTGTGCCTGTTGTGCTGTCTCTCAGCCATGGATTTTGGGGATGCTGGTTCTTGTGTGACAACATCCTTTATTTCTATATCAACCTCAACCCCCTCATTCTGTGTCACAGTCTCAGCCAATATTCTTAGGATTGTTGGTTCTTGTGTGACAGCATCTTCCTTCTCCATTTCAATCTGAGCACTCTCAGTTTATGTTGCAACTATAGCAAATGATTTTAGAAACACTGGTTCTTGTGTGACAGTGTTTTCTCTTTGGTCCTTGATATCAAATGTTGCTATCTGAGTTGCAGCCTCACTAAATAATTTCAAGGGTACTGGTTCTTGTGTAACAGTTCCTTGTTCCTCAATCTCTTTGAACTGTTGAGATTGTTTCTGGGTTATATCAAATCTTTCTGAATTATGAGAATGGTCCTGAAGAAGCTCAGTGTCCCCTGATGGCTGGGACTGTACTGTTTCATCTCCTAAATTCAAGTTGGGGATCTCTTCAATTCCTAGCTCATTTCCCCCCATCAATTCGATTTGTGGCATTCCTTCTTCCACCTCCTCTATCTCTACATGCCTTTGTGATACATCTCCCAACACAACAACTCTGTGTCCTGCTGCAAAAAATATATCTCCACACTCTAGAAAAACAGTCTCTCCATGCTCCTCATTTTCAAATGCAAAAGATGAATTTTCAAATAAGTTTGTAGCATTTGCTAATGTGTTCAAATTCTTCTCTGCTTGCTTTCCAACTACTCCCTTCCATCTTTCCAGCTCATTTCGCAATATCTGCACCTCCTCTTTTAATAATTCATTTTCAAGCAGGATATTTTCGATTTGAGGTTCTTCTCTGGAAGGTTCCTGCATAGCAATAGATGACTTGGGGTTCAAAATGGGAATCTCTATATCTACCCCTGTTACAGGTGCTTTATCTACCATAGGTGATTCCCTATTCTCTCTGACTTCTCCTGCTATTCCCTGTCATCAATATTTGACACCCATGATGTCGATCCCCCACAAGTACGAGGAATCTGACCTAGCTTGAAAATACCCTCCCTTAGAGTATCATTTCATAATTGCAAATTTACTCCACCAAGTAGACACTCATCCGATCCCTCGAAAAATGTTACAAGAATAATTCAGAAAGCCTCCTCATACCTCCATGATCATTCTACCCTTTGCAATCACCCTCGTATCATCCCCCCACTGAAGACACTTATGGGGCCCCACCCTCAGAAGCAACCAATTCCATTCAATTATCCTGTAGGTATACACTGCATGGCATCATTTCATGGGGCACCCGTCTTTGCATCTACAATTTAACCCCTACTTCATTTTTAGAATGCATACCCCGACGCACTCAAAACCGTGGGGAATCCTCCCATCATCAAATTGGTCCCCCAACATACCCAAAACTATGGGGACCCCACCATTATTCTTTATGTGTAAACATGTTCCCTCGTTACCTCACATCGCGGGAACACCATATTATTTTGACAGCAACCCATGGTCGCCTTTGATTGATGTATTTGAGTCTTCATATGTTCAACAATATTTTTTTCCAATTACCATCACCCATCATTTTGTGTCTCCATCAAAGCCCTTTCATTTGCAATTTATCTCCGTCAGTTTCAATCTGTGCCATTTTGAAATAAAATCCATTTCATTTTCAATTTATCTCCGTCTGTTTCAATCCACGCCATTATGAAAGAAAATATGCCATCCCTACTCCCCATGTTTACATCGATCAAAGGAAGTTATGATCCCCACGCTTATCAACCAGTCTTGTGTCAAGTATTTTCTTCCATCAGTCGGTTACAATATAATCATATTTCTCAGGATAAGACTCTCATTTTATCATGTTCTTCAGCTCTCGTCAACATCAAAACAATACATTCTAAGAGTTGTAGTTGTATGTTGGGATCCCTTTCAATCACTATAAGGGATCACCTAGAACTTAGTAGGGAGATTCATTAGTGATCCCTAACTAAGTGGTTTCACCTATGATCTACGTCAACACATCATCGCATCAGGGGGAAACATACTTTTGAAGGTAGCAGTGTTCACATTTAGAAATCATGGTAGCAATCTAATTGGTATAAGTGAATCTCTCAAGCAGATTTACATACTAGTTTGGTCCCCCACCCCAGTGGGTTTATCATGGTCACTAGTAGTTCCACTTCTTCAATATTTTGCATCAATTCCTGGGGCATTTATTTAGACATGGATTGAAGCCACCTTCATCCCTTCCCCAACAGTATTGTAGAGACTACACCTTGGTATTCTCTCATTTTAATCCCTTTGACATCATTTCATGAGCATGGGTATGCCCACCTCGTTTGTATAAAAAATATTCTTTATTACAGATCCAATGGTCGTTACCAACAATATTCCCCCATGGGAGAACCTTATTTTTTCCACATATGCTTCATCCTGCTTAACAAGAGAGAAACTGCAGAAAACATGATGCATTATCGGCTCTACAGTACCCTCTGAACCTCATACACCAGAGGGCATTTGTTAATGCATAAAATTTGCACACATGCGACATTTCGGAGATTCATCCAGTAAGGCATCATCAACATAAGGAATTCATATCACCACAAGCATCCTCAACAGATCCAAAACACAACATGAGTCCATAAGTTCCAAGAAACAGTCAAAACCAAGGGTAAAATGAGTATTACACAATTGAACAGTGCTATAGCGCAGGTTATCTGAATAATTCCCGCTCTACGCCCACGCGACTTTTCCTTTGATATCAATGCTACTGTCAAAACAGAGGGATCACTCACTCCGAGCAATGCGTTAAAGGATCAATCCTCCCCAAGGTTCGGCTCCTCACACACTTGGTGGCATTAATCAGCCCCCCTAGTGTACCTTGGAACTAGTTCATTGAGTAGGAGAGTTCACATTTGGAACTAGTTGTTTTTTGGCCACCTCTTGGCCTATAAAAGAAAAACATTGGCATTCATTTTGTAGAGAGAAAATCAGAATACGCTTATGCTATTGGACTTGAGTTGGAGTTTCCTCATAGCCCACAATTTCCTACCATTGTTAACATTCCCAAGCTCCCTTGCCACTTTCCATCTATGGGCAACTGTTTCTATCCATTGTTCTTCCATCTACTTAGCATTTAGTTTAGAAAAGAAAGACCTCCCTAAGGGATATTGTTGGCTTCCCTTGAATCCCACACCTCCTAGGTGTTGTACAACTATTCCATTGGGAAATACAAGAGTGGTTTAGCATATCTTTGGCTGCTGTTGAAGTTTGCATTCTCCCCCCATCTCTTTCATTTTGTTTTTATCAATATTTCTATGTTTGAATGTGAACTACACTAACAATATCTTGTAGGATCACTTGGAGGAATACCAACCGAAATAAAAGGGGCTCCAAGTACTGAGGCCTTGCTGCAACCTACAAGTATTATCCCCTTACCAAGTGGAAGAGTGCACTTGTGCAATTGTTTCCACAACAGCCTCCAAATTATTAGTTTGAAGGAACTTAAAAAGATTTGAAAAATATTTCTTTGGAACAGTTGCAATCCCCACTCGTTACGATACTCGAGCCCTAGGAGAGGCCTCTATATCCCATATAGACTTATTATTCTTCCTCTCATTTGCAAAGGTGTGAAAGTACTTAGTATTTTGACTACCACTCGAGAGCCATAATGCCTAGCTCTTGACTCGCCACAATTCTTCCTTTGTCTTAAGAAGGGACAATTTCTTCTATTTAAGGACTCTAATATCATCCTAGAGAACGATAGTAACTGTGTCCTTGAATGGAGAAGAGTAAAGACTAGAAAGTTCTTCCTCAATGCCTATTAAATCTAAGTGTAAAATAAATTTCCCCCCCTGATCCATGGCACTACCAATCTTTCACTGATCAGAGAAAATAAGGAAGTATGTACATAAAGGATCCCAATATCTTTTTAGAAAATAGCTTCCAATGTTGTCTAACCAGCAGTTCAAAATCATCCTCCTTAGACAAAAGAGGGAAAAACTTAAAAGGAAACTTTGAGTGTAAAGTTCCAATCCCATCCTTCAAAACGATTGGCATATGATATGAGTTTTTTGCATTCTCAACCCAAGAATAACAACAATCCAATGCCGTGAGAAAATATTCTTGTATCAATAAACTGTTGAGTATTTTTGCCACTGCGTCATTCCCTTTTCGACCGTTCTGCCATGTAGGTAAGAATGGATTTGGTTCAATGTCCACAAGGCCATGTGAATCGATAAGGTTCTAGATCCAATTGATTCTAGCAGGGATACAGGCTGTGGAACCCCGAGATTCTCAAGTAGCAAATGTGAAATTTAGGTCCCATACAATAATTAAAGAGTGAATATCCAAAATAACTCTTTCAGAGAGGTCTGTCTAGTAGTTTTTTTATTCAAAAGTGGCCCATAACAGTTAAATATATGGAGTGGGGATTCCAACTCCCTACTCTGACCATCCAAAAGGATGCCACCACCAATGCAGTAGGGTTTGAAATTAAAAAGAAAAGGATCCCAAGCAGAAATGAGTCTTCCAGATCTAGCATCGACCCCCGACAAGACAACACTCCAAGGTAGGGAAGAATATCCACAAGAAATCCCTAGCTTTCTGAAAATCCACCAATGTCTCTTGAAACAATAATTTTCTAGCTTAAGAGTGGCTAACAATCTGCAGAGGGTATTGTATTTGGGAGCGGCTCCTACCAGAGTGATCAACGATGCTCCGAGGGGATGAAAAGTAGAGGATACCAATGATTGTGAGTCAACATTCAAATTCATTGGGGTAGAGGTTCCTACCTCATCTAGTCTCCCCCCAAAATCACCTCCATGAGAAGTTCAGGATAGGTATTTCCTTCTTCGACCACCATTCTTCTTCCTAATAGTCACATTAGGGTTATATGAATCAACCAATACTGGAAGCACCGAGTTTGCATTGTACGCTGGTAGTGGGTGTTCAAATAAACCATCTGAAACATCCTGAACAGAAGAAACCCCACAAAGTCAGCCTGGACTTGTTGGTTCCAATAATGAAGAGGATCCTAAATTCTCAAGTATCACCTTTTCATCTCTTAATAACTAAATATCTGATCCCAATACCAAATTATTTAAGTCCGAGGGTTGAGGATCAATATTAGGGTCCATAGTGACCACGTTTTTCCCCTATAAAGTGGTATCATCCAAACTAAAACAATCACCTGAGGGTTCCCCAATAGATTCCCTATCCTCAATGGAACCCTTCCCCCAATATTCAAAGAGTGCAAATTCCGAAACTGAAAGTTACTTGAATAAATCAAGAAAATGTTCCTTTAAATTACCGGTGAGTGTGGAGACCTTCTCATCCTCCTGCAAGTCAAGCCTCGTCATATTATTTCCTACTGACATCACTGGACTGGATAGAGAAATCTCCTCAGAAGTAAAATGAGAAGTTTGATTCCCATATGATGGACTGCAGGATTTTCAAAGGTATCTGACCTCTCCGCAAGTGAAACATCCAAAAGGAGTGTGCCAATAGTCCAGGGGATAGACAATAACCATATCACCCCAATGAATTGTAATGGATTGCAGCAATCCTAAAGCCACATTGACCTTTGTTAAAATCCACTATATGTGCTTGTCCTCATGGAATAAGGACTTGTCATCAAAGAAAACGAACTTTCCAATATGGTTTTCTAGTTTGATGGATACTTCTCGAGACCAGAGTTCAAGTGGGAAACCCTTGATCAGTACCCAGAAATGGTTGTGCTGTAAAATATCAGTTGTCAGATTAAATAAAGTGTGCCACCATTTCAGGCACAATGAACCCATGCCAATCACCCACTACCTCTCCAAAATATGTTATGCATGATCTTCGTCGTTGAAATAGAAAACCACCCAATTGTTTATAATCATGTGAACCCTAGGACTGTAGAAGAGAATGGGCTTCCAATGCTCCGAAATCTAGGCCAAAAGGGTCAAGCAACTGACATTCTCAAAATAGAATTTGCCAACAAGTGCTCTAGTATAAAGGATTAGTACCCACCTCAAATGTACATCCTTAGCAAAAGTCATATCGATCCCATCGCTCCTTCGCTTAAGTGTGAAATTCTAAATCACAACAGATCTAAGAGCTGAGTATACCTCACAGAGAAAGAATGAGCAGACGATATGAATTAGAGTGAAAACTGCAGTAAAAATGAGCAGATAATTAATCATGCATGAGAACTCAGATAGGATCAGAATAATGTCACATGTTCAAATAATAATTATATTCAACAATGATGATACAATGGAGAGAATTCGAATCACATGGGAGAATTCAAACCTTAGTTGGTCTAGCATATAAATTGTCATCACTGGAGTGCTTTGGAAGACTCAAACTCAACCAAACTGAACCTAAACTCAGTTAACTGAAGACACAATCAGTTAATTGACCAATGAGAGCGTATTAGTGAGTTTTTCATGCATAACAATTATAAAAGGGAACATGATTCCACAATCAGTGGCATTCAGAACTCTAACCCCCCACAAGAGTCAGCTAACTCAGGTGGACGGCACTGGAACACTAAGTAGGTTCCTATCAAATAGGGAGCTGATTAAAGTGGTCCTAACATGATGCATGTAGGGCTCAGAAGGTGGTAGATGGATCTTGGATGAAACATGCACAACACTAGGGGAAACTGACATCATCAACTACTAGGAAAATTAAATAATGCTAGGTAGGACAGAAAAGATACCTCATAGAGAAAGAATGAGGAGAAAAGATGAATTAGATTGAAAGCTGCAGTAAAAATGAGTAGATAATTAATCATGTATGAGAAATCAGATAGGAGCAGAATAATGTCACACCATCCAATAATCAGTATATTCAACAATGATGATACAATGGAGAGAATTCGAATCACACAGGAGAATTCAAACCTCAGTTGCTCTAGCATAGGAATTGTCACCATTGAAGTGCTCCAGAAGACTCAAACTCCACCAAACTGAACCTAAACTCAGTTAACTGAAGACACAATCAATTAACTGACCAAGTAGTGCGCATTAGTGATTTTATCATGCATAGTAGTCAGAAAAGGGCGCATGAGGCCACAATCAGTGGCATTCATGGCTCTAACCCCCCACAAGAGTCATCTAACTCAGGTGAATTTCACTAGAACAATGAGTAGGTTTCTATAAAATAGGGAACTGAAGGTGGTAGATCGATCCTGGATGACATGTGCACACCACTAGGGGGGAAATGACATCATCAACTACTAGGAAAATGAGATAATGCTAGGTAGGAGAAGGATGGAGTACTAAAACATCCTAACACCCCCCCTTAATCCTTACTTTTGCATCCTGGGCCCTAGTTACTAAGACCAAAGGTCACCCATACAATCAAAATAAATGATAAGAAATAAAGAATTGTCCATGAACCTAGGAAATGGGGAAAACCTCATGGGAAACCCCCCCCCTCAAAATAGGACGGTAGGAAGCTCAGTCAACTTTCACACCAAGTAGAGATCTAGTATAAACAAATCTCTTCTGAGTGAAAAACTTGTCTGCAATCATGTCCTCTGTAAGACAATAATGCAGTGAGATGGTCCTGTTGTGCACTAGCTCCCTGATGTAGTGCATGTGAATCTCAATATGTTTGGTCCTCTACTTATGTACTGAGTCATTGGAGATATGTATGGCACTCTGATTATCACAAAATAGGTCAAGTGAAGGAGAAGTGTGAATGCCAAACTTAGTCAAGATCCCATGCAACCAAAATTCCTGGATGGTTCCATTCACAACCCCTTTGTACTCTGCCTCTACTGAAGATAGTACAAGTGCTACTTGCTTCTAGCTTGGCCAGCAGATTGGTCATGATCTAATCATGAATACGTGCCCTGAAGTGGACTTCCTATTAGTAATGTCTCCATCCCAGTCTGAGTCAGTAAAACCAACCAGATCTAGTGGAGCACTAGCAGAATAGTGGATCCCAAACTCTCTCGTACCTTGCACATAGTGAAAGATCCTCTTAGTTGCTTTCTAGTGCATTTCATGTGGCTCCTGCATGTACCTATCCACAGCACCAACAACATATGATAGATCTTATCTCGAATGTGTCAGATATAACAAGATACCAATCAACTATCTGTAAAGAGTGCTATCAGCCAAGGGTGTGGAACCTCCTTCTTCCAATCTAATGCCAGATAGGAAGGGAAAGGATGTGGCTTTTCAATCATCCATACAAAACTTTGTCAGTAAATCAGATGCATAGCTTGACTATGAAACCATGATTCCTGAAGCATTTTGAGTCACTTCAAGACCAATAAATTGTCTCAACAGTCCCAGATTTGTCATAGCGAATGCTTTGTTCAAGGAAGACTTGATGTGCTTCAACCCAGTAGAATATCCACCTATAATGAGCAAGTCATCCACATACAAAACAATCAACAACAGACATTCGCCCTTTTGTTGCATGTAAACATTGCAATCAGATTTGCATCTTTCAAACTTCAATGATAGTAAGAAGGAATCCATATTTGCATACATTCCCTGCGGGCTTGCTTGAGCCCATACAATGATCTACCCAGTATGCATACTAAGGAAGGATCATCAATGTACCCCTCAGGATGTCTCATGTAGATCTCTTCTTCCAAGTCACCATGCAAGAAGGAACTCTTTACATCCATGGGATGTACCTCCCATGCATACGAAGCTGCAATGGCCAAAACAACCCTCACTAAGTCCATCCTTGCAACAGGAGCGAATGTCTCATTGTAGTCCAACCCTTGGACTTGTGATTACCCATTTGCAACCAACTGAGCCTTGTACTAGGTTGTAGATCCATCAAATCCAAGCTTAGTTTTGTAGATCCATTTGCACTGAACAAGTTTCCTCCCTGGTGGAAAAGGGACAAGATCCCATGATCCATTGTTTTGCAGTGACTCATGTTCTTCATCCATGGTTGCTTTCCATATCGGATCATGGAAAGCCTCTCTGTAAGAATGTGGATCAGATCCTACCATCATGAAGCACCTCTCAGGGAAAAGTGGATATGTATGGAAAAGTGCAATGTTTGCATATTGGTATTGAGATCTTGTTCTTCTGTAGTTAGATGGATCTCCAACAATAAACCCAGCTACCTCAATAATATTTTGAGCCCATTTAGGCTTTGGATTAGGAGCAGGTGTTGGATCTAGATCTGTATCTATTAGATCTTCTTGCTCAATATCTAGATCTAAAACATATTTGTCTTCTTATTCTTAATCTGAATATGTATCACCTATAGAAACATGATTGGGAGTGAATGGAGGAGGTAGATTAATTATACCTTCTTTGATAGTTGGTTGTAGATCATGCAATGGATCCTCATTGAACTGAACAATTCTTTCAATGAAGCATCTCTTGGTTGAAATATCCATCAACTTGTAATCTTTTGCATCTTATGCATATCCAATAAGGATGCATTCACTACTTTGAGGTTGAATTGCTTTCCTCTTGTTAGTGGGGGTTCTGGCCCATGCCTTGGATCCAAAAACACTAATACGAGAGACATCAGGTTTGTGTCCCTCCAATGCTTTGAATCGAGAAACCCCATCAACATATTTGTGGGGTACCCTATTCTGAATGTATGTGGCACAATTTATTTCTTTTTCCCAGAGATTTGATGGGAGATCTCTTACTTCAAGCAAGCAGGTAGCCATCTATTTCAATGACCTATTCTTCTTCTCCGATACACCATTTTGTTGTGGTGTGTATGGAACAGAATGTTTCATCTGAATTCCTTCGGAAGCAAATAGCTGCTGCATATACTTTTTGATGTACTCTCCTCCATTGTCAGATCTGAGTGCTTTGATCTTCCTTCCAACAATGTTCTCAACTAGGGATTTGAAAATTTTTAAGCATTCAAACACCTCAAATTTATGTTTGATAAAGTAGATCCAACAAAAATTAGAGTAGTCATCAATGAATTTCAAAATATATATGGATCCATTCATTTAAGCAGTGGGCATCGGTCATGAAACATCAGTATGAATTAGATCTAAGATGGAGGAAGCTCTCTTAGCCTTCCCAATTACATACTTTCGCTCTGGGTGATTTCCTACCAAGCAACCTTTGCAGGTCCCTTGAGAGAATTTTATGTTTGGTATACCTTCAACCATCTCTTCCTTGTGAAACTGTTGTAGATACTTGAAGTTTAGGTGTTTAAATATTTCATGTCAAATTCTACTTATCTCATTTGCATGAGTCAAGAGACCACTTTGATGGGAGTATGGAAAGAAGCTTGAGAAATCATAAGTCTTAGAGGAATGATTTGTAACTCCTTTGGCTATCGTCTCCCTAGATGAGATCTTGGCAACCTCTATTGAATCAGGTCCAAATACTACTTTCTTTGTAGGACCTGTGTGTGTCATCTGGTAAACAGAAAATAGATTAGCCATTAGAGAGGGCACATACAGTACATTGTTGAACCTTCCATGCTCAAGTTGTATGGTACCTTTCCCTTTAGTAAATATTTGAGAGTCATCTCCCATGTGTATGATTGGTTCATCGGTGATATCTAATGAAGAAAATGGCTCTCTAGAGGAAACCATGTGGTTGGAGGATCCATAATCAATAAGAAAAGCTTGGGATTGTGAGAACCCGACCTTTAATGCATGTCATCTCTCATGATATTCTGACTTTCCACCTAGATCAATCTTCCTTGCACCTTCAGAGAGGGAAATGTTATGCGGCTCAAGGATTTTTTCCATTAGATTTATGGTCTTCTTCATACAAGAACTCTCATAATGATTACCCTTTTTGCAATATGTACACTTGGATTTCTCAAAATTCTTTTGTATGTCCTTCTTGGAGCTAGAGGCTCCTTCTTATGGATTTGAATTGACATTCTTCTTGGGTTCAGATTGTCTCTTCTCCTTGCCCTTGTGCTTCCCATTTCCATTCTCATTTTTTGCTTCTCCAACCACAAGATATTAATTTTTGTAGGCCTTCAAGGAAACCATCGGGATCAACTTATCTTGTTCTTGGATGAGAGATTCAGTGAAAACATCTAAGAATGGCATCTTCCAACCAAGAATTGGAATTCGGCCTGAATGGAAGGTAGAGACAAAGATGGAGAACTCAGGACCTAGCTTTCTTAGAATGGATAGCACCAGCTGCTCATCCTTCTTCTCAATGCCGCATTGCTTGCATTGCAAGACTAGAGATTTGAATTTGGAAAAGAATTGCTTAATGGTATCGAAACTACTCAGTTGAAGAGAAATCAACTCATTTTCTAGAATATGACCCCTTAGCTCATCTTGTTTTATGAAGAGCATCTCTAAATTCAACCATCACTCTCTTGGAGTCTTCAATCCATCGAGGTGGAAAATTAGATCTCTGAAAATTGAATACACATGAAATCGAATGCTTCATATAATCTATTCAAATACTTAGCCTTCTCCACAGTTGCTTGTGGTTCGACCTCCTTCCCCATTGTTACCATGTACAATGAATTTCTGTACAAGATAATCTACATATCATCTCTCCAATCAAGGTAATTGAAGGGTGTCAGGATCCTGGGAGAGAGAGGAGAGTTTGAATTTTCCATGACAATTGCTGGAGCAAATACAAGGTGAAACTGCTCCTGCTGTTGCAACTCCTGCACTCAAATTTCTTTTGAATAACATGCAAAAAACTCTCAATTTTGGAGATAGACTAATAATGAGCACTTCTTTAGGACAATAGGCACATTTTTCCGGATCCTTCACACCTTGATAGACCTCAAAGGATTTATCCAATGAATTCAATGTAATGGCACCGGGATTTGTTGTGGAAATCGAGAGGATTCTGGTGCACTAACGAAAGAAGTCGCTCAAACTACGCTTGAATGGATCTGATACCATGTCAAATTCTAAATTACAATAGATCTAATAGCTGAGTATAGCTCACAAAGAAAGGATGGACAAAAAATATGAATTAGAGATAAAACTGCAGTAAAAATGAGCAGATAATTAATCATGCATGAGAACTCAGATAGGAGCATAATAATGTCACATGATCCAATAATCAGTATATTCAACAATGATTTTACAATGGAGAGAAATCGAATCACACAGGATAATTCGAACCTCGGTTGGTCTAGCATAGGAATTGTCACCACTGGAGTGCTCCGGAAGACTCAAACTCAACCAAACTGAACCTAAACTCAGTTAACTGAAGACACAATCAGTTAAATAACCAAGGAGGGCGCATTAATGATTTTTTCATGCATAACAATTAGAAAAGGGTGCATGAGGCCACAATCAGTGGCATTCGGAGCTCTACCCCCAAAAGAGTCGGCTAACTCAGGTGGATTGCACTGGAACACTGAGTAGGTTCCTATAAAATAGGGAACTGACTAAAGTGGTCCTAAAATGATTCATGCAGATATCAGAAGGTGGTAGATGGATCTTGGATGATATGTGCACACCACTAGGGGGGAAATGACATCATCAACTACTAGGAAAATGAAATAATGTTAGGTAGGAAAATGATGGAGTATTAAATATCCTGACATTAAGATCCTTCAAAGTTCTATGGAGTCTATCCCTCTCTCCATTACTCGTGACTGACCACTTCCTTGCCTCGGGCAAGCAGCCATTTCATAAATCTCTCGCTCATGGCTTAGTTCATCTTCAAATAAACTGACCCTAGGGTGTGAATCACAAAGTAAAAGATCTACCGAGGAATCATTAGTGTTTGAAAGAGTAGCATCCCGCCCGATAGTCTCATAGAGGGTTCCAAACATGACAAAATCCATGTGAATACTCACCAAATAAGACATACAGTAGTCTAATCACTGTATTTCCCGGAAGTGATGAAAAACAAGGGTTAAGTGGGTCCCTTATCACCAGTAAATAAAGCATCCATAGTACACTGTCTGTAGTAACACAGTCAATAGGTACTGACACTTTGACTGCCACCATTGGCTTACCAAGAAATTAAACCATATGTAAGCCTAGGGAGGAACCGAAAATACCAAAATCACCTAGATAATAGTCTATGACCGCCATATGGCCCTAAACCACAACCATCCTAGTTAATGTCGACGACCACCAAGAAACCATAACATTCCTTAGAGGACTGCCATGAAACCCCCATCCCCATGAAGCTCCTCATATGCCTTTGTAACTCGTGAATTAATGATCCACCGCGTGGAAATAATTAAAAAACAGTCGATAGATATACTTTGAAAAGGAACGATGTTTGGCGAATTCTGAAATGGAGGCTATTGTTGTTAATCTTTAAAATAACTTATTTAATAACTTTGTCTTGAATCAACACAAGGCATATGACTAGTGTGCCTAAACATAAATTGGAGAGTTGCGACGGTGATAGGGTCACCTCTATTAAAATCATGTGGATTAACCTACAAGTTTTTTCTAATAAATGCCGGACGTCACTCAGTGGTTAAGATTTTTTCCTTCACCAGATTCAAGGATATACAAGTTTTGATTTGTTTTGGGAAAAATTTTGCAGCCCTTGCATTTTGATTGGCACATATTTTGATACCCATGAATTAATAAGAAAACCACGAATTTTCTATTGCCGAACTGAACCTTGAATTCTCCAGATTTTATGGATATTTATTAATTGAAAACACATTGATACTGGTCTTTAATTCCTCTTGCTGGATTCCCGTGAGTCATGATTGGTAGTGTTTTTGTTCCCCATGAATTATGATTAGTAGTAATCCCGTGAGGGATTTTCTAAAATGGTTGCTACACTACTTCAATGGACATGTATGCTGCACTCTCAATTTCTCTTTGATTTTTTTATAGTGGATTCTATATTTCTTTGAGGTTATTTGTAGCAGAGTAATTTTTTCTTTCAATACATTTATGATTTAAAATGGCCTACAACCAAGTTATGGTCAAAGGCCAATTGATTAAAAAAATCCTGAATAATGGGTGGTCAAAAATTGATTTATGGGATCTGATATCAATGAAACAACAACTCATGTTCATATAAGAAATATCAAGAATAGATAAGATAGATACATAACTGATTTTTATTTTTTTTTAATTGAACAAAAATTTTCTTGCTATTTATGGGATGAATAAAAAAAAAATTGATTATTCTTGCATGAAATAGATTGGAAAAGAAAAAATCTTGATTCCAAGTGTCTTCCTAAGAAGGGAATTGAACATGGTGGATAGGGTTTTTATTTTTTTTCTAGGGTTTTAAGAAGAAATGGTCTCTTTGTACCAGATTTAGGAGGTGCGACAGCAACTTGGAGTCAAGCTCACCATTTTGTTTGACCCATTACCAACCAAGTATTAAAAAAGTGGGAATTTTTTATGTTGCAGTACCCCTGAAGGTCTGTTATAAATCCTAATTTTTCTATTTTTTTGTTTTTTATGGAAGGATATTACACCTGGTTGTTGGTCTTATTCATTTCCTTTGATCTGGTGGGTCCTTAAGGTTTCGTATGTTCCTAGTGGGGATCAAACTTGTTGTCAATAGTGCTTTAGCGGGATTTTTGATGTACTTGGTGACTGATGGTGTTGATTACCTCTCTTTCCCCACAAACTATACTCTCCTCTCCGAGGAATTTTGGAAGTGAAAGGGTTCCTATCATCCAAGATGCTCTTTTTCATAGACCTGCAACTAACTGTGGGGGCATTTCCGTTGTGGGTGAGGTGCCTTTCCATGCAAATATGGATTACCCTCTATTGTCTAACACATCTGTGAAGGATTTTTCCTCTGTAAGGAAAGAGGGTTCTAAAAAATTAATTGTTGCAGTGGCTCGAGAGTGAAATCTTACAAAGCTAAGGGAAATGTAGATCAGTTTGTCCTTGGGAAGGACATTAATTTGGATAGGGTTTTCATTTTGGCGAAAAAGGGAAGTTGTTCGAAAAATCGAAGGTGCTAGGGTTTCAAAGATGGAGTTAGTTGAATGGGTGAATAACACTTGGACTCTGGAGCTAGGGTTGGCTCCCAGAATGAGTTTTCTATCGAAGGTATGGTTCTATTTCATCTTTTTTTTTTGAAGAGGTGTTGCCTTCGATTCTAGATAATATTTGGCTCATTAAGTAGGGTTCTCTGGTTCTTAAGCATTGACATTCGCATTTCAATCCAGAGACTGAAAGATTGGTGAAAAGGAACCTTTGGGTCCTAATGCCAAGATTTCCTCTTGAATTATGGACCACAAACATGTTTGAAGATCTGGAAAATTTCTTAGGGAAATTAGTCAGGTTAGAAAATAAAATGGTTTATAGGGTGGATAAGTAGATAGCATCTATCATGGTGGAGATGGACACCTCCAAGGGTCTCCTAGAAGAAGTTCCAATTGTCTAGGGCATGGAAAATTTTAGGGGCTAATCTTAGCCCATGGGCTAAATTTAGGGGTTTTACATTTTTAGTGGGCCAATTTTTTATTAAACACCCATTAGGTAAGAATAGCCCACATTTTATTTATTTATTTTTAATGAATAGGAGGTTAGCCCCATTGAATTTAGAAAGGGGAGCCCAAATAAAACAATTTATCCCCTCTAAAAATCGATTTAAGCCTATATTCTCCCACAAAAAATCGATTTAAGCCTATATTCTCCCACAAAAAATCGCTAGGCAACTCCCATTCACCCCTGATTTCTAGAAATGGCAGTTTCTAGGGGCTCTTTCATCCTCTACGATCATGGACATCGAATTCAGTATTACATTCATTCAAATATTATGGGTTGAATCTCATTTTCAATTTGCTTAACATATAGATGAGAAGGGCCGTTGATATTTACTATCAAGTCTTATAGCAACCCATTTTAATCTAGTGGAGTTTGGATTTCCATTGCCTTAGATCCAAAGTTCCATTAGATCCAAAGTTTCCCCAAGACTTCACAATAGTTTATAATTTAGTAAAAGATTCACTAAGAATTTACAAGGTTTTATAATTTAGTGAAATTTTCCAAGATTTTATAATATTATATAATTCAATGAGAGATTTGCAAAAAAATTATGAAAACATAATAAAGCATTGATAAAATAGCATTCATATTTTCCTATATATCATGGGGATTATCCCATTTATTATACATAGAAACTTAGAGGGGGTTCTTAAAATTTTCCCTGGTCTGGGGAAATAGGGTGTTCCATCAAAAATTGGTCTACATACACATTCCTTTTCGATGCTACTATTGGAAAAATACCAAACATATGAAGGCTCGATGTCCTCATCTGCTAAAGGGGTCAATGGAAAATGTGCATGGTTCCGATTGTGGGGCTTACAATGATACTTCTTGTTCGGATCATCTCGTAAGGTCTACTCAATTGTCGCATGCATCTCTTGAAACTCCACGTAATAATTCATATGAACCCTCAAATTTTTATGAAGGGGTTTCAAAGTAAGAGCTGGATTTTTATTTATTTGTTGAGAAATTGTTAGAATTTAGGAAGTCTCTTTTTTTGTGTCCCAAAAACTCTTGGGGGAATTGGAAGGGACGGGGGAATTGTGTCCTTTTACTAGGACTGGAAATCGTTCAATCCCTATTCTGGGGTCTGGTCCACAATATTTCCCTTCTTCATTTTCACCATTGAAGGATAACCTTAGTGATTCTAAAAGACAATACCCTATTTGTGACATTGAACGGGATTTAGTCCCCTTGTCTAAGGATACCTCGGATTGTCAGGATTCTCAGACTTCACTGAAGTTTGTGTTGAATCATTCAATTGAGGTCTTAAAGGAAACTGGATAAACAACTTCCTTTGGGTTTTCAAAATTAACTACTAATGAGGTTGGTTCATTTAAGACACCTAAGGATATTGCCTCTAATAATAAACATTTGGCCTTTCCCTGTGCCATAAAATCTATTACATAGGAACATTCTAGTGTTTTTAAAGCCCCTTTTGAGGTTTTTTCAAAATCCCTGTCCTCTTTGGAGGTTAAAATTCCTCCTTCCTCCATTTGCTTTCAAAATGTCACAATAAGGAAGAAAAAATAGGAAAAAAAGGGAGAACTCCGAAATACCCTATAAACCCCTTTTCGTTCAATTGAATGGTTATGATAACCCAGATATTTCCCTTCTCTCCCCTTCTCATTGAACCCTTAGAGCTAGCTCGCATAGGTGCCCTGTTACTTAATGTCTTTTTTCTTTTCTTTTTTCATATCCACGAGATTGGAGGGGATAGAAAGGTTAGGGACATCTCCAATTTTATCAAAGCTACTAGCCTTGACATAATCTTAATATATGAGATTATTTTCTCATCAGGGCATGCGATTCAGGCTTTCTCCAAAATGTTTCCTGGGTGGAATTTTAGTGAAATCAATGCGTGTGGTATGTCTGGTCGATTGCTTTCGGGATGGAATATGTTAACTGTGGATTTTAAGGCTTTTAAAATGGTCGTGGGTTTGCTTCTTGAAGGAGGAAAATTTCTTGCCAACATTCAAAATATTGTTGTCTTAAATGTATATGGTCCTTATAAATATAGAGTTCCATTTTGGGATGCTTTGGATAGGGATGGCATTTTGAACATCATGAATCTGATTATTGCAGGTGGTCTTAATTTTACCCTCTCGGCTGCGGATATTTGGGGGTCATCTACTAAGGAAGATGAGCTTTCATATTATGTTACTAGTCTAATTTAAAGGTCAAATCTTGTGGATGTTCCTCCTCTAAAAATGAGGGAAACTTGGAGTAATAAGAGAAGTAGTTCGAAAGGTATTGGGAAGAGACTAGATAGGTTTCTTCTAGGTGAGTCCTTGGTTAACACTTTCCATAAATTTCGGTCTTTGATTAAATACTCTTCAATTTCATACCATCAGGCGATTATTCTCCAAATTGATTCTTTTATCTCCAAAAGGAAGTTCCCTTTTAAATTTAATTGTACTTGGATGAAAGAACAAGATTTATGCTCTCTTGTTCGTGACTTCTAGTTTTCTATAACTATTCCTGAATATTTGAATCCAATGGAAGCTATGATATTTAAGTTAAAGGATCTAAAAAACAAGACTATTGAGTCGGAGAAGGTTAAAAAATCTAGGGACAGGTAGCTGATTTGAAATTGATTGATTCTCGGCTGAAGGAAATTTTCAGGCATAATCTTGAGGGTATCTTCATTGAAGTGGAAAAGATAGAATTGCAATCTTTTGAATACAAACAACTATATCTCTTGAAACAAGAAGAAAGTTACTAGTGCTTAAAGAGTAGGGCTACGTGGGTGGCCCTGGGAGATGAGAACACAAAATGTTTCCACAAATATGCTTCACATAGAGGAAATATCAATGCCATTCAGGACTTAGTTGATCAGAATGGGAATAAGATAAGTGATCATTATGACTTGGAAAAATATGCTAAAGAACATTTCCTGATATTTTTCTCTAATCCTTGTACTAATAACATTGATGATGAGTTAAAACTCCTTGAGTACTATCCTTCTTTTTTCTCTACCAAGGAAGGCATGGAGGTGGGCAGAGAGGTTACTTTGGATGAATTAAAGAAGGTCCTTTGGAATTTTGTTAAGGAAAAGAGTCTAGGCCCCGATGGGTGGACTGTAGAATTATTCCTTGTTTTTTTTTATACTATGGGTGATGTAACGCCCCGTTTTGACATTACTACTTGAACTATTATTATATGTTGTATTTGCTTGACTATGAGACTTCGTCAGTTTGACGACACTGTGGACATGTGGTTCTATTATTTTTCTGATATATATATGTGTGTGTGTGTGATGTTAGTATTAGGATATGTAGTCATGTTAGATATGTATCATGTGTTAGTTATTTCTCACATATGCAAGTTAATAAATGATGGGTACATGGATACCGTTGAAGTTATTTGTTGAACGAATGAATGTTATGCCAGGTGCATGGTGAATAAATGAATTGATTATTTTTTATTTTGATGAAATGTATGTGTACATGTCGAGGATTTATGCACGATATTCTAGATCGTATTTCAGAGACTAACTTACAGGTTAAAATGGCTAAGTGATAGCTGGATCCTACGAGGTGGGAGAGCCTTGGGGACATGGACTCTGAAAGATAAATGGTATGCAAGTGATGCATGATTTATTTACGCATGATTATTATGATGTATGGGTAGGGAAGGGTTTCAAGAAACTTAACAACCAATATTGGTTATACAATGACAAATTGAGTACAAGTGCAACGCAGTTGTTATGTCGCACTAGTGGATTTGGACCCAAAATCTGACGACAAAATCCGATGACCTCCGACGAAGAAGGAATATGTAATCAGATTTCACCTCAAAAATTTCAAAATTTGATGATCTTTTTAAAATTGATAGAAGGAGACGTCGATTATCCGACGGATATACTCATATCCGATGGCTCTGTGGATATCTGACATCATATTATGCATTGGGATGTTGGATATTCGATGCTAAGCTATTCAACCCGAGGATGTCGAAAATCTGAGATCAATTCTCCAACGGTAACTAGGTTCAAGGCATCGGATATCCGACAGAAGACTGACTTTTCAAACTTATAAATATTGAAACATTCCGACATGTTTGCTATACAAGCGACAGTTTGCGGAATTTTTTTATTCAGCGGACTGGTTTTTTGGTGGACTATTTTTCATTATTTCCATTGTTTTTGTGATTCAAGCGAGCGAAGTGTGGTGCTTCATTTTCTAAGATCGATAATCTTCATTCAAGCTCTTTACGAGAAAATGTCAACTAGCAATATTCCTAATCCAGACAAACAAAATCGACAATTGCTTGCTAGATTGTGGGAAGGAGTTGAAAGAAGGGGTGATAGGAAATGCTATTGTCCATGTACTCAACGCAGGCGATTTAAGAGGAGAAGAATTTTGATCACAACAGCCAAAAAACATTGTAGGGAGCATGGGCACGCTGAGGGGGTACATGAATACCATCCATTTGTAAGTTTTGCGTTATATATGTTTTTATTTTGATTACTTTTGTAAATTTATGTATTGATCGTGGTGTCAATAGATGGGGACTAACATGGACAATAAATATTATCTTAATATTAAATATTTATTATACTATTTCTTTTTCTTTTGTGCATGTTGAATCTAGGGTATAGTAGAATAACTCATTTATTTGTTCGTTAGTGAGACTAACCCACTCACCGGGGAAAGCACTTAACTCTCTAGATTTGTGACACTTTCCATCATGATAATAGAAATAACGACTATATTGGCATGTTGTAATTTCTCTTATATTTTCTCTATAGAAATTACCATAGCATCATTTATCTTACCTTAGTGGTGTATAGTATGAGAAATTTTGTGTTATATTTGAGTAGCTTTGCTCAGTAATTGGGTCAATTATTATGTCTCTTCGATAGTTTGGATGCACCTATTTGACCAACAGTACAATTGGCCGTTGTTCTTTTCATCCCAACAGTACAAAATTTGTTACATTTTAAATGCATCACATAAATGTTTACATTTTGCGTTTGAAATTTTTACATTTTGCGTTTGAATTTATTATATTAACTTTTATCTATTGATGGTTTCATGTAATTATAAAGCAAAGACATCCTATGGCACTTCTTCCGGAGGAAGTGCTTCCAGAACAAGTACCGAAAGCTATGAATATTAATGGAGAACAAGTTAATGATCACATTAATGAAGAAGATGATCATACTGAAAACATAGTTGAAGATGATGTTACAAATAATTTGATCCATGATTCATTTAATGTTGGAATGGTCAATGTTGATGATGATGATCATGAAAATGATGAACATTTTGATGATATTCATGATATACCTCTTCTTGATAAGGCATACGAACCCCTTTATGAAGACTCCAAGATAAATCTTCTCTTTGCTATATTATTGATAATGAACTTGAAGGTTATGAATGGTCTTTCAAACATATCAGTCACACGGATGTTAAGGTATGTAATATATTCCATCACAAAATATATATGATTGTGTATTTTGTTGTTCATTCATATATAAGTCAAATTATTATGGATGAAATTTGTTCCATTATTATTATTTCAATATTATATTAACTAGATTTTTATTTTAATTTGTTGTAGCATGATAAATGAATATTTGTTACCACCGTCAAATATTTTACCTCGCACAAATCGAGATTTATCTGCATTATGAAAGAAATTGGAATGCAGTATGAAGCAATTCATGCATGCCCCGATGACCATGTTCTATATTACAATCAGCATGAATTTGCAACAGAATGTCGTAAATATCATATCAGTAGATATCGCATAGATAAAGTAACTAAAAAGGTGCCTCGCAAGGTTCTATGTTATATTCCCATTATTCCATGTCTGCAACGACTATTCAGGTGCAAAAACATAGCACAGTTTATGGATTACCATGCATGAAACAGAAGTCAAGACAACATTATTCGGATGCCTGCAGATGGGTCTGCATTTAGAGATATGGAGGAAAAATGGCCTCACTTTAAAGAAGAACCTCGTAATCTTAGGATTTCTTTGGCAGCAAATGGTGTCAATCCATTTGCAGAGATGAGATCCGTTTACTCGGTGTGGCCTATTTTTGTTATCAACAACAACATTCCTCCATGGTTGACAATAAAGAGGGAGCACATAATGTTGTTGATGATTGTTCCAGGTACGAACCCTGCAGTTTTTTTTTTAATGTAGTTGTATCTCATTTGTCGTATTTTTGTCGCATAATGTCATATATATATTTACTGTTTTTCTATTGTGCAATATGGTTTAATATATATAATCTAAATGGTACGTCTCATATATTTTTTTTTAATATGTTCATATCAATCAGGTAAGTACCAAGTGAAAGATATGAATGTATATATCGAACCTCTTATTGACGAGCTACTGAAGTTATGGAATGGCATCACTATGTATGACGTATCTAGACCAATACGACAAAGGAAATTTCAATTCCATGCAATGCTTGTATGGACAATACATGATGCCCCAGGGTTAACCCATTTCTGTGGTATGTAATTATAAGTTCCACTTTATTTGCAAAAAGTTATATGAACTACTAGTTAATATACTACGCACGCATGTTTTTCTAAATAATCCAGTCATTTTGTATATAATTATAATTGACATAGATATTCCATCTCTTTATGTAGGTCTTCAGACAAAGGGGAAATTTGCATGTCCAGTTTGTGGTCCTAAGATCAAATCTCGTCGTTCAAAAAGCTTAGGAAAGGAGCTGTTTGATGAGTATAGGAACTTCCTTTATAAGAATCACAGGGATCGAACTACCAAAAAACATATGCTCAATGGCAAGCAAGAGACTGCAATAAAACCACAGAGAATGACACCTCGCCTATGGAAGTTGCAATATAATAGAAATCGTCAAGGTACGTATAATGAATCATTGTATATGATATGTTATATTGTATTTTTTTATATTTTGTGTTTTTTACTGTAATTGACATTAATTTATGTAATTTCATGATTGTCGTTCATGTGATCATGAAGGCATTAACGGGATTCCACGAGGAATGAAAAGTTATCCTAGACAATTCAGTAGGTTGCCCTACTATGAGCACCTACAAATTTCTCATATATTTGATACAATGCATATCGGAAAGAATGTGACCAAAACATTATGGCGAATATTGTATGGAAGGAGTGACAAAGAAAAAATTGTCAAAATTTGCAAAGACATTCAAGATAGCAACCATGCAACGAAAGATGTCATTCAATTTCATAGCAACGGAGAGAAAATTAATATAAACTCACTTCCATGGATGTTAACGGACCAACAAAGTAATGTTGTAAAAGAAGTCATTCGAAAAATTAAATTTCCTACTAGATTTTGTGCGAATATGAAGAATATCATAAAAAAGAAAGGTGATTTCGTGGGGGTGAAAACTCACAATTGGCATGTCTTCATGAAGGTAATTATTATGGTATAGATTTAATTTTTTTTTCCCTATTCCAGTGAATATGGTTGGTATATTTTTTATTTGTCTACTCTTTGTTGATAAAATGAAACTATTTGTATATTATTGTTACAGTATGTTCTACCTCTCTCTATCCCAGACAACTTCAACAACAATGTCAAGCAAATAATATATAGTCTCGAGAAATACATGAGGTAAGTGGTGATTTTTTCCATGCACTTAGTGTTTGTTTAATTCAACATAGAACTTATATTTGATTTTCGTTCTGTAATTCATGATGTTACATAATATATATTTTTTTCTTTAATCTCTTGATTTGGTTGTCATGTCACTTGTAGATGGTTGTCATCTAACGAATTCCATAAAGAAGACATAAAGTATTGGAGGAGAGAAATTCCTTGTCTCATGTGTGAAATGCAAAAGCATCTACCTTCGACATTTTTCAATGCACAAGAACACTACCTCATACACCAAGTTGAGGAGATTGAACTGTGTGGACCCGTGCACTCAAGGTCCATGTGGATGGTTGAGAGGCACTTGAAATTTATGAAGGGTTTGGTCAAACAACGAGCATATGCTGAGGGTTCTATGATGGAGGGATATATGGTATACCAAAACATGCTGTATATTAGTGAATATCTTCCTAAATTAGCAGAAAAGCTCAATTTATGTCGCATTTGTGATCTGGAATCCAATAAGAGTTTCGAAGGGGAGTACCCAAAGGGGAAAGGTAGATCGAGGAAGGTGAAACGTAATATAACACATTTTTATATTCAGTATTTTGCATAAATTTATAGTGTAATATACTTTGTTAAGTTACTATATTACATTTGTATTGAATTTTAATTTTATTGTCATGAAACAATTGGCCGAGAGTGGGATGCAATTCATTTATACATCGCAAACAATCTTGACTGGATGAAGGTATGGATTGAACGATGTGAACAATCTGGTCATGGAATATCATGGGAAGGTGTGGCTTCATTGGTTAAAGCTGCACCGCAATGGAGACGCCAATCTAACACAAAGGGAAATCGATTTAGCAAGAGGTTTAAAAGATAAGAAGGTAAGCATATTAATCATCCACACTATTTTTTTTTGTAAAAAATAATGTCGTTGTACGTCACGTTGTTTTTTTCATTGTATGGCATTATAAACATGCACTATTAATCATAAATATTGGATCATTATGTAATATTTTCTTGTATGGCTTGTTGTAGGTAAAACACCATAAGGCTATGTGGTGCAATGGATGTAGATATCGAAACAAAAAGTTGGATGAAAAAAAGAAAACATTTGATTGTGGGATATCTGCAGTCTTTGAGATGACCAATGTTTCTTCTAGAAGTGGCAGACATCCAAAACTCTCTGAAAATCGATACTATGGGTATCTAGAAGACATTCTTCAATGTGACTTTAACTTCTTCAAGGTATTTCTGTTCATTGTCAAATGGTACAAGTGTCGATTGAATCAACGTGATCTCGATAAAACAATAATTGAACATGATAATGGATTTACCATGGTAAATACAAGGTTGTTTGAGCCAGGAATGGAGACCTATGTTCTTCCAACCCAATGTGAATAGGTATTTTACTCTGAGGTTCCAGGTAGATCGGGGTGGTCATTTGCTATGAGACACGATCCAAGGGGAAGGCCGGTAAAGTATAACGTAGATGAAGGTAATGAAGACATTCTCGAAGAAGAAGATGCTATAGAAGATGATCATGATCAACATGAGTTAGATGATCATGGTCCATAAGAAGATGTCGAAGAAATTATTGAATCAGATGATGTATCAGACAATGTCCATGAAGATGATATCGAAGATGACATGATGATCGTAACTGACATCGACGACGAGGATGATATGGCCAACCCTTACAATGTTGAATCTGGATCATCGGATGATAGTACAGACGATGACCCAGATGAAGAAAATGATGAAGACCATTGAAGTTTAGGAGGTATGCAGTAATACTCAAACATGACTGGCACTAACCATTGCATCATAACAAACCATACCTATAGATTAAATAATGTGATACATGGGGCCAACGTTAATTTTTTTTAAATATTTGTTGGCTTGAACTGAAATTTGGCATGGTTAAACTAGACGCATGCATTGATGGTGTGGGAGGGTTTCCAGACTCAAACATGAATGACACTAACCATTGGAGTAAAATATTGATTATGGCGATCCATTCCATTGAGGTATGTCTCTATTTTGCATTTTTCTATTTTAGTTTCATCGATTTATCTCATCAACAAGGATGCTTTTATTCATGAACATGGCTATGGTGCAAAAGCTCCAATTCTTTCATCTCAATTTTTTCTCCCATGTCTTGTTTTACTTTAGAAATTGCTCCCACACCACTCATGATTATGAGAACATCTAAATAAATGAAAATAATAAGTATGATATTGTTACCACCTGTTTGATGTACATATTTGGATCCATTGAACTCATCTCAAAACCACTAGCTCTCATATGCTCATGGATCACCATTCCCTTAGTTCTTACTTCAAGCCATAAAATTCTTTTATTAATTTGAAATACAAATCCTTTTACTTACCTCCTCAAAATCCTTTCTCATAAGTCATGTAGACATCCTCCACTAGATATTGATTTATGAATTCACTCTATCTTGATCACATCCAGTTGATGGAAGCTCAAACTAAAGTGTGTTGCTAAGGCCAACATCAATTTGATTTTGATGATTTTTGTTGTTAGGGAAAAGATTTATTCAAAATGCACCCCTTCCTTTTGTGCATAAATATTTTGTTCCAATATAATCTTATACTTGTCAATAAAGTGAACTCCATTATGCTTTGATAGGAAGACCCATTTGTAGTGAATGGCATTCTTAACTTTTTACAATTCAAGCAAACTCCAAGTGATCTTGTTTTCAATGAAGAAGAATTTATGATTTTTCTCATGAGGAAAAAGCTCACTAAGTTTACCACTTGCCTTCTTCCCCTTGTTGTTGCAAATGTTAGGACTTTGACTTCTTTCTCACCACTCCTTTTTATCTCCTCCTATTTTTATCCATGTTTTTCCATTAGGAATTGTTGCATATGTTCCCTTCTCACAAGACACTCTTCATATAATATAATATCTAGTTTAATATATGGTATCCCATTAACCATTTTGTTCCTATGTAAAATATTAAGTTATGCAAAATTTAAATGAGAAAAAGCATATGCATAGGTAAAAGTAACCCCTAGTAATCCACATTGTTTATAACCCCTAGTGATAGACAAACCATAAACTTACCCATTAGATATCTAGTTCCAAAGGGATACCCATTCACCAAAATTATTTGAGGCATACATATTGGCTAGCCCAATTATATGGATTTCCAAATTAACCTAACATTAGACTTACCATTTCATCACCCAATTATATGGATTTACAAATTAACCAAAGCTTAGACTTACCATTTCATCATCCTAACAATGTTACTCAATGATATTATATTAAATATATTTATATTAAAAAGGGGTAATATGACTTGTTTGAATTAATTCATGACTACACTATTCACTTTACTCATTCGATAATACTCCACCATAGTAACTCATCACGCGCTTTCGTCTCAACTGTAAATCTGCTCAGTATCAAGTGTTGGCATTTCGCTCCCGCCATAGCCACATTTTCACCTTTCTACTCTCCTTCCAGAGCTTGCAAGGTCGCCGGAGTAGTTCATATAAGAGGTGGTGAAGGTTGCATAGGTCACCACAGAGGTCGTAGAGGAGGTCGATGAATTTGCATAGGAGGTCGCAACGGAGGTCGAATAGGTTGAGGAGGTCATAGAGGAGGTGAAAGAGTTCATTGAGGAGATCAAGAAGCCACATAGGATGCAATGCCTCCCAAATCGGTTTGTACCCACTTAATTTACCTTTTTATTGATTGAATTCATGAATTATTGAGTGATTTGCTTTCATGATTGAGTTGCCAAGGATTTCACCTAGAGCAAGGCAAGCTCCCAAGCTTCCCTCTACCACAATGTGCAAATGAACCACCAAAACCTCAATGAATCATCCATTGGAATTTTTTTCACATTGACCATCCATGGAAATGAACCCAAAAGAACCCCAGTTGGATGCTCCAACTAACCCCAATAAACCCCGGTTGGACGGCATACCTCTTAGGGTTTGGAATGATGTTGAGATGGTTCCCAAATCCAAGAATGTGTGGTTAAAATAATTGATATTGTTGTTAGATTTGTGATAGAACTATTTCCCTGTAAAATAATAAGAAAATGTACAAAGTATGCATGCCATTGAATGATTTGGTTTTAGTCTAGGGTAGTGACTGGTTGATGGTTAGTCAGAGGAGGGGTTTCAATAGAGGGTATGAGGATGATTTTGGGTACCCAAGCATGTTATAAAGCTATTTTTTCCTTCATATATCAGTAAATGGGGACAATTAGTTCTCATTCTAATTAGAATGATAAGGATAAAGGTAGTAGTCACCATTATTATCGTAATTCCAACTAACAGTAAGGAAATTGTTGCATAATAAAGTCTTGACCTAAAAGTTGCCCCTTTTTCTCTATTAAGCAATTTTGATATTATTGCTCATTGTAAAATCTGGTAATGTTTTTGAGATTTTTGGGTGGTCTATGGCATAAGCACAAACCATATAATGATGAAATTTTGGGTGGTCTATGGCCAACGTTCATCTTTGGATAGAATTTATGCCCTGTTCCCAGCTAGGTTTTTCCTTGGAGAGGATTGACGTCATGGGCTCATGCCCTGGGCTAGTCATCCATCAATCTGTCATCCTTGGGAGAGCCTTTATTTTCACCCTTTCTCATATCATGGAGAATTCAGATCTTTGGAGGTCTCTTTTTCCATTTTGGTGGAGCAACCACCTTTGAGTATGCTTCATATGCACTTATATAGGCCATGCTCAGATTGTGACATTCTTAATTTCTATATAATCTGTCTCAACAATAGAATATGATGACCAATATGCCTTGATAGGTTTGACAAGATGACAAAAAAATAGTTTGTTGAATATTTTTAATAGCATTTTTTGAATAAGTTCATGAGTTAGCAATAATGAAAAGTGTTGATGATGGTGAATATGAACCAATATTTACAACTTCTTCAACCAATGAACCAAATTGAAATGAGGAGAGTATTTTTCATTTCCTTGAGAGCACCATTTCACTTCACAAAGAAAAAGACTCCAAGGAAGTTGTAAATGGAATGAAATCAGTGGTTCCTAACTAGATGGTTTCTCTCATGGTCAATAGTGAGACGTTACCCATCATGGATAGTTCTATATGTGGCAATTTTGGTTGTAAATTATTTGAGCATGTATAGCTTCCATTCAACATCTCTTTGAAGCTTGTAGCATGGTTTTCTTATGGTCCTATTTTACAACTTTTCTTCATTTAGAGTTCTAAGATTCATAACATCATGCCAGGGGATACTATTCCCTAGATGGAGCCAATGTCAACACCAAATTTTCCTTCATAAATCCGATAGTCCAGAGAATGGGAGAATGAAGAGATGTCCATTGCTACAACATTGTCTAGAGAAAAATACCATCCAACCCCAAAAATGTATTTCAAATCATTTTATAAAGAAAAATCACATCCTCTGACTCAAGTCACCCTCACTGCTGGCAAGGGAAAAGGAATTTATATATATATATATATATATATATATATATATATATATATATATATATATATATATATATATATATATATATATATAATATATATATATTGACTTATGATAGTAATAAAACAACAATATACCAGATCTGAAAATTATAAATGGGCTTGCTAAATAAAAAAAGCAATCATCCCAAGCTACCAGTAGAAAAGCAATCAGCCCAAGCTGCCCACAAAATCATCACAAAAAATTCAGCCAACAAGAGAAAACTCATCTGAAAATTCAGATCTACAACAAAAACTTGGACAACAATCCATTTACTTCTTGTTTACAATAAAGAAGATTGCAGTACAGTACCTCAGCTTATCATAAGCTGGTTTACCCAAGTCCTTTCAGCTCATCCAAAAATAGGACTCCACAATGCTTCCCAAACCCTAGTTAGTGCATCACATGCCAACTCAGCAAACCCTAACCAACAATATGCATCACATGCCAACTCAGAAAAGGCCCTACGGCTAGAGCTGGAGTATGACATTTTCTACTGGTTGCTTTCCTGTCTGTGAAGGGGGTGGTGCACACTCTGTCTTTGCGTTGAGAGGATCAATTATTACTATGTTGGAATGTTAACTTAGTGATTGGGAACGTTACGTTACATATTGTAACATGACAACATCTCCCCATATTGGGTTGTAGAAGTGCCTCTTGACGCAAAGACAAAGTGTGCCCCACTCGGGAGTCAAGACTCTGGACAAGATTCAATGCTAATGTGTGATAATGTTGTTGCTATAGATGTTCAAGAAATTGAAAAAAAAAAGAATATTTTTGAATTTAAGGTTGTTGATGTTTCCCCAATGTTGTCAACAAGATTATTTTCAAACCCTTGATGACATACACTCACGAGTCCCTTAAACCAACCTATCATAGACTTCCAAGTTTCTATTTTTCGCAGTTTTATCCATGCAGTATATTTACATATATATTTTGGAGGATGTAGGCGGGATGGACAGTTTCAGATTTTCAATACTCACAATCTCAAGAAGTTTCTAATTTTAGAAACTTCATCTTGCTTGAAATCTGAAAGTAAATTTGAATTCCTGTTGGAAAGATGAGCATGGTGTTTCAATTTTCATGTTAGTAAATTCTCAACTTGTTTTAGGCCCCGATCAAAGTTGGTCAACTCTTGTCAAACCCTAGGCCTAAAAACAGTCTCAGCTCTAAAAGATGATCAAATTTTTGAAGACCGAGCATTGAGTATAGTATGGGGTTAAAATTTGGGGGCAATGAAAGATTGCTGATTTGGGCTATATTTTTAGCAATCTGTTTTTTCGAAGTTTAACACAGCTTCTAGAGATCCAGTATGGTGTAAAAGATAAGATAAGTTTATTACTGTCCAACAAATAACCAAAAATTAGGTCAATGGGATTGCTTAGTATATAAGTGGTGATTTGTTTAGTTCATCAAGGGCATCAATTTCTAAGGTTGAAACAAAGTCGAGGGCAATGAATTCTGCTGATCCATCCTCGGATGCAATGACCAAATTAATGGAAACCGTGGAGAAACTCCACGTCTGTTACAAGGATTCAACACCAGATGGTTTGAGAGGAGAGAGCACATTATTGTGTGAAAGACCTTCCCCACAAGAAATTAGGGATATGACATGCAATACTTATACCCAATGGCATCTGGACAGCAGTGGGGAGTTACATATTAGCTTGGCTTCAAGGAAGGTGAAAATGAAAACAAGTTGTTCCAAGCTATGCCACCAAGAGAGGTCCTTACTAAACAAAAAAAGTTGTCCAAAGGCCACTAGAACAGCCACATGAAAATATACAAAGTGCTAATGTGTTGAATTTGAATTTCCCTAATAAGTTGTCAAAAATCAAAATATTTGTGCCCCAAACTGAACTGGTGAAGATTCTAGTGCAAATGGAGAAGTTGAGAAAAAATTTGGGCCTTGACAAAAAAAATGAAGATTGTCCTGTAGTGTTTCAAGGTATGAATCAATGAAGAGCGAATGGCAGTCACTGCCCATTTTATATCAGTTTGATGGTGAATAAAATGTCACTTCATATTCATAATTTTATGCTAGACTCAGAGGCCTACAGTTGTGTTCCCAGTGGTCTTGAGTTTCATCTTGGCAATGGTGACCCACGCCAGTCGTCACCATTGCCATGCTGAAACTCAACACTGTTGGCAACACTCCTCGGATCAAGTCACATTGTAATTAGTACTAGTAAATGATTGTTCTTTAAGTTCACAATTATGTCCTGCATAATGATATTCCCCAGTTGTGGTTACTATTTTTTTATTAAGCTCATGAAGAGTTATATGCAGTTTATTATTTCTACTATCACTGTGTTTTTGTGAAGAATGATTGAAGAATGTTATAAGTGTTCCTAGAGAATTATGAACATGGATATATACAATTCCTTATATTTATTATCACTTTGTTTTATGTGATGAATTCATTTGCATGACTTGAGTATATCTGAAGCTCTCCTTGAGGTCCCATGAATGAACTTGAATACTTGTTGCATTCATTTAATTTGAAAGAGTAGTTATAGTTTGAAAGAACTCTCTCCTTACCTTAGCTAGCATTCATTGAAAGGAAAGGCTTATTTTATTCATATGCATTTTCATGGTTTGAGTCAATCATCACACCACGAGTTGCACTTCCATCACCCGACTAAGTAATACAACCATTAAAATTTAACTCGTTAACTGAACACACTTTAACCTCGCTTGAGGATAAAAAGAATTTGTTAGTTAGGTAGGAAACCAAGGATAGGCATCCAAATAATTCCCCCTTTTCATTATCATCCGAGACATAGTTTTTTTCCTCTAGGGTACTAAAATTCTCTTGTACTTGTTGACACGGTCATCAGTTTGTGGAGGGGCCTCCTGTTGGTTCAGGGGTTAAACCGTCGCGAGATCAAGAACCGGACGGACTCTGTGGAATGCTGCACTCCACTTAGCCCTAAGGAAACAACGATCATTGTCTTCCTTGTATTCTCCGGCCACCATACTAGTGATACAAGGGTGATAAGGCAGAAGCGCCGAAAACCTTTTCCGACATGTCATGAACGAGGTAGCTTAGTGACTTTTCTACTAGGGCTCTTTTACCCAGGATCCCTTTCGGTAGAGGGATATCCTTACATTATTGGTATCTCATTTTGTATTGTTCAACTTGGATTTCATCACCTTACGAAGGATACAACTTGTTGAGGTCTCCAACTCTTAGTTAGGAGGTTTTTCTTGCTATTTCACCTTTTTAGAGGGTCTTTTTCTTTTTAGTGCTGCTTGTTGGCATTCTGGCCACTTTTGTTTCAGCTCGCTTACTATCACACCGGTCCCAGTATAGTTTTTTGAGCTTATCTGATGAAGTGTGATGTCCTCTTCTCCTAGGTCTTCAAGATGGTTGAGTTAGATGGTCTTCCAAAGGGACTAAACACCTCTTGATAGAGCCACTGATTCTTGACCTTAGTAGTAGTCTAGAGGATGACGTGATCACATCATCTGTGTGGACTTTTCCATTTACTGTGATGATGGTCTTTTAGGTTATATGGAACAATGGTACATTTGAAAGAGAGATGATTGGTTTTACCCCACCTTGGTTGATTGTCTTATGGTCCTTCAATTTTGTCGGTAATATTTGTGTGGTACATTGCCTTTTACCTTTTGGGTCTTTTACTCATCTTGGTATATCTTTTGATTTGTACCACCTTTTATGTTTTTGGTATTGTGGGTACTACGGTAGTTTGTCCACATTTGAGGTACACACCCTAATTTGTCCAAGTTGTTATGAGTCTTTATACGTTTTGGTGGTCCTATTTGAGTTACAAGAGGTAGTTACAAGGAGCTATTGCATATATTTGACATTATTTGACCTTCCATCTATTTGGCATGTCAAATAAGAGGTAGTTACAAGGAGCTATTGCATATAAGAGGTAGTTACAAGGAGATATTGCATATATTTGACATTATTTGACCTTCCATCTCTTGGGATAATGTTTTTTACCCTTTGGTTGGTCATTGTACCTTATTGGGGGGCGTGAGTCTCTTTGGCCTCAGTTTGCTGGCTGTCAGCTCATCTTTATTATGATTGTACTGAGCCTTTTGACTATCATTGACTTTCCTTGATTGACCATACCATAGCCAGTCATCTCTCTCTCTTTGGTTTGTACCCTATAATAGGTTCACTTGGTTCCTAGAGTTGACTGGCCTCTAAGAGGCACAGTCATTTCTGAAAGTAACTCTTCTGAGTATATTACAGGAAACGTCTACACCCAGGTAATCAAAGGTGTGTTGGTTATAAGACTTAATTAGTAATCAAATACATGGTAAATAATTTGAATTAAGTAGTTAAGGCTTGTCCTGTCATACAAAATTGTTGGTAATCAAATTATATTTGCTGGTAAAGAATTTTAAGAGTGGTGGAACTCGACCTCGACTGAACTTGTGAGGAAAATTATCTTGGATAATAAGTGTCCTGACAGAAAACTGAGTAGAACTATGACTTTATTTGTTGAACCATGACCTTATCATAACTAGAACAGATTGCTCCAAACTTCCATTTGTGAGCTAAACAACACAATAAAATTTGAAACAACAAAAGGAAAGTTTGCAAGATGGAAAGCATTGTTTTGATGTTATAACTGTACTGTTCATGAGCACATTTCTGGGAAAGCAAAAAGAATTCCTAACTTTATAAGAAGAGAATATTTGACACAGAAGTGTGCTGTTAATTTTTAAGAAGTGGGCCTGAAGCAAGCGAGCCTGAAACAAGTGAGCCTGGTGCAAACGAGCATGAGGAAAGCGAGTGTAGAAGTTCAAAGAGGAATCCAGTGGGCCCATAACCCACAAGTAAACATGAAAATCTCTACTTGGACCAGAGGAAAAAATCATATCTATACTATCAATGATAATATGAGTTGGTTGGATTATATGCAAGACTGGAAACCTAGGTGGGAGTTGAGACATGTTGAAGTATTAGATGCTAACTTAGAAGGATCTGATGCTTTTATTAGACTAGTGCCAAAACTCAGAAGAATGCCTATGGGATCTAGTATTGATTTACCAGAGATGATTTACAACAACTCCTTGAGAAAAGTAGTTGATGCAAGCAATTGGTTAACTCACCTATACCATGTTCTTAACTTAATCTCGACAGAGGGCTCTATAGCTCACCCTGGACTACGACTAGAACAACAATACTACTGTTTTAATCGGATACATTCTTTGGAAGCATGGCCACATCAAGATGCTAGTCTCCGGTTTCCAAGTACTACACACACTTATGAAAAATATAAAAAATTATGGTGGAAATTCTTGAGAAAAGTAAATAAAGATAGAACATATTATACCATGCTAAAGTTTGGACCTCAAATGACACATATGCATGAGGATCCTACATGGTTCATCCCTGATTGGACTAGAGACTGGCGGCGGCCATTCGGCATCAACCTGACAGCATTAGATCCAGGTGCTATTTATAATCTAAAACGGGAAGTCGGAGAATCTCTTGAATAGGTCAAAGATATTTTGCAGACAAAGCTTACTGAGGCTCAAATCCTTCAGTACTACGTTAAAAACGAACGACAATGGCTTGTCAAAACCCACATAGACGTCCACATGCATCAGAATAGATGCGTGGTCCTGAGGTCTGTTTATTCAAAGGCATGGATTGTTGAATCCAATGTCTTTCGAGAATTGTATGGTCCCCCATACTACGATGAGTTGTAAATATCTCAAAAGTATTTGGCTATGAGTGGGTCCTGTCCATTCAAATTGTCATAAATATTGAAAAGAAATTATTTGTAACTATGTCATGATAATATAAAGAAAGCCCTACTTTTCTCTCTGTCAATATGATTGAAAATCTATGTTATGTATTAAATACCCTAAGTCAATATTACAAGTAATTGTCCAAAGGTAGCATTAGTTGGGAGTATGACCAAAAGCTACAATTTTTCAAAACAGCTTACATGTTTACGGTTTCATTTTTGCTTGATTCAATTACTTTCAGTCATCTAAGAAGACCATGCTTGAATAAGATTATACAAGTTCCACAACATTATATAAAATATTGTTTTTGAAAATTTGTGAACACTTATTAACCACCTAAAAGATATTACTTTTGAAAGTCATAAAAACTTTTAAACGTTTTCCATAATGGTTAGTGATTTTTATTTTATATTATTATTGTTGAATATAAATATCTTACTAAATGTGACTAGACTTCAATTACCGAGTTTATGAACCCAAACTGATGGGATGAGAGAGACTTTAGGGTGATGACAACAAAGCTAATAATTGGATGGTTTGATATGGGAGTCCAGAACCAAAGGAGAAATAAAAGAAAGCTCATAATTGTGTGAATTTGTACTCATAAGAAAGATAAAGTGATCGTCTTCCTCATCGCTTGAATGCCTACATGTTGAGAAAGGGAATGAGGATCAAGTAACATTATAAAAGGTGCTACATGTCACCTTTTAAGAGGCGCTATGCCTTGCGGTCGTATCTAAAATTTTTTCCCATGTTGCAGGTAGAACCAAATAGGTATTTGTCAGATCTGTCTTCCTTGAGTGAGGGGAGTTTAGGAAGGCTAGAGGAAAGTGAGACATCTAGTAGGTCTAGAAGAGTTGTATCAACTAGATGTCAAAAGACGAGAAGAAAACTCGATAAACGCAATGAATTTTTTCATGGTAAAGGGGGGTCATGTTCCTATGGTGATGAGACAAAAGACGACCTCGAGGTGATCTTGAGGTATAGACATTTAGTGAAACAATGGGTACCCAAGGATCTTCCTCAACTGAACACAGATTTTTGTGTGAACGATAGGATATATCGAATAGCATCGTTACCAATACATGGTTTCGAGTTGTTCAGCATGGATGGCATAAGGGTCCCTTACAAAACATGTACATAATTGATGGAGTATGTTGGACCCTATTACAGCTACACAAATTGGATGCACCTGGTGCAATTTACAAAAAGTATGCATAGCTATGGATTGTCAACAAACTATTTACAGTTGAAAGACAAAAATCAAAATAAAGGAGTAACGTTGTAGATGGGCGGAAGGCCAAAGGCCATAGGGAATATTGCGGGGTTTATAAACAGTACACAACCAGGGTCTACAATTAAGCAACCAAACTGCGAATTTGAGAGGCATGAAGGAAACCGTGTGTTTGTAGTTTCCATTAAATCAATATCTACAGGGAAAGAGTTGTTTATTAATTACAATTTGAACCGAGTAGATACAAAAATGGTTACTATGGGAGTGGTACATATAACAATTTACCCAACCTTTTATTAATGAATTTAACATATTAAGTATTTTTTCGTTAGTTTATTTCATTTAAATTTTTCCCATTTACTTCGTAGGCTAGTGATTGGGATAAAACATCACCAGCAGATGGTAGGAGGAGTACATATTCCTCGAGAGATCAGGTATACATCTTTGTAATATTGCAAATATAATAAGAAAAAATAGTTGACTTTCACTATGTTTAGGTGACTTTCACTATGTTTTTTATTTAGGTATCTATAAGGGGCAACTCCCAATTATTAGCAGATCGGGGCAAGTCACCTATGAGCATCGATCCAAGGAGTGGATCACAATCCTCTATGTTGCAGGTATAATCCACTGGAATTGTTAATATAAATTTAGGAATCTATCATGATATAACTCAATAGTGTTTTATATTTTTTTGTTGCAGCCCAGTGAATCGTTGTATGAAACAACATCAGAAGAATGTCCAGTAGATCCTGAAGTGGCTAAGATCCTTAAAGATGATAGACAAACTGGTGAAGCCACAAACCGGTTTACAATGATAGACAAATTGTTGGAAAAATATAGTGCGGAACTCGTTTCTATGCTAATCAAGTATCCGCGGACAAGCTAGAACCTGGCAAGGATTGAATTGTTGCAACGGAAATCAGAATCCTTGGAAGTAAGTTGAGGAATCTTGAATCATAAAATTATTCATTTATAACTTTATAATTTTCTCTTTTATATGATAGTACTGAACGTGTAAAACGTTGTTTGTATTTACAGAATTATCGGAAAACACACAATAGTGGTGGAGGAGATGTTGGACGCAGTGAGGCTCGTGGAGAGACGTGGCATAATGAGCAAACGACTCCGCGTACTACATCAAATCCTTCGCCATTGTTGTCGACTGAATAGTCGGCAACACGTTCTGACACACCACGGACCCCAACTGTGAGCACATCCGCCGCTGGTGACCGATGCACACCGGATCGTCCACCGGAAGAGGTCAACAATGAGAATCTTGGTAATATTGATATCAGCCTAGTTCCATTTCCAGGATCTTCCCGTGTCACTAGCACGGGAACAATGGAGGCAACATTTTTGGTCGACGTAGATCTCGTCCCAATAAAGATCGATAAGGTCCCATGCAATTAATATACGTTGATCAAGTTACCATTTATAAATTCATTGTAATATACTGATAAAACGTTTTCTTTCAACTAATTATGATCATGGCATGATCATTTCGCAGGAAATGATGTTTTCTATAAACAAATGAATGACACGTGCTTGGAGATCTTCGGGCCCACCATCCGAGAAAGGTGGGATAAACAACAGAAATGTTTAAAAGATGAACTCATGCATCGGTTGGTTGGCTTGTTCGGCGATAATACCTTCAATAAATTCGAGGTCATGAAAAAGTCTTGTCAACATGTGAAGGTTGTCCAAGACCAATATAGGACCCACCTAGAAAAAAACCATAGGTATGAGCGCCCTCCAATGATTTCACCAATGGAGTGGAGAGATCTAGTGAAGGATGGAAGGGAGAGAGCTCAGAGAAGAGAAGGAAAGATAACACTAGGCATAGGGAGGTATGCAATACTTTCCACAATGTAATTGAAAACCTTATTATTATTGAATATTTCTATATCGAACTTGGAACATCTAACGTATTTCAACACTTGCATAGGCTGCCAGACACATCAAAGGCCATAAAGGCAAGACTTGAAAAAATAGGTCAGCACAAGCTTGGGCCTGGTGGTTATTCCAATTTCACGGCATGATTTGTAAGTTTCGAAAAACCAATAATGCATGCAAATAATAAATTGCAAATTATTTTTCATTTTATTGCACCAGAAAATGTTAATTAATGACGTTATGTAAATATGCAGCCCAAACGAATCAATGAATAGGCCACTGAGGAAGACATGAAGCTTGGCTTCAAGGAAGGCTTTGGAGCTATTGTTGAATGACGAAAAAGCTTGTCTGGCCAAACACAGTCTTCTGGTACCAATCCATCCGGTGCACAGGTAAATAGAATCTATATACTTTATTGAAGATTAACCGCTTGTGCAATCTATTCGTTATAAATACTTGACAAAAAATATTGACTTTGTTTTGAGCAGGAAAGCAATGATCCCCCTAATGTCCAGGAGGGAGAACAACAAATCGAAGATCATGCTTCTAATCTTGGTAATGAATTTATTCATAAGCTAAAACTTTATGTATGGCATTGCAAATGGTGAACATTAATTGTAGTTCACCATATTTAAACTGCAGAGCATGTAGAGGGTGAAACTGTATAGGTTGAGCTTGGACAAGAACATGAACTACATGATGCGGCCACACCAGGTAAAAAAACACCTTTGTAATGTTTTTTTTAAATGAATTACTTGTCATTACAATATCAAAATACAACGATGTAACATTTTCACATTGTTGCAGCAAATCCGAACCCCTTGCCACAAAATCCACGTCTAGATCAACACTCTAGGATGCAGACATCACCTCAAGCGCCTAATGAAGAACGAAGAACTGGAAGAGAAATTCCAGGGGTAGATGCTCCTCTTAGAGATTATTTACCATTTATAAAGAGAAGAAAAACTAGTAATAAGAAGTGACAAGAAAAATGTCATCTAATTATTTTTGATAACAATATATCGTCCATGATTTTTGGCCTAATGAATGAATGAATGGTTTAATGGTTTAATGATTCAGTGTGTAAATTGTTACCTTTATTGAATGTCTATTTTTATTGAATGAATGTGTTGAATGAATGAATGAATGGTTTATTGAATGTTATATTTTATTGTATGAATGTGTTGACTAAATGAAACAATAGTTTAATGAATGTTAGCCTTTATTAAATGAATGGTAGATGAAAGTTCATGATGAAATATGGATGAATTTGCACGTATTTGTTTTTTTCAAGTACATGCATTGGGTATGGGGAATTGAGAGTGATGTGAGGCGGGGCAGGGGCCATAAGAGCTTCCACCTTCACATGGTTGGCCTTGTTCAGTAGAGAATATTAAATTATTCTTGAAACAGAGAGGAGCTCAATGAATGGCTATGATGCTGGCTTTCTACAACATACTCATGTGTCATCTAAATTTTGAAAATTTCTTGGAGCTTGTTGTGATGTTTGGTTGCTCATCATAACCAATTTCGAGTTTCCACAACTTCAAAGGCTGAGTAAATGATGCACTGGAATCAATATCCTTAACCTTCTCTTTAATTTCATTGAAATCAATATCCTTAGCCTCACATTAAACCCTTCCAAAATGGTTTATTGACCATTAAAGCCTGGCTTCTGAAGCATGATATTTGCAACTAATCTAGCATACACCAAAAACAATTAGAAACATGCCGCCTATTGTCAATGTTCATCATTTTTTAGGGCTGCAACTTAACTGAGGAGATTCGAACCTATGACCTATGTCTAGTCCCAAGGCTAACTAACAATGGGAGACCACCTTCAAGTAGCTTGATTCATTCTGCATGCATTTCATAGTGGGAGATGACGGGATACCACCTTGCTTGATTCATTATGCATGCATTTCACTATGCAACAGTCTCAAATCCCCTCTACGCTTTCCCTAAATTAGTTTCTCGATTCAACATAACCCACGCCTGCCATCCGAGGAGTGTTGCCAGGGGTCTAGAGTTTCATCCTGGCAATGGTGATGATTCATGGTATTATGTTTCCCTTTGGCTGCAATATGACAAACTCAAAGCTCTCATACGAAGGTTTGTCTGACAAATGTGATGATTTCAGTTTCTTGAGTTAGCATGACCCAAACAGTCACATTTGTCATACAAAACTTCGTAGTGGACTATGAGTTTTCCATATTGTAGCTGAAGGGAAACATAATACCATGAATCATCACCAATGCCAGGTTGAAACTCAAGACCATTAGCAACACTCCTTGGACAATGAGCGTGGGTCATATTGAATTGAGACACTAATTCAGGAAAAACGCAATGAATCTGAGACCATTGCATAGTGAAATGCATGCAGAATGAATGAAGAGTACCGGGTGTCGAGAGAAATGGTTGTGGGACTTCGTATGAGAGGAAATGGAAATGGGAATTGATTGACAAATTTAGGCTTGAAGGTGGTAGCCTTGGGACTAGACATAGGTTGCAAGTTCAAATCTCCTCAGTTCAATTCATACTCGGTTATTCTTTCGATGCAAATTATAGATTTTATTTATTTTCCTTTTTCAACTTTACATATCCCTTTATGTGTTTTCTTTATTTTCCTTTTTTAACATTATGTATCCCCTTGTGATAATCGGAATTGTTAATATCGAGTCACTCGAGAAGGAATGTAAAGAGGATTTCCACGGAAATATGTTCCATCCAAACCTATCAAGTGTACTTTTAGGTCAAAAATATTCTTGTAACAAAGCAATGAAATATATTCCAAGCAAATGTAAGAAAGCCCTAAAAGAAGTTTGTGTAACATAGTGGTTTGTGTTTGCAGGAATCCTTCAATTTACAGGGTGAAAATCATGGCCATAGAGCTGCCACAGTTCGAAGATGTCAAAATTGCTGACCTAAAAGTGCACTTGATAGGTTTGGAATATGGAATATATTACCGTTGAAATCCTCTTTATGTTCATTCTAGAGTTTTGAGAAAACCAAAGATATATGAAACGATGGATTATGATAGTCTGACTTCACATTCGCCTCTTGAAATCAAGGTAAGACTAGTTGGATACGGCGGGACAAGTTCATATGATAGGGGGAGTAGTTGGAGAAAATGAAGTAAAAGTTCATTTGCTTCGACTACTCCGCCTATTGACTGATCTTGATATTGTTTCTTGTAAATTATCCTTGTACCTTGCCATCTTCATCAACATTTTTCTATTGGTTTTTTCATGCTAAAATGCTCCCCCTTATGCTACTTCAAACTTCAACAAGGTTCCGTCAAGTAAATTCATAAAAGGTAAGCATGCATCATCATTCCATACTCCCTCAAATATCTCTCTCTCATTTTGTTTTGAATCGTGCTTACTGCCTCTCCATCCTCCCTCTTCTACAACATTACCATTTTCAAGCAACAAACTCCACAAATGCTTGGACTTCTCAATCATCTCCTCATTTTGATTTTTTTTTTTAATGCAAGAAATCCTCTATTGCAATCAGAAATCCTCTATTGCAATCATATTCAACACAATGTTGCTCTACTTCATCTCCACTCTTTTTCATAAACTCTGATGATACAACTACTCTGTTATGATACAACTGCTATATTTTTACTTTGGTTTTATCCACTCTATTTTCTTTTGTTGCACTTTCAAATTCATCTGCAATGATATCAACACACTACACATTATGGGAATAAGACATTCACATTTGCATCTTCCACTACTACATCTAATTAAATATAATCTTCTTGCAATTCCACCATTGTAACACCACTCTCTTCTATAGTTTCATCTTCTACAACAACATCACTCTCTTCTATAGTGTCATCTTCTACAACAACACCACTCATTACTACAACATATATCCATTACAACTTTTTCATTGTTTCTTGAGTTTCTTGTATAAGCTCGACCTTTACCCCCAATCTTTTCCTTATTGTATTTTGCTACAATCAATTCTTCTACACCTTTATTTGGAATTATAGCAACATACACTTCCAAACAATAATGTTTTTTTTTAATTTCCCAATGGTTTCGGATAATCGACAACCATAACAAAGACAACCGATGACTTTTCCATAGATCCGATGGCAAACAACGTCGGTGCCCAACCATTTTCAAGTGGGATGGGCGTCGGTTTTTTGACCTCCATAGTGCACAAAACCGATGACTTTGCCATAGATCCGACGGCAAACGATGTCGGTGCTCAACTATTTTCAAATGGGATGGGCGTCGGTTTTTTGACCTCCATAGTGCACAAAACCGATGACCTTGCCATAGATCCGATGCCAAAAGACGTCGGTGCTCTGCCATTATCAGTTTTGAGTGGCATCAGTTAGATGACGACAGTAGTGAAAAAAACCGACAAGTATGCCATAGATCCAACGGCAAAAAGACGTCGGATCCAAGACATTTTCAGTTGTGACGGTCGTTGGTGGTCCAACGTCCGATGGTGTCGAAGAACCGACAACGTCCGAGATGTTGGATTTAATCCGAATTTGGACCGACATTAAAAAAATACTGAGATTGTCGGATAGTCGACCACAAGATGTAGAAAATGCAACTTTGTGGTCATCGGATTTTGGGTCCAAAAAACCTAGTGTCGATGTAGACATAGTCCCTTGTTCCATTAGGGGGGTGGAGGATTTACCCACCGTTTATCCCCAAAATCCAAAGTCATGGGAGGGCTGTGCTATGGAGCACTCCCCAAGGTGTGTGATGATGACTGGTGGTTTCCTACTGGGGAAGCTTGGTCGATGTAGTCAACACTTCCTCTTATGGGTTCTAGATGGAGTCGGTCATGGCTTGACACTTCAGGTTAGTCCAACAGAGGAAAGGATAGGTTATGGAAGTTAGTTGTGATTTAGGTAGATGATGCAAGTAGATAGGTGTTGCTTGAAGTTGAGATGAAAATGAGATATAACTATGTAAGTGGAAAACCCTTGATTGATTATGTGACGTAACTTAGTAATGTATGAATTGTCATAACTTAATGAGATGCAGTTAGGTAAAAGATTGTACCTTGCAAACTATGTTTAAACCTATGTTAGTAAACAATAAATCTCGTGATTTTTAATTGATGTGTGTTTGATTTAGTACTATTAGTGTACTTATGCGAGGTATGTAAGCAGTAGCCATGCTTACATAACTTGCCTACATATTTATGAATTGCGTGAAATAATACTGAATAATAATGTTAGTTATTGTCTATTAATGTTAGTAATGTTGATTAATGTTAATTGTTGTCAATTAAGGATTAATAGTGTTGATTAATAAACGAACTATGGGTAACCTAAGTAGTAACTAATGACAATGATTAGTAATGCTTGATTGATTGTTAATAAATTTAAATAGTCAAGGCTAAGGGTTAAAATGTTAATGGTAATTATAATGTCAGTTAGGTCAATATTAACTGGATTCCTTAAATTAATTATGTGTTAAGAATGTTAATTAATGTTAATAAGACTATTCTTATCTTTAGTAATAATGTTAATTAGTTTAATTACAACTAAGGTATAATTAATATGAAACTAGGTGAATGAATTAAGTCTTAGTTAAAATGATTTAATTAATATAAATGTACATTGATAAATTTTAGGTATAATTAATTGTAATTGAGTAAATTAATACAGATATTAGTTATAATTTTGGAACTCAGATTAAAATGTTCACAATTAGGAATTTAGTGAATATGTAAATGCATGGATATTATATTATTATTATGATGGATATAATGAAATATGGAATTTATTATACATTAAAAGAGGTTCTGACAGATTTAATGTGGTGACAGGGTGGTGAAACCCCGTAAATAAATTATGTTGACTTTACATAGGGAATTAGCCCCAAGTATTTAAAGGATAATAATTATTAATTCAAATGGTAAGCAAATTAATTAATTAAATAATGAAGTGTTGAGTATTATTGAATTGATCATGTCTCGAGGGAGGAAAAAGGAAACAAGGACTGACATAGTGGTTAGAAAATTTATGATGAGGATAGGGTAGTAATGGAAGGACAAGAGTCGACAATGTAGGGGAATAAGAGGGAGAAGACATAGAAAATTGGGTGATCTTCTTCACCTTAGCATGATTTTGGAAATTTGAGCAGAGATATAGAAAATTTCATAGAGGAGGAAGAAGGGGGTTCTTGTTGGAGATTTTCAAAAGGGATAGAACTGGTTGGCTTGTACTCGGTTTGGGATCGGGGGTCCAAAGGGGTACCTTTGGAGCTGGGTGGTTGGAGAGACCTCGCCAGTTGGCAGGGTGGCATACCAGATTGTCTGGTTGGTTGATTTTCAAGGGTTTGGGAAGGCTTTTGATTGCATGGCTACAGTAGGGCATACAACAAGCAGAGCATACAACAGGGAAAAAGAGTAGCAACGGGGATCTACTATCTAATTAGAGGTACTTATCCTACATGTATATTGATCATTTCTAACTTTGTCAATAATCACTATTTCATGTTATAAATTATAAATTAAACTTGGAGTAAATCATTGCATATATATATATATATTTATGCTGTTACACCTGCACAAATAGTAAATGTTAGAACAACTAAATAGCACTTATGGATATTTCAACCTGTAAATGTAAATAGTATATTTATTTTACGGGTATGAAAGTTTAAACAAAATCTAGATAACAAAACATAATTTTGAGACAGTAGGTAAACAAAGAGAAAGTTAGAATTTTATTATAAACATGAGGTAAACTAGGACTTGGGTTCTACATATGGTATCAGAGCCATGGTTCCAAATCTGGAACCAGAGGGCTTACTACAACGAAAGGAGAACATGACAAGATGAACTAATTAAAAAAAAAATTGACTTCTGTACAAGTTTACTGGTTGCGGAAGTATTAGACATGCATGAAACATGGAGGAGAGTTAGAACTCTATATTTCTGATTAAAGCAATTACATTACTATTTACATGATCATATAAATATGGTTATATATAGAAACATGATATATATATATATATATATATATAGTTAAAAAAAAAGAGACGTACTTATGAAAAGGAGTATATCTATATAGATATATATAACCAAGATTTTATTTTTTTCCATATAACAAAAAAAATATTATATATCCTTTATATATAAAAAAAAAATTTATTTAATTTAGTATAAATTTAAATTAAAACAAAAAAAATATTATAAATAAAAATAAATTTCAAAAGCTAAACTATAACAAACTATATGTATATATTTTATTTATATATATGACATTTGAAACAAATTTTTTTATTATTATAAATTAAATTTAAAAATAAAATAAAAAACAATGTCCAGCTCTATGCCCATGGTGCCTCTCTACGCAGAAGGAAGGGTTGCGTCAGAGGTATAAGTGGCAGCCTCTCTGCACAGTAGGGGGAGCCTATGTGGAGGAGGCCACCGACCTGTGCGATTGAGGGAGGAGTTTGAACCTACAGGTATGGCTACACAAGTGAGGGCCATGGGCCTGCTCTAGATTGAGGGCCATGAGGTGTGTTTGCACGACCTGCATGGAGTGAGAATCGTGTAGAGGACAGGCCATGAGCTGCGGTTATGCAGTGAGGAGGCCACTGGCCTGCACGTGCGAAGGAGAGAAGGAAATGGCCTCTATGCACTGGAGGGAAGAGCCACAACGTCTGTGCACCTCTGCATGTAGGGGGAGGCCCACGACCACGACCACTTCTTGCACGGGAAGGGGAAACCGATGACCCAGTGGTTTTTGCGAGAGAAAATCCCAGTCTCTATGTGTAGAGAGGGAACTAGTACAAAATGAGAGATAAGTGACCACTAAGTGACCAAGCAACCAAAAAAATTGGTCACCACATCTTTTTCAAGGGATAAATGACCAAAATTGTGAAATTTTAAGTGAACTAACTAAAAATGACCAATTTGGTCATGAGATAAGAACTAAACTAAAAATGACCAAGATAAATGACCAATTTGGTCAAGAGATAAGAACTCAACTAAAAATGACCACATAACAATTGGTCATTTATGTGGTCATTTTTAGTTGTGTCATTCCGTCAATGGAAAATTATAATTTTGATAATGAATTTGTACAATTTACTAAATTTTAACATGGCAGATGGATTCGGAGACCCCCTTTTTATTTTAACACTGCAGATGGATTCGAAGACCCCCTTTTTATTTTAACACTGTAGATGGATTCGGAGACCTCCTTTTTAGGGTGTCTCTGAATCCATCTGCAGTGTTAAAATTTAGTAAATTGTAACATTAATAGTACACAACTTGGATTATTTTTCGATATATGTCTTCTAAGGGATCATTTCTTTGAGGCCATCCCGATACCTATTGTGTTAGATGATAGGAGAATCATTGAGATGCCCATTTAGGGGTTTCTCTACTAATTAGTGCCTTGGGTGTGGTGAGTTGATTTCTAGATAATACATTATGTCTTGCATATAGTTTATCAAGTGATAAATGAGTTCTTCTAGTACATGTGGTTGAGTCAAGTCTTAGATATTTGTCGTCTTTCCGTTTTGGAATTGCCATGTCTTGAAGTTAGTGTCACTCCGTTCAACTTGTTGTACTGGTTGTGTTCATATTTTGTTTCAACAAAACCATCGCCGTTTGACCATCTCGACAGTTTGTTAAAGTTTTGACATACACCAAATTAATATGTGGCTTGATTGTGGCCTTAAAAATAGATTATTATTATTATTACTTCCATAAAAAACAACAACATAAATATAAATATTTCCATAAACAAATTCATAAAATTTTAAAAATTTAATTTTTTAAATAATTTTTTACTATGAAAAACACAAGAAATGATTCCTATGCGCTATTAAGTCCCATCATAATTTTTTAGCCAAATTAAAAACTTCAAATCATCAAATTTAAAAATTCACAAAACTATTTATATTTTTCAAAATAATAATACGTTCAATATAAACATTAATAAATGTTTCATCAAAATAATTGCACCCAGTGAAACGAGGTGCTCTACAGCCCAGTATGGGGGAGATGTTTGCTGTTGTTAGGAACCCATGTTTTTACTTTGTTAGTATGTTGTTGTTGGACGCATATGCTTTGTAAGTCGTCCCATAGTATTTGTTGATCAATAGTTTGTGTTATTGTTGTTGGCGCATATGCTTTGTAAGTCGCCCGTAGTATTGTTGATCCATAGTTTGTAACGGCCCATGGTTTCGACCCATAGTATTGGCGCCTAGAATTAGTATATAAGTGTGTGTTGAGACCTATGAAGGCACCATGAAGTTATTTGTATTGAGCTTGCTCATAGGAGGTTGCCCCCTCGAAGTGGCCTGTGATCAATATAAAAGTGATTCTGAGTTCTGTCATTTCTGCTATTTCGCATAATCGTATTAATTAATTGTTGCAGGTGCCTCACATCTGGTATCAGAGCACTTTCTTGGGCTTGCTGAGTGAAATTTCTGCCAAAATTTTTTTTCACATCTGTTGCAGGTTCGGATTTGGGAATAATCCCTATCCGCTTAACTATGGGAAGTACTTGGGCATAAGCCCTAAAACTCATTGTGAGGAGTACCACAGGAACCCCGAAGTAGCTGGCCCATTGAGAGGACCTACCAGCGAAAAGGGCAACAGCCCCTACATGATTGACTAGTTCCCACTCGTGAGGTAAACCAAGAGCTGTCGTTGTGGCAAAGCGGTTATCAGTTTTACCTGAGCCATGGAGTGAGGGGTACTGCCCCAATACGCAAGCTGTCAGACAGCATTGGTGGCCGAGTGAAACCCTTGAACTGTTAGGAAGCCGCACATACCTGGGGTCCATATCTAATTTCAGCTGAACTGCCGTCGATCGTTGTTGCGCCGTTTTACATCCAGTCGTTCAGATCCATTTTTCAAGCCCTTCTAGAGCTAGCCATTTTCAATCCATTTGGCGCCGTTTCAGATCCCTTTCAAGCCGTAGCCGCTCCAGTCTGAAAAGAAAAAAAAAAAGTAAGTTATAAAATTCAATTTTTTCTCCATATCTCCCTTGTTTTCACTCTGTTTTCCTTGAAATTTTTGGGGAACCACTGTCACCCCATTCTGCATATTTCATTCCTGAGGACCCTATCCAAAATTCCCCTTCCCAAAGCCCGTAATCCCACATTTGTCTATTTTTAGGGTTTGTCATAACTTCCTCAGATTTCACCCAATCACCCTCAAATTTTACCACAAAGTTCATTTCTGAATTCTGCTTCTTTATTCCCCTCTGCCAAATTTTCCCATTCTTTCACCCCACTTCTGGAATCCTCATTTTTGTTTCCCTCTCTATTCAACAGTGTCCAAAACCTAGTCAAACCCCAATTACCCTTCAGATTTTTTCCCTAGTCCAGATTTTCCCTTACTGAAGTAGTTTCTGTTTTTGTTTTCCTACCCAGTCAACCAAAAAAAAAAAAAAAACTCCTGGTTATGGTTGTCACCCGTGCAGGAGCAAAAACCATGGAGGAAGCACTTGCAGCCATCCAAGCCAAACTCCAGGATCTAGATGAAAAATTTCTCGGCCTCCATCTTGAACATTCAGCTATGAACAACAAACGGAAGTCTGAGTCTTCATTAGACAATGGGTTCTCCTCTTCCAACAATTTCCTTGGTTCGAAGCTTGATTTTCCTCGCTTCAATGGTACTAATCCAACTTGATGGATCTATCGTGCAAAACAGTATTTCAGTCTGCATAATACTTTTGATGTCAACAAAGTTCCGCTAGCATCCTTTCACTTGGAACAGGAAGCTCTTCAATGGTACCGTTGGTACATCAAGGCTCATCCAAAGCCCAAATGGCCAGACTTTTGCCAGCTCCTTTTGCAACGATTTGGTCCTAGTGCTTTTGATGACTTCACAGGAACCCTCACTAAACTTCGCCAAATTGGCACCGTGAGAGAGTATCAAACCGAATTTGAGAATCTAGCCAACCACACCGAAGGATTGTCTGATGACTTTTACCGGAGTTGTTTTATCAGTGGTCTAAAGGATGCCATCCGCTTTGAGGTCAAAATGTTATGTCCCAACATAATGATGGAATCCCTAGGGTTGGCTAAGTTGGCAGAAGACAAGATTGCATCCCAACAACTCTCCAAGCCCACTTTTGTTCCCTTCCGAAATATGGGTTCTCAGCGACCACCTATACTACAGGCTCCTCGACCGACTCCTATCAAGCGTTTGTCTGAAACAGAGATGCAAGCATGCAGAGAAAAGGGGATTTGCTATAATTGTGATGAGAAATTCACTCGCGGACATAGATGTGTTCAACAAAAGCTCTATCTCTTGGATATGGAGTCTCCGCCTGCCTCTGAAATTGGTGACGAAGATCCAGAAACACTGGATGCTCTGGTCGACATTCAGGAACCGCCTATTGACCCTCTGTTTCAGGATGACCAAGCAGAGATATCTCTCCATGCTTTAGCTAGAATCACCACCCCCCAAACAATGCGGGTCAGGGGTTACTTCAAGAAGCTTCCTCTTACAATACTCATTGATTCTGGTAGCACTCATAATTTCATTGACCCTCGGATCGCCAAACAAGCTAATTGTTTTATCCATCCTTGCTCCAACTTTGAATTCATGGTTGCCAATGGGGGCACCTTACCTTGCAAAGGGAAGTGTCGAAATGTGCGTATCTCTATGGGAGATTATACCTTGCGATCTGACATGTTTGCCTTGCCCTTAGGCGGATGTGATGTGGTTTTGGGCACTCAATGGTTACGCACACTTGGCCCTATCTTATGGGATTTTGCTGAACTTTGGATGCAGTCTTCCCTCAATGGACAAAAACACACATTGACAGGATTACAACCAGGTTCTCTCAGCATCATCAGTTCACATCGCATGGAAAAACTCCTCAAGAAGAATTCACATGGTGTCATCGCTCAGATCCATTCCATCCAGATGCAACCATCAACGGTCTCCACTACTCCGTTGGATCTACAACAAATTCTGGATCGATATACAAGTGTCTTTGCTGAACCAGTGGGATTGCCACCTTGCAGGCCAAAAGACCATCGTATTCAGCTCCTTCCTGGCAGCATTCCTCCCAACATCAGGCCCTATTGCTACCCATTTCACCAAAAAACAGAGATTGAAATGCTCATTCGGGACTTATTGAAGCAAGGTATTATTCACCCAAGCACTAGTTCCTTTTCTTCTCCAGTTATTCTTGTCCGCAAAAAAGATGGGTCATGCGCCTATGCATTGACTTCTGAGAACTTAATCACCTCACCATAAAGGATAAGTTTCCAATTCCTGTTGTTGATGAGCTTCTTGATGAGCTTCATGGGGCTCACTTTTTCTCCAAGTTGGATCTTCGTTCTGGGTATCATCAAATCCGGGTTCATGAGGATGATATTCCTAAAACAGCTTTCCGCACACATGATGGCCATTATGAGTTTTTGGTCATGCCCTTTGGCCTCACTAATGCTCCTTCCACATTCCAGGCCTTAATGAATAAAATATTTCGACCCTACTTGCGTAAATTCATTCTGGTATTCTTTGATGATATCCTCATCTACAGTAAAACATGGGATGAACATCTCCAGCATCTGGATCTTGTCATGCAACTTTTCTCTGACCATCATCTCCATGCCAAGCAGTCTAAATGTGTTTTTGGATAGAAGGAAGTTGAGTATCTTGGGCACATTATCTTAGCACAAGGGGTTCACGTGGATCCTACCAAAATCGATGCCATGAACAATTGGCCGCATCCTCAGACACTCAAGAGCCTTCGTGGTTTTTTGGGGTTGACTAGCTACTACCGCAAGTTTGTCAAGGATTATGGGAAGAATGTAGCTCCATTAACTGCTCTATTGAAAAATGATGCTTTTACATGGACACCTGCTGCTCAGTGTGCATTTGACAAGCTAAAACAAGCTATGTGTACTACACCTATGCTAGCTATGCCCTATTTTTCCAAGCCCTTCACTATTGAGAGTGATGCTTGCGGAAATGGACTTGGTGTTGTTCTCCTTCAAGATGAACACCCCATTGCGTTCACCAGCAAAGCCCTTTCAGGTAATAATTTAGCTGCCTCTACCTATGAGAAGGAAATGATGGCTATTTTGCATGTAGTACAGAAGTGGCGCCCATACCTATTAGGGAATCATTTCTGCATCAAGATTGACCACCAGAGTCTGAAATATTTCTTGGACCAACATGTCTCCTCCCCGGCACAACAGAAATGGGTTAGCAAACTCATGGGTTATGACTATGAGATCACTTACAAGAAGGGTAAAGACAATATTGTGGCAGATGCTCTTTCTCGCACATTTGATGCCCAAGGTTCTCTTTCAGCTATTTCTATGCCTATTCCAAATTGGTTGCAATCTGTTCAACAGGGTTATGTCAATGACTCTTCCTTATCTCAAATCATCCAATGCTTGACCAACAACCCTTCTACTGTACCACATTACTCTTGGGATGATGCTTCTCTTCGATGCAAGGGTCGTCTGGTGCTTCCCCAGAGCACAGATCTTCAACAGGATGTCTTCTATGAACTCCATGCTTCTCCATCGGCAGGGCACTCTGGGTTCCTCAAAACCTATGAACGAGCACGACGTAACTTCTTTTGGTAGGGCATGAAAAGGACAATTCAATAGATGGTGGCCGAATGTGATACCTGCCAGCGCAATAAGGGTGAAACAACACTCCTTCTAGGATTGCTTGAACCCTTGCCCATACCTACACGGATTTGGACAGATATTTCTATGGATTTCATTGAAGGGTTCCCTAAATCTGGCGGGAAGACAATGATTCTCGTTGTGGTTGATTGCCTCTCCAAATATAGTCATTTTTGTGCTCTCAGCCATCCCTATACAGTCTCCTCAGTCGCTCAAATTTTTCTGGACCAAATCTTTCATCTTCATGGCATCCCTTCTTCCATTGTCTTGGATCGTGATGCGACTTTCACCAGTCATTTTTGGACAGAACTATTTCGCCACACTGGCACAAAACTTAAGATGAGTTCAGGGTATCACCCACAAACAGATGGTCAGACTGAAATTGTCAATAAATTCTTGGAAACTTATCTTTGTTGCTTCACCTCGGAACAACAACATCAGTGGGCAAAGTGGCTCCCTCTCGCTGAATGGTGGTACAATACCTCTTACCACACTGCCTCTAAAATGACCCCATATGAAGCAGTCTATGGTCAGGCACCTCCAGCTCTTCTCCCATACACCCCCACCAATTCACCAGTTCAAGAAGTTGACACGGTCCTTCGAAACCGTGATCAAATTCTTCGCATTTTGCGGGACAATCTTCACATGGCAAGAAATCGCATGAAGCAACAAGCTGATCAGCACCGTTCGGAGAGCACTTTTCAAGTCAGCGATATGGTTTTTCTTCGTCTCCATCCGTACAAACAATCCTCCTTGAAACTCAAAGGGCGTCATAAGCTCGCTCCAAAGTTCTATGGGCCATATCGGATTCTTCAGAAGATTAGGTCCCTTGCTTATAAATTGGAACTTCCTCCTTCTTCTCGCATTCATCCAGTCTTTCATGTCTCTTGTCTGAAGAAAGTTCTTGGCACCAACATCAGCAGACAAATGATTTTACCTGAACTGGATAATAAAGGATCCATCCTTTTGGAGCCAGAGGCCATCCTCAATTGGCACACGCGTCAGCTTCGCTCTCGCTCTATCACAGAGGTCTTAATTCAGTGGCACGGCATGCAACTAGAGGATGCTACATGGGAACCACTCCTTCAGATTCAACAACAATTTCCACATCTAAAGCTTTGAGGACAAAGCTTTTTTTAAGAGGGAGGGGTTGTTAGGAACCCATGTCTTTACTTTGTTAGTATGTTGTTGTTGGACGCATATGCTTTGTAAGTCGTCCCATAGTATTTGCTGATCAATAGTTTGTGTTATTGTTGTTGGCGCATATGCTTTGTAAGTCGCCCGTAGTATTGTTGATCCATAGTTTGTAATGGCCCATGGTTTCGACCCATAGTATTGGCACCTAGAATTAGGATATAAGTGTGTGTTGAGACCTATGAAGGCACCGTGAAGTTATTTGTATTGAGCTTGCTCATAGGAGGTTTCCCCCTCGAAGTGGCCTGTGATCAATATAAAAGTGATTCTGAGTTCTGTCATTTCTGCTATTTTGCATATTCGTATTAATTAATTGTTGCAGGTGCCTCACATCTGTAACATTTGTAACAAAATAACAAAATAACATTTGTAACAAAATAATTAAAAAAATTCATATTTTCTTATAAAATAAAAAATTATGGAAAGTATTTTAAAAAAAAATCCATGTTGGTTCATCAAATAAAATATTATGAAAAGTAATTAAAAAATAGATGTTCGTTTATAAAATAAAAACTTAAAACTTAAACCCGGATCTATCAATCAAGAGAGATCAAATTTCTTGAGTTTAAATTTAAAAAAAGAAATACACCTCAAGAAATTGGATCCCTCTGGATGCTTGATAGATACGGGTTTAAAATGGATCTATGCTAGTAATATGTTCAATATAAACATTAAGAAATCTTTCAGCGAAGGGATAGAAAAATAAGAATTCAAGCTGGTTTGATTTGCCTACCTAGAATAAAATGAAGGAAATCAAGATTGTCTTTAATTGCTTCAAGAGTTAACCTTCTCCATTGTAATTAAGACTCGGAAGAATTTACCTTCTCCATTGTAATTAAAACTCGAAAATCATGCATTCTCTATAATGGTTAGACATGGAAACTTGGAAGTCAAACAAACATATTAAATTAATTATATTTAAATCATTTTGGAATATTTGACACTATCTCACTCTATTAATGAATGTCCCTCCAAAATTTCAAACCCAACTTAGAAAGCGATTAATAGAGAGAGAGAAAGCAGCATCGAAGGTTAAAAGTCAGGAGTTCGATTCCACAGATCGTTGAGCCCCCTGTTCGTTCCGCAACGTTGAGAGAATTTCAATTGGAATTGGCTCCATTACAAGTGAATCTGCAAATTTACCCTTATATTTGCGGTTGTTTTTGTATAATAATTATTTTTTTCAACAGGTCGATGATTTTAGGATTATGTCTCTATGAAATCTGCTAATTATTTCTGGAATAAAAGAAGATCCATTAAAATTTTGGAGGCCCTTGTTCTATTTGCTTTGGTTTTTAGGGTTTCAAGAATTTAAGTGTTACAGGTTGCTTTAGTGATATAAATTAGGGCTTAGGGCCTACCTTCAATGCTTTGATAAATTAGGGCTTAGGGCCTACCAATTAAGCCTTGTTATATTCTGTGCTATTGAGGTTATTTTTATTTTTGTCTGGTTTCTTTATTTGATAGTTTTAGGGGTTTTAACACTCGTATTTGGCACAAAGCTCTTGTTCTACGACATATTTTATGCATCATGTAAATTATTAGCTGATCAGCTTATTGCATGGCTAGTTGTACCTTTGTTAGCTCGATCTCTAGCTCCAAAGATGTAGGAATCAATTCACAGATATTTACAGTAAACAACAACCCTTGCACTACCGAATTTACTATCTAGATGGATAGGCCCGCTCTCTTTATCATCTATATATGCTGCCCTTTATTTCTGAATTTACCATGTTGCGCATATTGTACACCCTTCTACATACCTCTACACACTCCCAACAACATCCTACACTATTCTACGATCTCCTATGACCCTGATTTTACCTGTAGCTTATAAATCGAAGTCTCCTAGAGCTATCTACAAAAGTCTTCTCCATGACAACATGACAATAGAAAAGTTGCATAGTAGTCTTAGATATTCTCCCTTGAAATCTAAACTGTAAACCGAGGAGCACAAGGTATAGTCTACACAAAAAAGCATACAAAAGTAGACCAAGCTTTGTGATCATAGGGATTGAGAAGACATTGATGGTGAGGTACACAAGAGATCGAATAAACAACCAAAAGAAAAACAGTTCAATTGTACATAAGCTACAACTTATTACATATTCGCCATTGTGTTCAGCCAATCTCCCTTCTAATTTAGTGCCCCATCCAACACTTTTTATTTCAAATTAGATTGCTAAGGTTCTCGCGCAAACCCAAAATAAACTTCATCCTCCTAGCCCTTTACTATTAGTATTTTCATTTTAGATATTAGTTACAGAAACCACTACTTGGCGGAGGCTGGGCTGGTGTTAAAATCCCTTTGAGTAGGTAGCATAAATTAGCTATTAAAATGGCACAACCCTAAAAATGGCTGCTGGATTCTAGCCATATTACTACCTACGGCTATGGTATGCTACCTCGGGGTTAAAGCAAAGGTAAGGGTATACAGCTACAACTCCATCACGGTTCAAACCTTGAAGATGCCCTACCTCAGCTCAACTTAGGTCAATTACATAAATTGTCAACTGCTCGAACCACACTTCGATTTTGGTGTCTACACCCACCCTGTAATCAAACCGAAAAACAAATCTTACTTTTTCTCTTCGTTGCCATGCCACTCCCTCATATACGATCTCAAGCATATAATATCATGTTGTTGCTTTTGGAAAATCACGTGACATTGGACACACTATTTGGCCATGTGAGAGCATTGACGTGTAAAGTTGTTTTTTAGTTCAAAGTTGAGTTCATATATGAAAGCCTCGATCATTGATTTACACTTTGGTTTTTGGAGTATTCCAATTTTTCTAAGTAATAATTTTGACAATATAATTTATTTGATTTTTTTAATATTTCAAACACATCTAGCCCTTGTCCAACCGGTTCCTCAAGCAACTGGCTTAGTCGTAATACTTAGCAGTTGATCATCAAGAAAATGACTACTTAGTCGTTGTTATAATCTAGCCATGGTATCACAACACATTATAGCATTACGTTTTCAACTAGCTTGTGTACCTTATTTTCTCTTTGCAATTTTTTTTCCCCAAATTCGATATATAAACTTATGCACCCATTTTGTTTTATTTGGGACATTAGGTAGTCATTTGACTATTAATTAAAATAATATGGACATAGCTTTAATACAAAAGTGTTGACCGCACACAGTCTCCACAAACACAAACCACAAACCATCCAAGAAAGAAGTTACCATCAACATAAAAAAATAGAAACTACCAATTTTGGGAATAACATGGGGAATTTACAGGTAGTATGGAGTTCAATGGATATTTGGTAAAATATGGATACAATACAATAAGGCGCTACCATATCTGTATTATGAAAATCCCAAAATAAACCCAAATACTACTAAAAAATTCCCAAACTAAATGATTAAAAGACTCGAGTAAGGATAATTTTTTTCCTTGATATTTGCCTTTCAAAAACCCATATTTATCAGAACCCTCGTCATTACTACAGAATGTAAAACACCAAAAACTGCCACAGTTTGGTAGGAAAACTTTCCAGTCAAAGCTGATTTTTTTTTACCACATTCTAGGCACTAATGCTGAGAATTAATTTGCAAGTGACTGAAACTCTGAGGATGGAGCAGACATAAATCTGTTAGATTATCCTCAGGCTCTCTATCAAGTTCTGTAGATCTGTTAGCTTATCCTCAGGCTCTTTATCAAGTTATGTTATTTTCTTATGGATGCCTTGAGAGAAAAAGGTGCAAAAATGAAAACGATTTTGGTAGTTTGCATGGCCAACAAGCCCACACTTGGAGCTCAACATGGTAAGCAATTTGGGATTTCCTTTTGCACTGAAGCATAGGAACTTGGTGTTAATTACACATCAATTAATTTGCAGTAGGATTTATATACTAAGAAAGAGTGATCGATGATCCATCATTCTAATAAAACCATCACAACGATGATCAAATTTGAAATAGGCTTTGGATAGGAATGCGCTTAAGGTATATATTGATCACAAGCCAAGGGAATGATGCATGATACAAGCCAAAAATTCAGAATGTGTCAAGAGGAATTTAGAACACTGCCCTTCCCCTTTGAGCTGGTCTAGTGCTAGAAAATGATTAGGCCTTCAAGGGTAAATCCCATGGAAATGGAAATACATTAAATTGTGTGACTATGTGCCCATTAATTAATTCACTACCAAATGAACTGAATTCACAGCTCAAAAATGGTCAGGGCTTCAAAGGTAATTCCATGGAAATGGAGATTAAGATGTATTAAATTGTGTGACTGTGTACCCATTAATTAAATCACTACCAAATAAACGGAAATCAATCAACAGGATCCAGATCCTGGACTTTCTTATGTGGGTGAGCCTCAGGAAAAGGAATTATCTGGGTGAGTTGCAGGAAAGGAAGTGAGCTAAATGCTCTATGATTTGCATTTTTGCTAAAATCTACAATGACATTTTTGTTAAAATCTAGATTTTCATGGTTCAAACTTCAAATTACAATTTTGATGGTAAAATTTGATTCACTACACTCAATTATCTCTGAGCATTTTGATTATGCAATTCCAATAACCTAAAACTATAATTCCAACCAAACCATTTCAACCAAATTTTAACTGAAAAATCATTACAAAAATGAACTGAAAAAATCATCAGAAAATAAATACAAATAATTTACTTAAGAAAATGGAAAATCCTTATGCTTAAGAAAATGGGAAATCCTTATGCAACAAATAGACAAACAGACTCACATTGCTCTCCCATAATAGTCAAGGGAGAAACGGTTAGAGGAGAGATCCAATGGTGATTGGGGTTTGGCGAGTCTAGGAAATTGCACTCTGATAGTCTGTTCTAAATGAGCCAGCATTTATATATTGAGCTAGAGGAGGGGACACTGCATGTGTTAGGTGTTCATCGAATAGGGAGGGGGCAAGGGAGTGCAATTCGTACTCAGCACAAAGTCCACCACCCTACATTAATGTGCATCGACCTGCTCTAGCAATATCTTTAAGACTTTGTCAGAGGTATATTAGATATGTATAGTGCCATCCATCCAACATTTGTACGTCTCATAAATCATGCAAAGGGAGGCCCAAAATTCCATTTAAAAACCTATAAATGTCTGGTTAATTGTCAGATCGCAATTTCAAAGAATTTAATTGTTTTTTCTTGATTGATTGCACCTTTTGAAGCATAAATTCTTAATTACAAGTGATTTTCCAAGAGATAATACTGGCTATGTAATGTGTTTCTGGGCTGGGTGAATTTATTTGTTTTTTCTTGATTGATTGTGCGTTCTTAAGCTTAAATTCTTAAATACAAGTGATTTTCCAAGAGATAATACTCACTGTGTAATGTGTTTCTAGGCTGGGTTATGGGCCGTGACTAGACAATTATATCTTTTCTTTTTCTTCTATGTTTCACCTCCAGAGTCCAGGCTCCAAATGTAATAAATTCAAGTACTCAGAAATTCTGTTTATACTCTAGCTTGCAACCAGATTTTAATAGTGAGTAGTAGCGCGCAGCCACACTATGTCATGAATCATGATGCTTGTAGGGTGTAGCTTTAATTCTCCTATGAAGACTTGTAGAACATTTGAGTTATTATTTTAGCTCATTAACATTTGTTTACACTTTTTTCCCTCAAGCTTTTGTGGATTTGGCAGTATAACACTTTTGACAATTCTTACTTTTCTGTGGGGTGTACTTTTACATATTTTCATCTAATGGGGGCTACATGAGAGGCTAATGAAGTTGCTAAGTGTTTCTGTAGTAGAAATCCAACAGTTCGGCAACAGATAATACTGGGCTTTAATAATGTTCATACACAATATAAAATTATTTTTACTGTTAAATTAACAAACAAAAAATCTTAAAAGTGAACACTATTTTGTGTTTCCCTCTATTCTGCTGGTCTTTTCCTAGACCCCCAAATTCCATCAAAATGATTATTTTATGTTCTTGTTAGTTTTCATTTCATTCACCTCGTGCATCCTCCTAACGAAGCACAAATCTCTATAACATTCTCAGTAATTTTCTTACAAACTATCTCTATATAGTCAAATTATTCTCATTAATTCTAGGCATGCTCATCAAAACTGAAACTATCTAAACATTGTACACAAAATTAATATTTTCAAACTAAGTACAAACATTAGAAGTGAACATTACTCAAAATTACTATTTTCAGTGCACTCGACACAACATCTTTTCTTTCGTGACAATGGGTGATTGCAATATTATAGATTTGGAGCAAGGATGGAATCATGTGGGCAATGGTATTGCAAAGTTAAAGAACATATTGGAAGGGGTGCAAAGAAGCCATTCGATTCAGATCAACATTCATTGATTTATATGTATCCTTTGGAAAAAATCTCTATACCCTCTTTAGCTTATTCTTTGTTGTAATCCCAATATTTAAATCTTTAAACTTCTAACTTTCTAGACTGAGTGAGCCTTAACTTCTATTACAGAACTATCTACAATTTGTGCTCACACATATATCCATATGACTACTCACAATAACTCTATATGATAGATACAAATCGGCTTTTAGGGAATACATTAAGTCATTGGTAAGTGAATTGTATTTATGTGCTTATGTTAATATGAATTTACTAGCAATATTCAATTTGTTTATTCTCTGTGCTTCTTTACAGTCCAAACCCGATAATGTAGTGAATTAAAGTATTATCTTTGAAGTTCAACTATACACATAAAGTTTCAATTAGCATGATCATTAGGTAGCTCAGATGTAGGCTAAAACATGGTCATTACACTGAATCTCTGTTTTCAATATACTTTACGTGCTTCCCATGCTATTCAGCCAAACTTTGTGCAGCTTCACTGTCAATGAAATGAAAATTCATATTAGTGATCATACTTCAACTAATTTTTCAAGTAGCTTGAATGTAGATGGGTGGAAAGTATGGAATATAGCACTATTGATTCACAGGATGATGTAGTGCATCCAATATTTTGGCTGCTTGTTTTGTAAAGTCCGAAAATAAGCTCTTTCCTTTTTGCAGCATCTTGGAATACTTGACCACTTCGAAAGATTTTTTTAAAACAATATTTGGTATACAAAGTTGGGAATTTGATTAGATACATCACCATGGTTTAATATAGCATTGCAATATTTACAACAATAATTGTTGAGTTATAGGGGCTGCCATCATCATCAAACATGATACATGCAAGAAAATGTGAGGACCACTGAGAGAAAAATATGTGGAGAAGAAAAACACACACATGTCCAAAAATATGGAAGAAAACAAACAACCAAATGATACATAACTGAGCACAAGTTAGAAGAGGAGGTAGAATGTGATGACCATTAAGAGAAAAATATGTGGAGAAGAAAATCACACACCTGTCCAAAAATATAGAAGAAAACAAACATCCAAATGATACATAACTGAGCGCAAGTCGGAAGAGGAGGTAGAGGTAGATTTGAATAAAAGGGCACATTAAGAAGAAATACGAATGAAGAACAGTACAAGAGAATAACAACATTAGGACAAAGGCTAGGATGCAAGGAGCATAAAGCAAGGAATGGTTGTACACAGTCCAGTGTTGAAGAATAGCCCCCGTTGAAAGTCGCATTGAAGCCTTCAACATAAAATGTCCATGAATCAAGATCTATGTAACAGTTTGTTGATAACAAATTTTATATGATGAAAACTGAAAGTTGATGTTATGTTTGATCATTTGATTGATGTTATTCATTACAGTTTGTTGATCACAAATTTTATATGATGAAACAAGAAAAGTTGAAAGTTGATGTTATGTTGTCATCATCATTTGATGACAATATTATAATTACTAGATGATTGATGTTATATCAACATGTGTACTAAGTGGTCGATTTTTTAATGATCATCATTAATCCAACAGTTACATCTATATTTTCATTTTTTTCTACAATCAATTTGACATTCTGGAAGTCTTTTTCAAATATAAAAATATATATTATATAAAAAACACTCCCAAAAGCTTTTGAAAATTATGCTCCTTGCTCCCGCTCCCATGCCCATGCTATCCGCTCTAATAACTTTATTTTAAAGAAATATTGAATTTGCATTGTGATTGAGGACACTGAGGGGCTTTAAGGGTGCTAGCTCAATGGTAGAGCACCTGCCTTATAGGTAGGAGGTTGGTGGTTCGATTCCACCGTGCCCTATTTATATTCTGAAACCACTAAAAAGAGATAAATGACTAAAAAAATGACCAAAATTTGTATATAAACGACCACCAATACAACATGAGAGATAAGTGACCAAAAAAATGACCAAAATATGCATATAAATGACCACTTTTGAGTTGACGATCGCTGGTAGAAAATTAGCGGTCATTTATCACGTGACAAAAAATCTGGTCATAAATTTGGTCATTAATTGTGATAATTAATGACCAAATATATGACCACAAGATAAGCTATAAATGAACAAGCTAAATATGACCACATTTTTGGTTGTGTAATATATGACCGCTAATTTGCTACCAGTGGTCACCAACTCAAAAGTGGTCATTTATATGTGGATTTTGGTCATTTTTTTGGTCACTTATCTCTCATTTTGTACCAGTGGGGGGATCTGCGTTGTGCAAATAAGGGAGATTTGTTGTTGTGCAATAAAGGGAGGCAGTCAATGTGAGCAAGGAGAGCCATGGCCTACATGGGGGAGAACCCAATAGGTCTATGCAATGGAAAAGGGAGTTGTGCCCTCTCTGAGCGGGGCTGGGCTCTCTCTAAGCTGGGATGCGCCCTCTCAAAAGGAAAGAATACCACTAAAATGAATACCACTAAGCTATAAACAAAGAAGACAAATCGCATTCGAAAGAGCAATCAATTGGCTGAGCATTAAATCGTATGATAGCCATAACAACCTACGGCTAGTAGCATAGATAGAAATCCTCTATGCAAATCTGAATAGGTGAATTATAATTGTCCAGGCAAAAGATTTGTTTTGAAAGGAAACATCAATATTTTAATAACCAACAAATACTCACAAACATGAAAATGCCAAACAAATTACGAAATAGCTGTAACCATGACCTCCTCCAGCTTGTGCCCAATGCTTCTACCATAGCACCTCAGATCCAGAACAAAAGATTATTTCCGTCTAAAACCATCGCATAGTGTTGCAGAGCTAAAATTATGAGGAAAAGGGAAGAAATGATCGGCAACCTTTGGGTTCGACCCTTTTAGGGTTTGATTCCTTGCATGGCCAGGGAGGATTCAGGTAAGCTGCATGGTAGTATTTAGGGATAAGGTAAATTGGTATAGGTTAGGATTTTATTTATTATTTTATTTAGTAAATTTAGTATTATTTTATTTAGTAAATTTAGTATTATTTAATTTAGTCGATAAATTAAATTGTTAAATGTTAAAATATATAAATTTGATAAATGTTTAATGTTAACTATATATATTCGATATATACAACAACCTTGATATATATTCAAAAATGTTAAATGTTTAATTATGTTATAAAATAAATTAATTAAAAGTTAGTTGTTGACGTTATTACTTAGTAATAATAATTGAATATAAAAAAAATGGGGGGTTTAATTAATTTAGTATGAATGTAAGGTAATATATATATATATATAATTATTCAATCATTTAATTAAATTAATTTATTAAGGTAAGATGACTAAAGTTAATTATTAAATTGCTTAGATACTATGTTAGTTAATAATGTTACGTGGTACGCTATATTAGGATTAGTTCCATGCGGGCTTGGGGGCAACTTGAGTTGTAAATTTAAACTAGGCCAAGTTAAGTGCGATAGAGCATTTCACGTTGAGGGATCGCGCCGAGAGTGACCCTGGCGGTGGGTGAATTCGTCGGTGACTACTGAAGGCAGAAAGACGACGCGACGCCACATGTAGCTAAGACATTGTGTCTTATACCCGTAGTTCACAACGCTGATTCCCACTAGGGAATGTAGTAGAGACCACATACCCTCACTCGGTCAGGCATTCAACTCAATATCAAGTAAAACCCGTTTACGGGTAAAGAAAGAAATAAAATTTTACACTCTAGTAGGTTTGAGTATGAGTTTAATAGTAACCTAGTTAAGATGTCGTCGTATGCTAATTATTGTATTATTCCATGTTACGGGGATAAACATGGTAAGGACACGACCAGGTCAGGGGCAAGGTCAGGCGACGACATTACCTGAGTCGAATGTACCGACACCATCTCTAGAGACCATCCTTATATTGCGCTCGCTGGAGGCAATAAACAAAACACTTCGAGGACTACAAAGATGAAGTGTTACCTCAGAAGTAGAAGTGGAGGCCCCTCCACGGAGGGAAGAAGTTCCCGAAGTAGAAGTGAACACGGTACCGAGACATCCGCATCAGGATATCACAATGGAGCTTTAGAAGATAAAGATTCCATAGTTTTCAGGGGGTTGAGTAGGGATACGAGTTGAATCTTGGTTGGAAGAGATGACCAGGTGCTTAACCTTATAGGAGTACACTTCCACGTCCAAGTCCAAGATCACCATATTTCAACTAAAGGGGGTCGCTTTAAATTGGTGGGAGAACCAAGAAAGGAAGTTGCACCTTACACTTGACATGGTTCCATGGGAACTATTTGTGGAAAAGTTCAAAGGGAAGTACTTACCTGCATCCTACTAGGAAGAACATGTAGGAGCTCTTCATGCCTTGGTACCAAGGAATCTGTCTGTGGAGGATTATGAAGAAATTTTCATGAATTAGTCAAGTATGTCCCTTACTTGGACATTAACGAATGTCAGGTTGAGCGCTTTGTTTATGGGCTCAATACAAAGATCAGGGCCCAAGTGCAGATGTGGAAATTGACTTCAGTTGCCGAAGTGGTTGATTACACTCGTTACACAAAGGAGATGCTGGGTACAAATCCCATTAGGTCATTCAACTCTCATGAATCAGGGTTTGTAGGGAAGGCCCCTCGAAGCTACCCTCAGGGAGGGTATGAGAGGCCACCTCCCTACGAAAATAGGTACACACCAAGGGTTGCAACGGTAGAAAGATTAGTCGCAACTAGGGTGATGCCCAAGTTAGCCACAAGAACTCACCAGAGTGTGAGGAATTTTAGAGGATCAGTCGGCAAGGGAAGGGGTCCCATGGGGAGGAACCACTCTCATAGGTATGAACATGTTATCTATGAGGAACCTGCAATAATTGATAAAATGCACAATATATGAGATCACAAAATATTTTATTGATCGTAGGCCACTTCGAGGGGGAAACCTCTTTTGAGCAAGCTCAATACAAATAACTTCACGGTACCTTCATTGGATTCAACACACACTTATATACTAAGTCTATGCCCAATACTATGGGTCAATACCATGGGACATATAATACTACGAGATGACTTACAAAGCATATACGTCCAATACTATGGGTTAATACCATGGGCTAATACAAACTATGGATCAACAAATACTACGGGATGACTTAAAAAGCATATGTGTCCAACAACAATATACTAACAAAGTAAAGAGAAGGGTTGACATGGGTTCCTAACATCCCCTCTCCCTTAGAAAAATCTTTGTCCTCAAAGATTTAGATGTGGAAATGGATGCGAAATCTGAAGGAGTGGTTCCCCTGTAGCATCCTTGGGTTGCATTCCGTGCCACTGAATTAATACCTCTATGATAGATTGAGAGAGAAGATGAAGCCTTTTGAGTATTAGGGAGGATTGCTTGGAAGGATGTAGACGAAGAAGAACCATATCAGTTGTGTGAAAGGTGTGTTCAGAATGGTGCTGATCAGCTTGTTGTTTCAGTCGAATTCTTTCCATGTGAAGATTGTCCTGCAGAATGAGAAGAATCTGATCGCGATTTCAAAGAATCGAGTGAATTTCCTAAACTGGAGAACTACTGAGGGTGTATGGAAGAAGGATTTCCAGTGCCTATCCATAGACTGCTTCATATGGTTTCATTTTAGATGTGGTATTGTACCACCGGAGCACTTCAAGGAAATCCATAGAAATAGTTGCCCAAATCTGTGTAGGGATGGGAAAGAGTTCGAGCAGTCCCGGAAGGAGTGTCGTTTCACCCTTGTTGACCTGGAAAGTATCACAGTCAGCCACCATCTGTTGAATTGTCATTTTCAATCTCTGCCAAAAGAAGTTACATTGTTCCCGGTCATACATTTTGAGGAACCTAGAGTGCCCTGGCATGGAGAAGCATGGAGGTCATAGAAGAGATAGCCCTGTTGAACAGATTGCAACCAATTTAGAACAAGTAGAGAAATAGCTGTAAGAGAAACTGGGTCATCAAATGTGCGAGAAGGAGCATCTTCCACTAGATTGTACTTACCCTTCTTGTAAGTGATCGCATAGGCATAACCCATGAGTTGGATAACCAATTTCAGGTGTGCTGGGGAGGAGACCCATTATTCCAGGAAATTTTCCATACTTTGGAGATCAATCTTGATGCAGAAATAAGTCCCTAATAGGTATGGCTTCCACTTCTGTACTGCATGGAAAATAGCCATCATTTCCTTCTAAGATGTAGATGTGGCTAAATTCTTACTGGAAAGGTCTCTTGAAGGCGGCAATCCCACTAGTTACACAAAGACACCTGCATATCTATCCAAGGAAGTAATGGAGACCGTTGATGGGTGCATTTGAATGGAATGGAGCTGAGCAATGACACCATGTGAATTATTCTTAAGGATCTTTTCCAGGCGATGTGAACTGATGATGCGAAGAGACCCTAGTTGTAAGCCCGTAAATTTGTGTTGTTTCCCATTGACTGAGAACTACATCCAAAGTTCAGCAAAATCCCATAAGAAGGGGCCAAGAGTGCATAACCATTGAACACCCAAAACCACATCACATCTTCCTAAGGACAAGGAAAACATGTCAGAGCACAGGGTATAATCTTCCAGAGAGATACGCACATTATGACACTTCCCTTTGCAAGGTAAGGTGCCCCCATTGGAAATCATGACTTCAAAGTTGGAGCAAGGATGGACAAAACAATCAGCTTGTTTGGCGATCCGATGGTCAATGAAATTATGAGTGCTACCAGAATCAATGAGTATTGTAAGAGGGATCTTCTTGAAGTAACCCCTCACCTGCATTGTTTGGGGGGTGGTGATTCTGGCTAAAGCATGGAGAGATATCTCTGGCTGGTCATCCTGAGATGGAGGGTTAATAGGTGGCTCCTGAATGTCGACCTGATCATCTATTGTATTTACAGCTTCTTCACCAATTTTAGAGGCAAGCGAAAAATACACATCCAAGAGATAGATCTTTTCTCAACACATCTATGTCCCCGAGTGAATTTATCATCACAATTATAAAATAATCCCTTTTTCTCTGCGTGCCCGCATCTTTGTTTCGGAAAAATGCTTGATAGGAGTTGGTCAAGGAGCTGGAGGGATGGGAGGTCGTTGAGAACCCATATTTCTGAAGGGAACAAAAGTGGGTTTGGAGCATTGTTGGGATGCAATCTTGTCTTCTACCAACTTAGCAAACCCAAGGGCTTCCATCATTGTGTTGGGACATAACATTTTGACCTCTGAGAAGATTTCATCCTTAAGACCACTGATAAAACAACTCCTGTAGAATTCATCAGACAATCCTTCTTTGTGATTGGCTAGTTTCTCAAATTCTATCTAATACTCTCACACAGTGCCAAATTGGCAAAGTTTAGTGAGTGCTCCTGTGAAGTCATCAAAAGCACTAGGACCAAATCGTTGCAAAAAAAGCTGGCAAAAATCTTGCCATTTTGGCTCTTCATGAACCTCGATGTACCAACGGTACCATTGAAGAGCTTCATATTCCAAATGAAAGGATGCAAGTGGGACTTTGTTGACATCAAAAGTATTATGCAGACTAAAATACTATTCTGCACGATAGATCCATCCAGTTGGATTAGTAACATTGTAGCAACAAAAATCAAGCTTCGGACCACGGAAATTGTTGGAAGAAGAGAACCCATTGTCTGATGAAGATTTAGATTGTCGTTTGTTGTTCATGGTTGAATGCTCAAGATGGAGGCCGAGAAATTTTTCATCCAGATATTGGATTTTGGTTTGGATGGCTGCAAGTGCTTCCTCCATGGTTTTTTCCCCTACGTGGGTGACAACCATAACCAGGAGTTTTTTTTTGAGTGGGTAGAAAAACAAAAATAGAAACTGTTTCAGTAGAGGAAATTTTGGATTTGGGAAAAAAACTCGGATGGATAATTTGGCTTTGACTTTGTTTTGGACACTTTCGGATGGACAGGGAAGCAAAAAATGGAGATTTCAGAAGCAGAGTGAAAGAATGAGAAAATTTTGCATAGAGGGACAAAGAAGCAGAAATAGGAAATGAACACTGTGGTAAAATTTGAAGGCGAGTGGGTGAAAATTGAAGTTATGGAAAACCTTAAAAATAGACAAATGTGGGATTTCTGGCTTTGGGAACTAGAATTTGGGATAGGGTCCTCAAAAATGAAATATGCATAATGGGACTGCAAGGGTGTCAGGGAAGTTTCTAGAGAAACGAAGTTAAAATAAGGGAGATATGCTGAAATGGATCAATAACGGTGTGGAAGGGATCGAAAAAAGAGGTCAAGAAGTTATTTGATGCCAAGATCATTGTTTCTTTGATATTTTCCGGGTGGGTGGCAAATTTGGTTCCTGTACAGAAGAAAAATGGAGAAATAAGATTATGTGTGGATTTTAGAAACTTGAATAAGGTATCTTTGAAAGATAATTATCCACTTCCCAAAATGGATCGCATCTTACAGAAAGTTGTGGGAGCAGAAAGAATTTCCATGTTGGATGGATTTTCAGGGTATAATCAAATCAAAGTGCATCCAGAAGATCGGGAGAAAACAACTTTTACTACTCCATGGGGAACATTCATGTATGCCAAAATGCCATTCTGATTGATGAATGCAAGGGCTACCTTTCAAAGGGCCATGGATATTGCTTTCGCGGAGGAAAAAGATAAGTTTGTGGTAGTTTATATGGACGATATAACTATATACTCAAAATGTGTTGCAGATCATATAAAACATCTGGAAAACGTTTTCTTCAAGTGTAGGAGGTTTGGTATCTCATTGAATCCAAAAAAGTCACATTTTGCTATGGAAGAGGGAAAATTGTTGGGACATATCATATAGAAAGATGGCATCAAAATTGATCCAAAAAGAGTATCACCTATTCAAAAGATTGGAATACTGAGAAGAAAAAAATAGATACAGTCTTTTATTGGTAGAGTAAATTTTTTGAGAAGATTTGTCCCCAACTTTGCAGAAATTCTGAGAAATATCTCTGAGATGTTAAGAAAAAATAATGAATTAATTGGACAACTGAAGCTAGACAATCTTTTGAAGATATTAAGAAATCCCTGATTGAAGCCCCATTTCTAATCAACCTTGATTTTTCTAAAGATTGTATTATCTTTTCATATGCATCACAACATACCTTGGATGGAGTCTTATTACAAAAAAATCAAGAAGGTATGGAACATCCAATTGCCTTTTTCAATAAAATTTTGAGAGATGGGGAACTAAAATACAATATTATGGAAAAAAAACCTTATGCATTGGTAAAGGCATTGAAGTATTTTCGAGTTTACATTCTACATTCCCACACTGTTGCATACGTTCCATCTACAACAGTAAAGGATATTCTCACTCAATCAGATGCTGAAGGGAAAAGAGCAAAGTGGATTGCATTGTTATTAGAATATGATTTGGATATAAATCCCATGAAGTTGATAAAAGGTCAAGGTTTAGCTAAGATGATGACCGAAACAAATTATGACTCCTTGGATATGAATTTCATTTCTGAACTTTCAACAGAAGTTGCTCCTGAATGTCAAGTAGTTGAAATTTTTTCTTTCTCTCCATGGTATGCAGACATTATATATGTTTTGCAAAATCTACAAGCACCTCCTGCGATGGACAAAACAAGATCAAGATCAGTGAATATGAAGGCATCAAAGTTTTGTATATTGAATGAATATCTATATTGGAAAGATCCAGGCAGAGTTCTGCTGAATTGTTTGTTAGAAAATGAAGCATAGCATATCATGATAGAATTTCACAAGGGAATGTGTGGAGGGTACCATTCATGGAAAGCTACAACAAACAAAATTCTCAGAGCTGGTTTCTATTGGGCTACCATTTTTTCAAATACATACAAGTAAATATCCAAGTGTCATGAATGCCAGATATTTGATGGAAAAAGAGAGCTTTTGCCTCTACCCTTAAAGCAAATTTCAGTGAAAGCACTGTTTCAACAATGGGGGTTGGATTTCATTGGTGAAATCAATCCAAATTCTTCAGGGAAACACAGGTGGATACTCACTGCAACAGACTATTTCACAAAATGGATCGAAGCCATCCCAACCAAAAATGCAAATGTAACCATTATTATGAATTTTCTGGAAGAAAACATTTTATCAAGATTCGGTTGTCCCAAAAGAATAGCTACAGACAATGCTCCGGCCTTTAAGTCGAAAAATATGATAAATTTCTGTCATAAGTACCATATTCATTCAAATAATTCCACTACATACTATCCTCAGGGAAATGGACTAGGAGAGTCCTCGAATAAGAGCCTGGTAAGAATTATCAAAAATTTGTTGGAGGAGAATAAAAGAGCGTGGCACACCAAGCTCAAGTATGCTTTGTGGGAAAATAGAATTAGTACAAAAAGAGCTATTGGTACTTCTCCTTTTTAGTTGGTCTATGGCACAGAAGTGATATTTGCAGTCTCCTTGGGGGTACCAGTTATGAAATTGTTGCAGGAAGTTGCAAAAGAGCCTAATAACATCCAAAGAAGGATTAACCAGATGATAGAAGTGCATGAACTGAGAGAAAAAGTCTATAACAGAACTCAAGTGCATTAGGAAAAAATGAAGAAATTTTTTTACAGGAAAATCAAGAAGAGGGATTTTCGGATAGATGACCTGGTTTTGAAATGGGATGATCGGAGAGAGGATAAACATGGTAAGTTTGAGAATTTGTGGAACGTTCCTTATATAATAGCAGGATTTCAGGGAGAAAATGAATTTATTCTTCAAGACCAGAATGGAGAATTTCTTGCAGGAGGACTAGTGAATGGGAGACATCTCAAGCATTATTTGTCTTAAAGATTCAAAAAGAGAAACTTTTGTACAGTGTAAATATAATTTTATTTTGAAGTATTTTCATATAAAAAAAATGACAGTTTTCAGAATTTCCCAATGGATCAGGCACCTATTCTACGCGGTTCTTTGCTACCTCACAGGGAGGATAGCATCCCCAATTGGAGCCAGTTATTAGCACTTATTTTTCATAACGTGAGAAATGATGTATGATGGAAAATGTTTCTTGCAGTGTCTTGAGAAAGAATAAAATTGTCTTTGATTTCATGGTTATGAGATAAAGTATGATTAAAGACTGTAAATAGAGGCACTAAGGAGAAAAACCAAAGAAATTTAAAAGAAAATGTGAAAAATTCGATCAAAATGATCAAAAGGAGGTTAAAAGACTATAGTCTGAAATAAAAATTTGAAAACATTATATATAGTACAGGATGCACTATTCATTGAGCGCGAGTATGAGATCTACGGTCCCTATTTGTTGTCGCATGGCCAAAGTGTGCGGAGAATAAAAAGTGTGAGTGGTTGCGAAAGGAAAAATTGGGAAACAGATGGCGACACCACAACACTCCACGAATGGGAAAAGTGGTATGCAAAACCACTTGGAAAGGATGCGATGCCGCTGAAGTGAAAGGGATATCACGAAAGCCATGTGGGTTGAAAGATTAAATATTTTGCAGGTCTCCACCATGGATGCGTAGTAGGGAAAAATCAATGGTCCAGGATGATTGATGCACCGAAGAGATGCAAGATAGATAGAAGATATAGGGGGTTGTGGAAAACTAAACCACCAGACAGGTGTCAGCACTATATTCCGTTGCAAGAGGGATAGGTGGTAATGGAAACCACTATAGAAAATCGCGACACTACTCAATAAAAAAGAATGCTAATGAATAGACGACAGAGATCAGAGCATAGAGGCTGATCCAACGGTGGATAGAGAAAGGATGTCAAGTCAATAAAAAGGGATCAGATCTAACGGTTGAGAACATTACACAAAAGGATCAATGAGTAAAAAAGTTAACAGTTGGAAAAGGTGACTGAACGATAAGGGAAAAAGGTTATATATATAAAGATGAGTACGTGAAGTTGACATTTGTTTCCCGGAGTTGTCGGAGTCAGGAGCTTCTGGACGTGTGGAATACGAAGAAGACGACAGGAAAGATCATTCTCAGAGCTTCTCGGTGATAGGTAGGACGTCATAACCACTGCTATCAGTAATTTGAGTCTATTTATAGTAAGAAAATGGATGAAGAACCAGTTCCTAGCGATGTTAGGGTTAAAATTGCTTTGGAAGATAGGGATTTTGATGTATTTGATACATAGGTTCGGCTTCCTATACCTAAAATTAAGAGAAGATTCTAGGATTTGCTTAAGGAAGGTCTAGATGTGCATAGAGTTTTTTAGTCGTCTTTCATCCTTTTTTGCCTTGACCAAATTATGCCCTTCCCTAAGTTTGTGTCTTGGTGTGTGTCTAATTGTTCCTAACCCCAACGAGTTATTATGAATTCCCAGAAGTCTAAGATTGTATGTTCCATAAATTCATCAGTGGTCAGTAGCTCTTTTGGAATCACTACATCCCAAGTACCTGAGTCCGAGATTTTTTCTGAAGAGTTTGTTATTGCTGCATATAGGAATTCTTCTTCTGAGAACTGACAAGCCTTTCTAACCATCTGTCTTAAAAATGACCTGGAAGTCGAGAATACCCCATATACTTTGGATATAAATTTCTTTAATGACAATACCCAATTGGTTATTTCTTTGATAGCTCAGATTTTAGGCTTGGATACATATATGTGGGTGACAGAATTTCAGTTGAGTTTATTATTCAAAATTAGCATCAGTTCAGCAGGAACTGATAATGATTTGGTGCCGTCCCTCAAATTCGAAGACTTTTTGGTAGAAAGAATTAATTCACAGTTGAGAAGTTTCTCCAATACATGACATTTTAGGTTTCAAGCACAATTAATGAAGATGGTTATGTTTAGTAGCATAGGATATTTACAATTCTCGCAAATACTCTACACAGATGCCTTAGAAGATAATGTGTTTAATTACATGAATTATATTATGTCTGCGATATATAAAGTGATTTTTGGAGAAGAATTACCAAGGGTTTTACCTGAAATGGAGTCTTTGATGCAATTGAAAGATGAAGTAGCAGTAGGTGATTGGTTTTTATTGAAGGATTTCATAGTGATTAGATTATATGGTTTTGTACATGAACCTTATATATTTTCTGCCTTCTTAACTCTGATAATTTTCGCTCTTGAATTCGTCAGATAGAAATTGACTTTAGAAGATGAACTTTTCTTAAAATTTTAGAAGGCTTCTGATTTAAAATACCCATGGAAAGTAGGTCCGTTCATTATAAAAAGCAAAGATGATCTTTCAGATGTACAAAATTTATTGGAGAGTATGGAGTTTAACAAAGATGTACCAATTGAATATGACCCTTTACATATCATTTCTGAGAGACAAAGGAAAAATAATATGAATGCTTTTGAGCATAAAGAAACAAAAGGATTGCTAAAAGGACGGAATTTATTTCATTATGAACCTGAGGATGAGGAAATTATAATTTCACAAGTGGGAGATCTTATTTTGACAGAATTAACAATAGAAGCAGATTAGGTATCAGATACTTTAGAAATTGGAAGAAAAAGAGATTTACAGGAGATTATAGATGCAGATAGTGAAGGAGGAGATGAGGACAAAAGGCTTAAAGTGGAAACACAATACGAATTGGTTATTTCAGCAGACAGCAAAAAAGATGAGGAAGAAAATTTTCAGTTCTAGAAGTCCAGATACAAGAATATAAATTTCAAGAAGTTAAAGAGAGTCGTGATGTAAATAAATTCCAATCTAGGCTTGACTTGTATAAACATTATGGACAAAATAAGCAAGCATCTGCCCAAAAGCTTTATAATTTAATGCCAACAGTCAGGGATTTATCAAATTCAAAGACTTCTTTAATAACAAGCAGGGATATAAAAGAGAACGCTTTAAACTTGGTAGTATCGGCAGAAGATAAAATGAGTGAGATAAAGGTCAATTTGAAGAAAATACCAGTACCCAACAAGATCCAATTGCATAAGCAAATTGGAGAGGTGATATATGAATATTTCGTAGAAGCAACATTGAAAGTTGCTAAAATGGAACGTGTTGTAAATAAAATGGAAGGTCAATTGAAGCAAGAAGACTAGAGAATAAATATTACCAACAAAAAGTCAAAAAATTACAATTTGACTTAGTCGCAAGCGATGGTGGATGCAAAGCAAGCAAACAATTGTTGATAGAAAAAGATAATTTGATTCAAGTGTTACAAAAGAGGATAAAGATTCCAAATACTCAACTGATCCAAGCTCCAGAAGAAACAAAGCTAGAGCTAGAAAAAGAAGCTTTGTCTAAGGAATTCAATGATAGCAAAGCATAATTATTGAAATTTGCTGAAAGAGAAGTTAGCTGGGAAAAAGAAAAAATAAGCTTGAGAAATTAGATTGATGATTTGAAAAATAAATTGTCAAATTTGAGCCAATAGCAAATAGGTATAAGTCAGAATGAAGATGAAAATGATGCTGATAGCCTTTTACAGGCTATGTCCCAGATTAGTTTAAAAGATGTTGAGATTAAAGACTTAAGAGAAGAAGCTCAAAGATTGAAGGAAGAGAGTGAGAAAAAAGACGCAGAAACAAAATCCTTACAAGACAAATATAAGGAATTGATTGAAACTAACAAAAAGTTGGCACATCAAGTGACAGGGCAAGCAGCTATGCAAGGATGTAAGCACATGGTATGGGACTTAATCATTAAAGAGGTTGAAAATTTCAGACCATATTTGGATTTTATGAGAATAAAGGAAAGAGTAATTAAAGATGCTTTTACAAGTTGTATTGCAATAAGAGAAAATCTGAACAGGAAGCGCAAGGAGATAGCGCAGAATGCAATCACCTTTCTAAATAGTTTAACAGAAGAAGATATAAAGGCCTCAAGTATCAAGAATAGGATTACGGCCATTATAGCAGCAAGAAGAATTTTAGGAAAGCATGCACACGTCGAGAATGTGGAAGCCAAAGCTGGAGCAATGAGAAGGCAAGTAACAGGGTTCAAAAAACAGTTTGAAAGATTGATCGAGAAAGGATTACCTGCATTCTGGGATGAAAATCGAGAGTTAATTTCCCAAGATGAATATAAAAAATTATTATTCAACATAAGAATGGATCATGAGAAGTTTCAACATCTAAATCATCTACTTATAGGGAAAATTCTAATGGAGAAGATTGCAGAAGATTTTGAAATTCTAAATAAGTTAGTTTCAACTGGCGAAAGACTTCCACAAATTTCATTTGCAGATCATGTTGAGATGAGAGTCATGGTGAAAGAAATGGCGAGCTACGATCTTCCCAACTTTCGAATAGTGGACAAGTGTGGAGAGATACGGGAAAATGAAATACACAATTCGTTCTTAAAAGCAGCTTTTGGATCCTATGTCAAATGAAGACTCAAAAATATTTTCATTTAAAAGAAATTTGTAATATTTTTATGGCTTTGATTCAAAATACATTTGGCAAGTTCAGTTAAGTTATTTCAAGTTTTTAGTTAAAAGAAGCAGTTAGGTTTTGCTTCAAGAAAGTTTTGTATAAAAGACAATGATAGTCATTTTTGAAAGGGTTGGAAACTTTTTGAGAGACAAGAACTCTTGTATTGAGTTAATATTTTTTATATAAAAAGCCACACAGGAAATAACACTTTTTACAAAATCGGAGATTCATGTGCTGATCATTATTTCAGTCTCTATTTCTCTCTTCTTATATGTGCATGTTTATTTTCTTCATTATACTTCCATTATGTTATGTCTTCTATGCTCAGATGAACGTTGAAGTAAATTGAGATTCATATGTTTATGCCTTGATTTATCGCGTCTGTATATCCATTTCTTTCTGTAAAGTTGATAGTGGATTCATCTAAGATCTGGTGCCCATTATTGATGGACTGTCTTTCTTTCTTTCTAAATCACCTGCAAAAAGCTTTGATCATAATATGACATCTACCTTGCCTCTGTGAAAATATTTATTGTTGTTTATCTGTTGGTGCAATAACTCCTAAGTTTGACTCCATGCCCAATGTTTCTTGTTTACGTTTCAACCAAGTATTCATTTTAAAAAATTAGTCATTTTTCATATATCCTTAGACATTCACATATTTTTGAGAGAGCCCTCTCCAATAGGGAAAAGGATAATTTCCCTCCTAAAGATTGGTTTGAAAGAGTTACCTTAGGTTTATCCATCCACAACCAAACTGTAAAATCTAAGGGATAACACCCTCACTCCACGGCTCAGGTAAAACTGATAACCGCTTTGCCACAAATGACAGCTCTTGGTTTGCCTCATAGATGGGAACTAGTCAATCAGGTAGGGGTCATTTCCCTTTTTGCTGGCAGGTCCTCTCAATGGGCCAGCTACTTTGGGGTTCCTATGGTACTCTTCACAATCATTTTTAGGGCTTAAGCCCAAGTACTTCCCATAGTTAAGCGGATAGGGATTATTCCAAGATCCGAACCTACAACAGATGCTAAAAAAAAAAAATTGGCATAAATTTGACCCAACGAGCTCAAGAAAGTGCTCTGATACCAGATGTGAGGAACCTACAACAATTAATTGATAAAATGCACAATATATGAGATCACAAAATATTTTATTGATCGCATGCCACTTTGAGGGGGCAACCTCCCTTGAGCAAGCTCAATACAAATAACTTCACAGTACCTTCATTGGCCTAACTAAACACACACTTATATACTAAGTCCATGCCGAATTTGGGTTAATACCATGGGACATATAATACTATGGGATGGCTTACAAAGCATATGCATCCAATACTATGGGTCAATACCATGGGCTAATACAAACTATCGATCAACAAATACTTCGAGACGACTTACGAAGCATATGCATCCAACAACAATATAATAACAAAGTAAAGAGAAGTGTTGAAACGGGTTCCTAACATTATCTCACCCACTCCATTACAGGTTGCTTGTTGGGGGTGTGGAGGTCCACATTACCTGCGTGACTGTCCTGAATTACGATCCGGTACAGTGCATCGAGAAGGAAATGCTCCAATGGGGAGTGGGGGTAGTAGGCATCAGATCTCGGCAGCAATAAACAACCATCAGGAAGAGCACCAATCCACTGTGGTGGAATCATCAGGTATGGTCAATAATGTTAAACTTAGAATATTGTTTGAACCGGGTGCTACAAATAGTTTTATTTCACCATATGCATTAGACAAATGTGGGTTGGCAACCTACGAGCATGACAATTTCAACTTAGTTGAAATGGCTTCAGAGGTAAAGCAAGCAGTAGGACCTAGTGTCGACAAGTGCGTAGTGGATCTTGGGTGTGTGTTACAAAATTTAAGGTGTATGTCACCACCCTCGGAACTTATGATCTCATCATAGGTATGAACTAGCTTAAGGAACATCGAGCTTTCTTGGACTGTTATGGGAAGAAATTTCTTTGCTTTGATGACAAAGGATAGGCCATCGATATCCAGGGTGTCAAACGGAAGGTGTCCCTACGTTTCATATCCACGATGAACATAAAGCGATGTATACGATAGGGATGTCAGTTGTACATTGTTGAAGCAGTAAAAAATGAGAAGGGACCCTCCTTTGATAAGTACCCATTGTTAGTCGACTTCAGTGACGTCTTTCCAAAGGAATTTCTTGGATTACCTCCTAAGAGGGAACTTGAATTTACCATCGAAGTCAAACCCGGTTCGGAGCCAACCTAGAAGACACCTTACAGGATGACAGCCCCAGAACTTTGTGAGTTGCAAATGCAGTTGAAGGAACTCCTAGACCTAGGGTTCATCAAACCAAGTATTTCACCATGGGGTGCACCAGTAATCTTTGTGAAGAAGAAGGATGGTTCCTTCTGTCTTTGCATCGATTACCGAGATTTTAATAGAGCCAAAAAATGATCTTGTCAGGAGAACAGTCTACTCCAATGAAAATATTTTCGACGACTCTAGGTTTTATGGAAATGTTGATCGGAATAGTTCTTGATATATTTGACATATTCCCTTTGGCATAAAAAGATTTTGAAGTAGAAGGGATAGCGTACAAATCAACACTCCAACCAAGTCTCATAGAAAACTCACCTCTCCCTATCCTGTCCAGCTCGGGAAGAAAATAGGACCTATGGTGCATGTGTTCCCAAGGATGGTCTAGGCCTATCATTGCTTCCAAAATCGCCTCATCATAGAGCAAAACAATGTCTAGACATTCAAAAGAGTGGATAGAGTCCATTGACCATGCAGGGGCATAGTCCATATCTAACTCAGCAGAGACCAATGGAGTCACGATATGTTATGTTTCAGTATGTTGTGAATCTAAGTAAGCCACCTTTGCAATAGATAAGGGTGCAACTATTTTTGTTTCAGTGGGGAGTGTCCACGGATCTGTCATTGGAATAACCGTGAAAATCTCAGATGAAGAACATTCTTCAGAACCAATAAAATGGACAGGAGAAGGTAGGTCAAAAGTGCCTATTAATGACCCATAGGGACCTGCACCTAAACTCTTAGTAACTAGGTGGGACTGATCAACCAACGGAATCATTGAATCCGATGAAGTTTGGTTGTTTTTTCGAGCAAACGAAAGTTGATCAACTGTGATGATCTTTCCTTCGTGAGGGAACATTAAAACTAGGAAAACGGCCGACGGTACTGCTTGCATGGCATATGTCCAGATCCTACCTAAAAACAAGTTGTAGTCAAGTGGAGCATCCATAACTTCAACCTCTATAGACACTAAGTTACCCGCAAGTTCAATATGAAATGATGGGAAGACTCTGTGTGGATGGAAAGATCTTCCATCAAAGGCATTAAGCACGGTGTTCGAGGGGGCTAATTCAGGTGATCCCAAATCCTTCCAGCAAGAAATGGACATTACGCATGTACACACACCCTCATCGACAACAGCTCGTCCAATGGTCTTAGGACCATGAACTACCTCTATTTGGAGAGCGATGTGATATGACAACTGGGGTTTGATATTGGTCATATCAAACTGAGCAAGCATATTGGATGAATCTACTCTCCCGATCGCTGCAAGAACTACACTGCATTGCAATGGGAAACTCTGCAATACTTCTAAAGTGGACATGGCATAGGGGGTTTGGGATAAATCCTCCACAACATTGTAGTTGGGGGCAGCCTGTGCGTTGGGGTTGTGCACAACCCATTTGAAGACACCTTTCGAGATCTTTGGCAATGAATCCACCGCTCTTTTGATGTGCAGAGGGGTATATGAATCAGGAACATCCTTCTGCTTCGGATCCGGGGTATAATTTCTAGCTTGAGTTTGTAGAAGAGAATCTGAATTAACCATATTAATGAATGATTGATCAGCAGATGAGGCATGAAATATGCCCCCAGCACTAGAGTTTCCAGAAGTTGAACTTTGTTCGTGAGGGAACGAATCTTTCAAGACAGTGGGTTTCTTCTCACGGAGTAGCTTCTGCGCTTCTTCCATCAGAGGGCATTGATGGGTAAGGTGGTCCTCTTTGCAAAGCTTGTAAGGAAACTTCACTTTTATTTTTTCCTTTTTACCCTCCTCAACATTTTTTGTGTTTTTTGGATTTTGGTGGTTCCCCTCCCCTTTCTTGCCCTTTATTTTGTTGATGGGCTATCGAGAGCCCTTTTGATTCGTTTGCACTTGTTTTACAGATTCCATTTTTGAAGGGGAGGATGCAATTAAAGTTGCTTTCACAGTAGACTGTTTGACAGACATGGCATGAACCTGCTTAGCTAAAGCATCAAACGCTGCAGAATCTACTAAACCCATGATGCCATCAACATGTGGTCCAGGTTTAGGTTTACCTAGATTTGTGTTACACCTTGGTGCGTCGGGAATAATCTCATATAAGAGGCCAGACTGAGCATATACCAAGTCAAGCTGTTGGGTTCTTAAGATAGCTTCCTCTTTGGAGGACACCTCTGAAGTTGCAACTTCCTTAGAAATATAAGGAAGGAGTGATTTTAGATACCACTCTAATAAAAATGTTGGAGGGATGTCATCTTTAATGAGCCTCTTTCTCCTTCACCACTCCTAAATGTGGTCAGATAGGTGAGTGGCTTTGTTCTATCTAAAGGTTGACAGAAGGTATGTACCAGCATCATGCCGGATAGGAAGTTGAAAGTGATTCAGAAAAAAAGTAGCTAGATCCCAAAAGGTGCCATAAGAAGCTGCAAGTAGTTCAATATACCATTTGGCTGCGACACTTGTCAAGGTTCTTTGAAAGAGCCTCAATCTGATCTAATCATTGCTTACTGAATTCGAGGAGCACCAGAGATGAAATGTCGTGACATGGTCACCGAGATCCTCACCAGTTTACCTTCAAATTTTGGAATGTCTGAGGGAAACTTAGTAGGAACATGTGGCCATGCAGGATTATGGCACACGAGGTCATTAGTAAGTTTTGAAAGATCTGGCAAGTTCAAAGTTCCCAAAAAAGTTAAACGAGGTCGTGTCGATGGAATTTGGTGGAGAGGACCCTAGTAGGGGGAACCTCCCAATACCTGGTTCGTGTACTGTTGGTTGGGGTTGCCCCCAGCCATCGGTTATGAGGTAAAAGAATTAAAATTGATCCACCCAAAATAAAGCGGATTACTTCTCGGGGAAGTGGTCCGTTGCGGATGGGTGTTAACCCCACCGTATTGTGGATTAATAATATTACCTCCTCATCCAGAAAAAAAAAGAGAAAGCGATACTCCCTAGAGGTATATTTGATGGATTTACATTGTAACCTGCATAGGGGTTAAAACCAGGTGTAGTTGTAACAGACGGTGCCATCATCGTACCCATAATAGGCATAGATGCAGAGGGGGTCTATTCTACAACAGATGTGGAAGCAATATTCTAAGGTATACCCTGGAACTGTTGTGTAACAAGAGGCTGAGTAAAATTCACTGCAGGTATCCTTGTCAAAGCGACATTAGTTGGTCCAAAGCTAGGGGTGGAAACCGAAGAAGATGTCGAAGCTTGTGAGCTTGGAATGCCTACAGTACCAGCATTAAAACTAAAGGATGGGCTCAAAGATGAATCAATCTGCGAAGAGATTGGTGTTGCAGTGTTTGTAAAAGAAGGATTAATAATCTTTGTAGCCATATCTGTTGTGGGAGTTTGAGGAACTCCCTGCTCATCTCCTAGGTTAGTCATGATGTAACAAGGTGTAAACAAGTGTGCACTGTACTTAGGTTGGCCTAGAAAGCTTACAAGTACCGGTAATGTATCATTGGGTCCAGTCAGCGGAGGGTTAAACTCTTGAGGAGTTAAGTCCTCAACCTCAACAGTATCAAAGACCTGTTGATCCTAAACTTGGGGCTGTGGTTCTCTAGGTACTTTTGTTTTTCCTGTAAGTTCGAATGAACCACGGGAATCCATCCTCCGGCGTCGCGGTGGTGGTGGAGGCTCCACAATGAGTGGGAAATGTTTTGCAACCTCCGAGACCTACGAAGAGGTTGGTCCTCCACAGCTATATAAAAAGAAAACTAAGTATAAAACCTAGTGGCCACTAACGGCTAGGGAGCGAACAACATACCACTAAAAATTTCCTAAGTGATCAAACCAAGCAAACAAGGAAAATACTCTTAGAATCAAGTCTGGGATGACGAGGGCCGAGAACGAACTAACATGGTATCGATGGTTAGTTACATGACTTCCAATGGAGGTCCTCTGGGTGCAAGCATTTGAATCACCAAACCGCCCTCCCAGGATTACTGCCAAAGGGTTACCTTCCGCATCTGTCAGAGGTGTAGTGAAAATATCTTTCCACTCTACCTGTTTAGAGCCCTAGGGTTATGATACTAAGGATACCACCAATACGAAAAAACCTGGGGCAACAGTCGTTAGCCTAGCAAAGATGCATGGGCAGGGTAGCAAAGCCTGAAATCCAAAAGCACTTAAAATTACTAGTGGACCCCTGTACGCAAATTAGCTCTAGTTTATGGTCGAGAGGAAAGTGAGGGGGTATCCTCAACAGTTCTAATCGCCCACGGCCTCGTGCTTAACTTTGGTTTGAGTAGGGCGTTCCTAGGATATGTTGATAGAGGTGGGTTTACCTAATAGATTTTCTTACTACTATTGTTGAGTAATGAAGCTGATTACGAGTAGTTTAGGGTGATTTACCCCAAAACCCTAGCCTAAGCTAGTTGATGATGTGTATACCTAAAAAGAAAAATTTGATAGTTAATTTTATTAAGATTTCTTTTTAAGGGATACTTTTTACTCAATAAGCGTAGTGAAGTGTGTGGAATGGTTTCGACAGAAAGAAAAATGCGTATAAAAATAATGCATGAAACTTCATAAAAGACTCTTTTCTTTTTCGTTTATATTTTCCAAAACAGAAACTAGGCAATCCTAAATATTTTTTTTCAATTTTCTTTTAAATTTTCAAAGCAAGATAAACTATGCTACGTCGGAAATGATGATAAATATCACTACTAAGCTACCAATTTCAATTTTTTTCTTTTCAAATATTTGCAAAAGAAAAAGAACTTGAAAAGGGAACAAGTAAGACCTAACACAAAGCATGGGTAAAGAAAAACAACCTAATGGCTTAGAACAATCAAATCAAAGAGACTTGAGAAAGATTCTACCTACCGAGTTGTTTTGATGGAAAAAACTCTATGTTTGGAACAAAGTGTAAAATAAGAAAGGAAAACAGATGCTTGTAATGGAAAAAATAGACCAAGATGCTACCCCTAAGCACCAAAACCAAGAAAACACCCGCCAAACAAAAGAGTAGGTAAGCAAACCAAAGGTAACCCTACCAACACACAGACTCAAAGGAAAAGCTAACTAGAAAGCTTCAATTCACTTAGACTAATCTGAACAGATGTTCAGAAGGTATCTAGGCCAAACAACCCTTCAAAACCACCCTAAAAACTCAAACTGGGATCAAACCCTAAAAAAAAGGACAAGACTCAGTAAAAGTGTGCAACTGTTGCTACAGACAACAAGCGTTGAGTGTGCAGGTCTGTATAACTGCAACAAGCATCTGGGGGAAAAAATGCGCTACTATGCTTAGCAGAGAGTCGTACATAGCATCAAAAGGTCTAAAAAAGTGGAAAAGACACCTTACAGAAGTGCTAAAGCAAGTAAAGGAAATCTACAGGATTTCAGAGAGGCAAACAAGACTCATGAAAAGCAAACATGTCTCAGTAGTCAGTCAGAGAAGCAAGGAAAAATGCTAGAAGTAGACCCAACCACTTGGAAACCAAACCCTAGTAGAAGGTTTGAACCTACATGAAAAGTGCACTACTGTGTGGTATAAGAACCAGCGCCTGCAACAAGAAATGCGCTACTGTGTTTTAGTGAAATCAACACACAAGATAGAAATGCGCTATGTTTGACGGACAATCCACTCGAGTAGATGCGAGCCGGATCTCCCTAGCTCAATGTGATTCTAGAACAAATAGAACGGAACATAAACCACTTTCCTAGATCTAGTTAAGGATCAAGTAATCAAATGTCTTGCCTTAAGTTTGTAGCCCTTTCTCCTGGATGGTGTTCCACGCCTCGCGGTCGTCAGATCTCAGCTACAAAACCTGCCAAGACACATCAAACAAGACAAAGAGGTAAAAAGCATCTAAATGATAACAGATGTAAGTAAATAGTTAAGCAGGCAAACTACACAATATCATCAACACAACAATATTGGTGAAAAGCATTTATATTACTGTAAAAATAGGGAAAGTACATAGAAGAGAACGACTATAACCAGAGCTTAACGAAGTAATCATTCTCCATCCAAGTCAATGCCATATCCTCCCAATGAAGTGTGAGTCTCTCAATGGATGAGTAGAGATCTCTCTAAGATGATTTTACCGGCATGTAGACACTATAGACTTCCTCCCTTTGGAGTGAAATAGAACTTCATTTATATAGGACTAAGTGGATAGGGTATGGATAGGGTAGGTTGAGATATGGTAGGAGAGAGATAGAGGATCCTTCCAAGAGGTTAGGAACTGAGTGCCAACTCTCCCAAAAGGTCAGGGATAAGGATTCATGTCAGCTAGTTTCGAGAATGGGCTCGAAGGAGCTATATTTGTCCATTAACTGACATCGTTTCACCCTGCAAGAGGGCAACCTACGACGTCGCAGGTTGCATGAGGGCAGCCTGCGATGACCTCTCAAAACCTAGTATTAATGAGTATGGAACTCTTCTAGGTTACTAACTTAGTCAAGGAAACTTTAGGGATGTATACACTGAGTCTTATGATGGCAATATTTAGGCGTAACAGAATGCCCTCCAAAGCATGAAGCTGTTGAAAATTCGACAAGTGAAATGCTTTGACAGAAGGAAAGGCAATGGCTCGTCAGATGAAGGGAACTACTACAGTACAACTGACTATGAGTACACAATGTCATATGACGTACAACATGGCTATTGACCAATACATTGCAAATCCATGATAGTAAAGACCGACTGAACACAATCATGGTTACTAGAAACAAGCATAGATCCATGATGAGATGATAACATAGGCATGACCAATACAAATGTGGATCCCTGTGACATGACTCAATACAATCTCAATCGCATCTTCAGTAAAACATGACTCCCTAGGGTCTTCAAGCTGAACCCGCAATGATACGAATCTATCCATGTGATTACAAATGTCTTGACGTCGAACATGGTAGAAACCACTTGATTAACGGTCATTGATGTAACAAGCGCGAGGGAAATCACCATTGATGTCAATGATTCCCAAGGTATCACAATACATATCAGCAAGCGTGAATAAATGAGTTGAAGTCGAACATGAGATGAAATATTTGAATCAAGATTCAATGATGTAAACTCATGTTGAAAGCGAGGTAACCTGCCATTGAGGCATGCAGGGCTAAGGTACTTGGTTGGTTTCTAAGTTCAATGATCGGATGATAATTTGAAGTCAACAAGGATGAACTCGTCGAAGGATGGCCATGATGAATCCCCCATCATCGACATGAAACTCGATAACAGATGTTTGTTGTAGATCAGATGGTAGAGTAATGTGGAAGACTGACTTGAGGTAGACCAACATGATCGAAGGTATACTGACTGCAGATAATTAGTGATAATATTCTTGAACATGGGCATGGCATGCCTTGGCAGTATTGACTTGACGAGTTATGATACCAACTCCTAATGCAACTGATGATGGAAGCGTTCTTTGAATGACTCAAAGGAGTGACAAGACCCATGAAGTAGGTAAGACTCGAAGACAAACGGATGATCCAAGTACAATATGCAAATGCAAATGAGTGCCATGTTAAAGAACGACTAGGTACTACCACTAATAAAGGGTGTAACATAAAATCTTTCCTTTTTCCCCATCATGAACAATGAGTGCCTCATGTGTTTTTTATGAGCTTGATGAGGGTAACCAGATGCTCGGTATAGCTCATCTCATAGATGAGTCCAATCCCAAATACTTTCTGAGCCTGGGATAGGAGGGGTTCGTCCCATGACGGCCCTTCGATGTGAAAGTTTGACGAGTCCATAGAAAGTAAAACTCGGTCGTCATTTCATGTTTAGAGAGTCTGAAAAGAAATAAAGAAGACTCCAACGGTCCTTTTTTCAGAAAGTTAGCCTCATCACCCGAAAAAAGGTAAAACAGTGCGGGAGAGGACTCTTCTAGTCATGATTGGATGGAGTATTTCTTTTTCGTAAATAGTGCCCCCTGTTCCAAAAAACGGGTAAACTATCACCAAGGAGACAACCATTCAAATTCTTTAACAAGCGTGAACACGAAAAGTTTGCTTGGCAATCTTTTCGTATTTAGAGAGCCTGAAAAGAGCTTAAAGATAGACTTCAGGAGGGTTCCTTTTCAGTAGGAGTTTAACGATCCCAGAAAAGTGATAAATCGTAACTCAGTAACTTATTCTCGTGGTTTTAAGAGCAAGAGAAAGAACAAAGAGTAAGCTCGTCATCATAAAATAATTACAATCTAACGGGTACAAAATAATGACAAAACATTCAAGGGGTTTTTCATACCTAAAAAGACCGTTACAATCCGAGAATGGCATGCAAAGAACACTTAACAACTCCAGCACACTTGAAAACTAGGTCAAAAAGTCAACCGGGTATTCAAATGTCATAAAAATAATCCAAGCTATAGCAAATGACCTAAAAAGCATCAAATATTTTAAAAAGAATATTCCCTTTATTCCTTTTCTTACCACCAGACTTTTGAGGTGAAGCTGATGAAACAGAATTCACTTCTTTGGTGACATTAGGAGTGGATGATTTGGTGGTGTCATGGCTAGCTTGTGTTGGTGATGGGGAGGAACCTTGGCGGTTCGACGAACCAACAGTTTGAGAAGAAGGTTGGGTGTTAAGGGATCCAATGATTCCATCAGCTTGGGGTCCCTTGGGTGGTTTTGAGGGGTCATACATGTTACGAGGTGCATCAAGAAGAATATCAAACAGTGTACCAGATTGAGCGTAGACTAAGTCTAGTAAGTGGGCATGAGCGATGGCTTGTTCCTTAATGGCAGTGCCTCCCATGGAAACATCACGTGCTATGGTACGGATGAGAGACTTTGTAAACCAGTCTGCTAGGATGTGTTCTGGAATGGGAGCCTTAATGAGACGTCGTCTCCTCCACCACTCATGTATATGATCTGAGATGTGAATAGTGGTATTTTGATGGAGAAAGGTTAAAAGCTCTATACCAGTTTCATACCGTATATGCAGCTGGAAATGAGTCAAAAAATTCATAGCAAGAGAACCAAAATCAGGAAAAGAATGGGGTGGTAATTCAATATACCACTTGGCAGCCAAACTAGTGAGAGTCCATTGGAATAACCTAGTATGGATCGAGTCGTCCATCAATGAGTTGGATGAACACCACAAGTGGTATGTCATCACATGGTTTTTAGGATCTTCACCTGGCTTTCCAGCAAATTTTGGGATATCTGATCGAAGTTTCACCAGAATGGGTAGCCAATTAGTTCCGTGGTAGATGGGGTCGTTGGTTGGGAGAGATAGATCAGGCAGGTCCAAAGTAGCCAAAAAGGGAAGCTTCGGATTAGGCTGCAGGTACTAATAGTAGTGATAAGGCATGTAAGGACCAGTGGGACCTTGTATTGACTAACCATAGGGTGTTCCAATAGGAAACTGGCCATAGGGGTACAGGCTGCCTGGACCAAATGTAGGACTGTCGCCATAGTAAGGTGGTCCATTACCATAATAAGGTGGCCCATTACCATAATAAGGTGGCCCATTACCATAAGTTGGGGGCCCGCCTCCACTACCGGGAGGAAGTGGGCCACCTCCAAATGGTGGGGGTCCACCACCACCAGCAGGGTAGGATAGGCTGCCATCGCCTCCACCGGGAGGAGGTGGTGGTCTGCCACCACCACTGGAATAGGGTGGGACTCCACAACCTCTGCTGGGAGGGGGTGGTGGGACACCGCCACTACCGGAAGGGTAAGATCCTCCTCCGCCACCTCCACCATAGTAGGGAGGTGGTCCACCACCACCGCCACGAGGATGAGAAGGTCCTCCACCACCACCACCGGGATGGGATGGTCCTCCACTACCACTACCACCAGGAGGGGGTGGTCCTCCACTATCACCACCAGGGGAGGTGGACCATGATGACCGAAATGAGGTGGTCCTCTGCCAGAAGGTAGAGGTATGCCTCCTCTAGAGTTATGTGGGAGCCCGCCGCCTCTAATGGGAGGTGGGGGTGGAGGGACTTGAGGGACTGTAAGCAGGGGTCCATGTTGCAAAACATTTTGTTTTCCCCATAGAGTGTAAGGATTTCCAGGGTAGGGTACCCCGTAGAGTGCATTTTCGGGATTAAGTTGACTCGAAACAGGGTTAATATGACTTGGCTATGCTTGACTCGATGGTGGTTGAATTATGTTGGACGGTCCCCCAACATGGGATAGTCCTGTAGTGGAAGGTCCAGGAGGTAAGGAATTTCCAACGGGAGGGCCGATGGGAACTCCTACCACGGTATTATGGTTAAGAGACAGGGGTTTCCCCCCAGCAACAACTTCCTGACCACTAGGTAAAGGTTGACCCAACACTGGTTGTTGGTTACTCACCATAGGATTACCATTACTTGTAAAGAAGGTAGGGGGTAAAGATTATCCTCCCCTCAAAGTTTGGGGTGGGGGAGGAGCAGGTGATGTAACCATGGTGGTTACAAGTGTGTTGGACTGTTGTCCTTCAATAGGTTGGGCAGTAGGGTTGGGCTCCTATGAGGGTTGCCCAGTCTCATTGCTGGTCAGCTTGTGGATGGATGCTTCCGGTGAATCAAAAGATACCGTGTGAATCAGGATTTCTCTAAACCTAGCCCTATATTCCAGATGTTGTCATTGAGCTTCATCTCCCAAGGAACATAAATGATCCAAGTGCGCATGAAGTGGTGCAAAAATCTTGGTAGAACTGGGCCAGTTAGATGGTGGAATGCCTTCTGGAGTGGTCAAGTTAGGCGGGGATGCAACGTAAAAATGGGCCACTGGGTGGCCTAGAGAAGATGTCCAATAAGCCGTTGAAGGACCAGCAACTACTGAAGGGCCATCTTGGGGTGAATTTATCCATTCCAATGATCCAGGCTCTCCCGGGAAAATGGGAGGTAGGTCTTGTGAAGTATAAGTTTGTGCTTCTTCTCCCTGCGGGGGATGAGAGGCAGGTGAATCTGGAGGAAACATATGTGCTCCAACATTCAATGTGGGGTTTTCCACTTCAGGTGACACGATCGTGGCTTGTGGGTCCATTCTTACCCTCGAAATTACCTCCTATTTAAGGGGATATTCGGGTGGCAAGTTATGAATCCTACGTGACCTTCTCCAAGGAAAGTCAGCTAGAGTGAATGAAACAAAAGTTTCTCCTACGGCAAGATAAACAAAAGAAAAGCAGACCAGAAAAACCCTACGCAAACTAAGGCCATAAGCAAACTTATGTTATAAGAGTAGATTCAGAGGTCTAGAACCTCATAGGATTGTCAAGGCTTCGCAAATTGCTATATACCGCAGGGTCAAACAATAAAACGCGACAAGGAGGATTGGGACCGTATCCTTGCCTGAATTCCCGATTACCTGGATGGTACATGCGTAGTAATCTCCCCGAGTGCTTTTCTCGGTGTATTGGTCCGCCAATATGTCCAAAAGGTTAACTCAGTCGGTTTCAGGAATCTTAATGGACTCTCTCGATATACGCAAGGTACGTGGGAGCTCAAATCCAGAGTGGTGTTGTCTAATGCACAACCGTACGGCACGAGACCTTCCTATATACTATCGAGTATGTGAAACACCTTTCTATATATGCGAAGTACACGTAGTACTTGGTGGGTATGTGAAAGAGCTTCGATATAGTGATAAGTACGTGGAATACTACAATACCCCCTATTAACACCGAAATTGACTCCCAAGGCTGAAAGAGGGTAATTCAGGGTAACTACTAACCAATCTTTGGCCTGTGCTACTGACCCAACACAGACAGAGAGGGCTCTCTCTAAAATCTCATGAAAAGACTAAAATAATCAAGATTGTCAATAATGAAAAAGAAACACCAGCATTCACGGCCAAGATATTCAATTACAACAACTATACAAAGATCAGTTTTATGTTTGGAATAAAAATGATTCAAGTGTTGTTTGGTTGAAAATGTATGAAACTTCATTTGGGCAATGGAGTCACCTTTAACGGGCTTTGAATCATCATTCACAAAGATTCTGCAGACCCATTCACAAGGGCAAGGTAGCAAGCAGCTAGTAGTCAAAGAGATTTAATTTGTGGAACAAAAGACAAAAGAAACAGTCCATTAATGTAACACATACCAAGATGAATCCTACATAAACTTTAGTAGAATATGTTGGTGAAATGCTTGAAAAAGACTAAGCAGAGCATAACTTTTATGAATTCCACTTAATCATTACCCTGATCCAAGCATGAAAGAAATGACACAAAATGGGATAACAAACAGAGAAAACACAATTTCACATGGGAAGAGAGAAAATACAGACTACCAGACCAATTACACAGGAATCCCTATCAAAACGCAAGCTTCGGCTCTGCAAACTTTATTAAAACAGCTCAAAAATGTCTTATAGACTAGTCCTCAAAATACCAAAAGCTTTCAAATAAGATTTTCAACCCTTTTTTCATTCTATTACATCGCATATATATATGCCTAGAGCCTTCTTTCTTAACTAGCCTACCATCCTAACGGAAAAATTAGGACACCTCGTTTAACCCAAAAATTCAGAAATATTACATACGTGTCATGCCTCAAACAGATTGATTAAGACAATGAACGGAATATCATAGACAAAGGATTATCCTAACCCTGGGTTCGCAAATGACCTCGTGAGTCAAAGAAATCTTCCACTTTCAATGAGCTGTCAGTCTGTGATGCATTAGCTAGAAGGATAGGTGGTGCTTCTTCAGTGGAGATTACAAAATCGTGAACTATTTCTGCATCTGGTTGGCTACTTCGCTTGATTTCGAGGGTCTCCTTCTTCCTCCTTTGTCTGGTTCCTTTGGACACTTGTCGCCTATCAGGTTTCTTATCTTCGTTGGCAGAGCTGGATTCTATGAGGTCAAATACCCTAAGAGATGGAGGGGTGGGCTTTTCCTCCATCTCAGCCCACACTTATTCTGGCATGAACACCACTTCGGACTCCCACCCTTTCTCCATGAGCCAATCCTAATAGAAAAGATGGTCGAACCACCAGATGCACCATTTTTCCCTTATACCAAGTTCAGATAAAAGAAGTGAAAGACCTATCCATAACCATTGTGATGATGACGATGGCTACAGGTGGTTATACTTGTCATGATAGCCTGATAGGATTCTTCAATCAAGTAACCCTGCTGCCCCGGGCTTGAAATGACCTTCAGCATGCTCAACAATGTTTTCCCAGATAGACAACATAGCCAATGATGCTGCAAAAGTACCTTCCATCACACCAGTAATCCTCCAGGATAACACTTAGAGATCCTCTTTGCTGGTCTGTCCTTCTGACATTCCTCGCATGACAATACATAATCTCATGCTTCTCGCATGCTTCGAAAGACATGGGTCACATTACTCCCATTATTTCTCGAGCCATCCTCTAATCCATACAAGGGACCTTTCCTTTTTACAACCCCTTTTGCTGATTTGTCTGGTCTTCACATGTTTTCCAACCTTTTGGCCATAAGCATCCAGCACCTTTAGGATGCTTATAACCTTTTGGAAACTTCCATCTTCATCTTAGTATTGCTGGGGTCGACGTCTCCTTCGCCTATTCATTCCAATCCCTCCCCTTTATCCGGAACCTAGGCTAGAAGTTACTAGTACCAGGGGAAGATGTTACCCATGGGTGGATACCTTTGGTCATAAGCTCTCCCATATTGGTGTTTGATTTTGACCCACCTGCTCTATTTGGACAGACCAACCCTTACTTTGGACATTCGACAGGTCGTGGGAACTATCTCCAATGTCCCGATCAGGCCTGATACGGCCAGCTAAAAGGGTCCAACGACCTTTGGACGGACTTTGGCGAAACAAGGAAACCACTGTCCCCTCTGGGGTGACCTCCAGGCCTGAAAGGCCGAGGTCTTTGAAAGATAGCTTCTTCGCAAGCCAGTCTGGCCTGGAGCGAACCTGATACAGGGTCTCCATGGATCTCCCTATTAGGGTGCGACCGTAAGACATTTCATGCTTCGGACCAACGGCTTGGTGACCAGCCATCAGATTCCTGTAGTGGGGCTAGGATCTCATTCTCTGGAAAAAACCTCTTTTGCTCAGGCAGGTTTCGGAAAGGGTAAAAATGTAAACTTTGAAGGCTGCTTTCACATATATAGCCATGTCTCCGTAACATCTGGCTCTCTTATTGGATTGTCCTTTAATTTTAACCATTGATCCCCCACATGCTTGTTTTCCTTCGTCGGATCCATTGTCTCTTTATCCCTTGATTTGGCAATCGATTCTCCTTTACCATTGGATCTGAATTTAACTTTCCATCTACGTCGTTCCTTTTATCCTCATTCCTCCATAGGATGGCCTCGCATGTACCCCAGTGGTCCCTACTACGATTTTCCTCCTTCGTGCGACGAGCTCTAAGGCTAACATCTGGCAGGTGGGAAAGTCTCATCGCATCAGCTATTTCTCTATCCAGCACGCTACTTCTTTATGCGATCCGCTACGAGAGCCATTGATGTACATCCCTTTCACTTTCTGAACTGTGGATCTTTCCACCAGCTCATGCCATCGCATGTGTCTAATCTTATATAAATCCTTTTGACATCTCTCCTTGCGACATCTTCTGTTGTTGACACCTGGC